>JAQJVL010000282.1:0-600000 GCA_035578905.1 Stictocephala bisonia
GAAGACTTATTTTGGCCCAAATTTACATTTTTGATATTTTGATACAGGCCTGAATCGTTTCTTATCTAGTAAATTATTAAGTATTTTCTTTTTTGTTGCATGAAATGTGGCCCCCTTGTGAACTAAGTCTGTGTGGCCCCGGGGCAATTTGCCCCCTTTGCCCCCCCCTCTGGGCGGCCCTGGTGCAGAGTGCAGGTCTAGTGATTGATTATATCCCATCCTAATGTCGAAGACATAAATTTAGGCTGTAATAGCTGCATTTAAGTTTTGCCAGAAAAATGTTCTATAACAAAAGCTTCTGACTTTGGGAACTCCGAAGATACTGTCACATACAAGTCCTAAACTATCGTACCTGACATATTGTCACGTACAGAAATTATCGAGGAAGATCTGCGGCCAAAAATAATCCTATTGATATTTAAACTTTGTATATAATTACAGTACTTTTGTACGGAGCAGTTTATCAATTTTTTATCATAAATATATATCTTCATGAAGAGTTTCTCTCAAGGAACTTCACACACAATTCTTACTTCAAAATTCATAATATTGTTATTGCTCATTTGAGTTTCCCATGTCTTCCAGCCCTATTGTTATGTATACAAAAACAAATTTACATAACTCCAGGTATCAGACTCTTGAGTCATGTAATCTGAGAAACAACATGACGAGTGAAATTAGGCAATACGAAACTTCTACTAAAGCTGTGCTATCAATAAAACCTACAGCTAGATTGCGAAATCCGGGGCATATCTCCTTTATAACATGAGACATGACGAAGACTAAATATATTCCCGTGTCTGTTATTAACGACTGTTAGGTTAGTTACTCCTCCTTCAGTTGTCGCCAGACGATCAGCTGTGAGTAGTCTGAACAGGTCGTCAACTTTCACCGCACGTCAGGCCTTGGTGTGTAGTGTAGGCCTACACTATTTATAAACACTTTATCGTTGTTTGAGATAGCACAGTTCGGCAGTATTGTATACTTCAACAAATATTCCACGACAATGCACTAATTTATATAGTGCAATGAAGGAGCAAATTTGTATTTCGACATCAGCAAACGTAATCGGATGATAAAAAGAGTATTACGCTTATAAACACCAACCTGTCGTTGGTCAAACTATTTTAAACCATATATAGCGTGTGGTTTTAGTCTTTAGTCTGCTACCATTTATTAATTTAATAATATATAAAATCTGTGTTATATACTTGGAAAAAACTCCAAAAGTCGTTAGATATTAATAAAAATATGACGTGTTCTGTCACAAAACTAAATCCAATCCATCAAGCCATTTAAGACCTGCCTCACTGATTCTGTTTATGCTAGCTAATCCCCCCATAAAACAGCGCAGGGGGCACTCGGTAACTATGTGATCCATTGTTTGGAGACTCCCCGCAATTACCTGACTGATCTAGTGTCAATACAATTTGTATTTCCAGTATTTACATCTGCCAACGCTGGTTCGGAACCCATTCAACAGTGTCCATTCCCTACGAGAGAGGTTCATTTCACCTACAGGTATTGAGTGTCCATTCCCTACGAGAGAGGTTCATTTCACCTACAGGTATTGACGGATCGTTAATAAGGAACTTATTTCGTCAATCAAAACTGTTCTACTCTATGGACCAGATATTATTGGGTGAGAATATTGATCTGCTCAACTGGAAAGCAGTACGTAAAGGTGGGGTTCGAGAATTTAAGCGACCCTGTGACGTGTGAGATCCTTTGTATAGTGGCGAGGTGTGGGCATTCAAAATCTTATTGAATTCTTTAAGTACTGCCTCCTGACGTCTTATCTCTGGAGGAGCTATATTGCACAGCACCGGGATCCAAAGAAGTGAAGTTGCCGTGAGAGTTCCACTAATAGCTCTCATGGCTGTATTAAGTTGGACATAAATCGCTTGTCGCTATGAGGGGGTTTTCGCGTCACAGCAAATCTATTAAGCTGTACGTACCCCCTGGGTCTGGATGTAGCTATGGTAAAAAAATTATAAAATTAAAAGCTTTGATACTTCAATTATTGGGTTTTTATACTATGTATTTTAAACCGAATAATGAAAAAGACAAATATAAATGAGTTTTTATTAAATTACAAACTGCACCAAAAAAATATGTGTTGGGAATAACCTTTCAGCAAATATATTTAACTATTCCTTCCAGCTATAAGAAAAAAATAAAATAAAAAAATACTCGAGCTGTAAAAGACAACAATCACCGACTTATAAAACTAAGTAATTGTTCCTAAATCAGTGATGTGACAACAAAATAAATAAACTGACGTTCTTTCAAGCCCGTTATCAGTTTTTTAGAGTATTCAAGGTACGCGCACAGCAATACATTACAGTAATATATGGACATGGAGGAACCTCGAATAATGAAGACTGTAATATTTAAACTGTACTAATAATTATAAATGTTCAAAATGATTGTTACAAATATTCTGTTGATAAGTTTTGAAAATCTCATTCGAAAGTTATTGCGAAAGAAATATGCTCACCCACTTACCTTGAGTTTTGTGAAGAACTCCAATAAATACAACCAAAGGCAACAAAATCCATGACAGCCCCAAAATGAAAGGACGCTCCATGATCAATCACATTAGACACTAGTTTTGTTTTGTTTATGCTGACACCCACGGTACAAAACGTTCACAGCGGTATTGTGAAACCGACTGAGGGACAGCGGACGCGAACTGACTTCCCTGCCACTCCCCCTCCCGTACTGAAGTCGGCGGCCAATCAACAGGTGTGGCTATAACACACCTGAACACTTGTTGCCTAGCGCCTTCAATTCTACTTCACCACACTGAGGACAGGTGTATATTGGTATTGCCACTGTGGCTTTGTAGGTATCACGTACAATTGTTAAGTTAAATAATTTCACACACTAGGCTATTTATGCGTTTTAAAGAAAAAAGAAACAAATTTTGACTTTGAGAACCATATAATGTATTTAGTACAATTTCTATTATAATATATGGTAATAATATATTTACCTCCCTATTTTCAAATTCATAAAAGAAATTGTGCTGAATCTAATGACCAAAAATAAGAAGAGGCATAAAACAAGACACACCACAAAATAATTAGTATGTACCGCCTTTTGTATGTCTCCACACTTTTCAGTCAGACTTTTAGATCCAGTTTTGTGATACGCTTGTAGGTGGCTTCACTGGTAAGTTTGTTGGTGTATTAACTCTCTGCCTGAGTTTGTTCCTGTCTTAGTGACATATGATCTAATCCATTTCTAATTAATAAACCAGTAATGCAATTTTCCTGAATAACTTAGTCAGAAAAGTAGTAATTGAGTAAATAATTGTAGAGTATAGAAAAGAAATAGAAAGTCTACTTGTGGTGACTGACATTGCTTATTTAATTTGAGTATATACATTACATCTGTTTATGGAAATTATCTCTAATGACATTTAAGCTAATTATCATTTTTAGAAAATTTGGTCAATTACACCTCAAGTTTTTTTTCACCTCACAAATCTAAAGGCCCTCACCTCTTTTTCCATCATTACATTAAGCCTTCGTTTACAATATTAACTACACTGTTTGTTTAGTATAAAACGCCTGTTTTAGTATTTTTATTTATGCTAAGAGGAGGAGGACATTCAGATAAGTTTGTTGACGTTTTTACTATTTATTTTGAATTGGCTGAATTTTAGTATTTTTTTAGATTAAATCATATTTAAAATTCATAAAAAGACATGTAAATAACTGAACATAACAATTTAAAAAACCAGACATATATAAAACTGGTTATAAAATTGACATTAAAAACAGGACATACAAAATTTCACACGTTGAAGGGTTTTAACTAAATTTTTCTTCCAGGTTATGACAAGTGTTGTATGACATGTGTGTTTTTAAGCATTTGATTCAAGATGGAAGAGGAAATATGAATGACTGAAAATTCTATTATGACTCTTCAATCACAAAACTAATTCAGTATTTGTAAACATTTTCATAAATATTAAGTAAACCAAATTAACTTTAATATTCATTGTTTTAAACATCTACAATAATGTTTCAAAATGTATAGGCCTTAAAGAAAGAAAAACGATTATTAAAATTAACAGAGCAATATGCTTTAAATATTGATATTCATATATAATTGGGTCAGATAGATTGCTACCTGCGTATTATATTTCGTGCATATAGGGGATTCAACAGGGGGGGAGGGAATGTTCCACTGCTGTACTTCATGGTTGTAACTAACTTCCACAATCAAGCATTGGCATCTATAAATATGGTCTAGGAGGGCTCGTGGCCCCCCTATAAGACCCCACATTAACCACATTTTTGCAGATAGTGGTTAGGCCTAACTGCCTAAATTGACATAGCAAATTTAGAGATACAAAAATGTATCAAATTAACCATTTTGTACCTAAATTTGAAAGATTTTCCAGGGGAGGACCCCTGACCTCTCTTTTTACTGAAGAGTATTCCATACCCCAGACACCCCCCCCCCCCCCGTATAGAAAAGTTAGATGGACGCCCATGCAATCAAGCTTCTGTTCATGCTCGATATATCCGCAACAATATTTAGTTCTAAAGAATGACTGACAAACTCTAAAATTTTTTTTGCTATTTGTTGTTTACATTATTATTTATTGTGTTATTGTTAATTTTGTTTAATACTAAGTAGTGATTAAATTTAACTGTTCTGAGCTGAGCTTGACTGTTAATGTTGATTAAACCAACCTACAGTTACAGCCACTGATGATGTAGTAGGCAAGGCTTGCTATTGTACTGCCAAGACGTGCTTACCTTCTATCTAGTTTCCAAGACAGCACTAAATGGAATGAAACAGTGGGGAATAGTAGTTATCTCTCTCACTTCCACCACTTAGTGCATCTCTCTCGCATCAGTGCTTTGAGTAGGTCACAATCCAAGCGGCATAACTATGGAAATTAATTTTGACTATATAAATTTTTTTAAGTAATTTTAACTCTATTAATTGTAGAAATTAATTTTGATATCAACATAACATGACTTAAGTTTAGTTTCAAACAGTGTGCAACAAATAATAGAATATTTCTACATAAATCCATGTTGAAAATGCTCAATTCTTCAATTTATACACAGAAATATTTAGAAAAATTCAAAGGAAGTGAAAAATAACTATAAATTCATCTCTATATTTAGTAGTTTATTTGGTACAGTTCTTAAAAAAAATATAAAATATAATCAATTCAAATACATTAGTAATCTAAGTTAAAAGCACCATTAATTGCAAAATAATTAATTATATTTAATTGAGAATACTCAGCATTAGTTATCAGTAATGGGAAATTACACTAACTGAGCTTACATTAACAAACATATTCTAATCTCGTTTTTGAATCTCTTTAATACTTAACATGTAAATGTTCAAACACATAAATCCCTTAATTGAAACAACCTCCAATACTCACTTAATGTGCTACTTATAAAAAGATTCTTAGCCAAAAAACAAAATAGCCATAGAATGGTTGCAAGTAATACCGCTACAAGAGACAAAGGAAAAAAGAAGTATACAATGGCAGCGGCATGTGAAGAGGAGATAACCCTGGAGAAAGAGGAATAAGACCAAGAGAGGGATCCAAAAGAAGGTGAGAGGACCAAGTGGGGAGAATAGGAATGCAGAAAAGACAAGTAAAAAGAAAAAAAAAGAAAAAAAAAGTGAGAGAAGGTAGACGAAACCTGGAAGGAAGGGATAGTCAAAAATGGAGGAGGCTATGTAGGACGACCTGTGAAAATAGAAACCTCAACAGATTATGTTGATGATAAAATAAATTCTCAAAAATATTTAATAAGATTCTCAATTTGACATGACAACAGGAATAGCTGTGGGTAACATTACGTTAGATATTAAGATTTTCATATGGCTAGTTTCCTCTGTTATACTGTAACGTATATTTACATTAAATGTAATTCTAAATGTAAATTCTCTTCAAACATCCAATGCTAACAAATAACTTTCAAACAACAATTAGGAAAATTCTCAATAATTTTTTATCTTTGAATGTATGAAAAAAGATTTTTGGCAACATTCTGATTGTCAACTGATACAAAATCTAGTTATGGCTTTAGATTATTATTTTATTATATATTTTTTGTATGGATCTGCTCTGTAGCATGAATGTTGTAGTGGAAATATAAATTGTAAGCCACTACTTAAAAAGTGATTCTAAATGCTCTAGCAACTTAAATAATAATTTAAATGTATAGAATTATTACATGATATCTAAAAATAAAGTAAAGTCTATAATTTAAATCTAATGAACACTATTAAAACCTTCAAATGCCTTTGTTTTGTGTACACCAGAAATTTGTTCTACATCACACTAAAAGGTTAGCTTATATTTTCTGGTTTAGTTGTTAGAAAATATTTTATTACGTTTTAAAATATACTGTATAATAAATTAGATGTTTGAGGTAAGAATGGTTTTTTCTCAGTAACACATTTTTATGGTCACATTACACAGGTAAATCGTCCTAAAAATGTCATGTTTTCAAAAGGGTTGGAAAATTGCTGGAAGATCCACAAGAAATAAATATTCTCTTCAAAAGGTACATTTTAACAATTACATCTAGAACCTGATAGAAACATATCTATTTTCTGTAGCTGAAGTGAATTTAATATTAGTGGAACAAAAAAAATGTGTAGTCATGAACATGAAGTTGGCAGAACCGTCATTTATCAAAAACAAAAAATTACAATTTAATTTATTTAGCCTTAGGAAATGCAAGTTTCAATTTTCCATAGAAAGTGAAATTAACATCAACAGGTTTCAATTAATTTATTAAAACAATTAGTACCTTTCTATTAGCCTGTAAATAAATTTTAAAATGTTTGTTTTTAATTATGAATTTGGTTGAAATGAGCTAAACACACAAAAGATTTATTTAGGTATTTTTGACAAAAAGGTGTAACTTACTTCATTTTGGTTAGCCTTACAAAAAGCACAGTTTTTTTCTTCTCTTTATCAAAGGTTTGGCCCAGAGTATGCACCTTCTTTCTAAAATGAGCATTAAATACAAGTCCATAACACAACATTTAAGTGATTGGGTAAATTATGATAACTAACGTAACAGAGCAATAAAGAAAGCACAAGTTATGGCGTCTTATAGCGCACAGGAGTAAGAATCACTACTACGTAACTAGTATCTGGTATCCAAATATACGTTTTCCCTTATTCTTGATAAATAAGTCAATAATTAAAAATTAAATGAATTTAAATCATTTATAAAATGCAGGAAAAATCAAATCTGTAGGAAAGAAAAAACACATCATTATTTGATTGTCACATGAGAGTGAGAGTAAACTGTGATAAAAGACACTGGTGACTTTCTAATCAGCAAACTTCTTAAATTTTATCAGAATATTTGTTTGTATAGAGTAATATTTGTTTAGGATAAAACTAATAACTGTATGATACAAATCATATCAAACGTTTACATATATAAAAATAAAGAAGTATAAACACCAGTTAACAAGATGTTGGGCATTAAAAAGTGTTTGGACATCTAGATTAGAAGTATGACTTCAAGTACAATAATATTTATGACTGAATGAGTCAACACTCATTTTTGTTGTCAACACCCAGTTTGTAAAATACATCCCTTAGAAAGACTTATATTTTCTTCACAACAATATAGGCTCTAATAATCAGACATAATTCATTATATATTTATAATGGCGTCGAGACTAGATCTTCTAACTACACACCCGGAGTAAAAACACTGTCCAGCATGTGTGGACCTTATAGGCCCACTCATTCATAACTATCCTCTCATAGTGCTGTATAAAATATATAAGAAAATATAACTATTTTATAAAAATATGAATTTTCCAAGTCTATTTGACAAAAATACATCAAGAGGACAAAGGAAATACAACCACACAAATACATAAAAATGAATATCAACTTATTTTTATAATAAGACCGTCACATTTTTCAATTAACTAAACACAGCCTAATAAAATATATTTAAATTTAATTAAACTGGAAACAAAGTAATAACATGTTACTTCTTCACTCTACATTGCACACTGAGTACTTGCTGCTGAATGTAACTAAATGGAGATCACTTAAATATATACAAGAATGTAGACTCATCACTCATTGGGCTGTGTATCTTCAAGCAAAGTTGAATTCAGCTGAAAAGAAAAAAAAATTATACTAGGTTTCTATTTTTGGTTAGTTAAAGAACCCTCACTCACTGATCTCATGAAACCTCAGCCTTCAGCCTCGGTCTGTGGTTTGTGACTATATTAATACTACTACATCAACTCTACTAAATATACCATTGAAAGAAATAGAACAGACATTAGATAGTGTTTTGTTTAACAGCTATGATTTCTTTTTAGTTTATTTATGAATTCTTGTCATTGTTGAACTATTCTTTTATGAAAGAAAATGGTTCTTTTAAGGGCTGTTTCTTTAGGAATGGAATTTTGAAAGATCTATTCTTAGTACAAAATCTTATTTCTCCCAAAAATTCTAGTCAAATGGACATATAATTTTGGAGCTCACGTGATGAATGAGTGAGTGACAGTATGTCACGTATATTTAGAGTGAGATCCTGGGACCTATATGTCAATTTAGCAAAGGTATAATTTTCAGAATAGATAATTCACTGAGAAGTAATGAACGTAGGTATAATTATTGGCTTAAAAGTGGGACCCTTATATTGGTAGAACTGGTAAAAAAATCTGACTCATCCTACATTTTAGTTTGACAGCTGATTTCAATATATGATTATCAAAACAGCGTTGAAATCCAAAATTCAGTATTACTAAATACTCTGTGAGCCTTAACTTTTAAACAAGTACTATAAGTACTTTTTACTGTTTCAGTCAATATATTTTACTATACCATAGCGATTTACAATTTTTCCCAATGAAGAACTGAAAACGTTAATAAAATATTTTGCATTTTTTTAAAAGAAATAATTAATATAGATCTCTTTGGCACCAGGCATTACTTTAAAACAAATGACATGAAACAATTAATTGTACAGTTTTATTTTGAAATGTTTACCTTTATATGTTGGACTCTTCATGTCCACATATGAGTTCAGAGGCACCCACTTATTGTAGGTTTGGTTATTGACAAGAATTATATCCTGGTTGGCATTCCCTGTAAATACATTGTAGAAATGATTTAATTGACTGTAGTAAGTGATAGTTTCATATATTTATACTATTTTATATTCAAACTAATGCAGTAAAATAATAAACTTCTTAATAGATTAGAATTATAGCAAGCTATACATAAAACTTCTGTTAAATGAAAAATATTGTTGTGTTAATATAGACTGAATTTAAAACAATAAATACCAGCAAGACACAAGGAGTTAATTTTCTTTCATGAGAAATGAGTCTAGTTTCGTAAGATGTGTGTGTCTGTGCGGGCTGGGGGGGGGGAAGGGGGAGTCACCAGTGTCTTTCTAAGGGTGGGTAGGAGTTGACCACCACTGTACGTGTATAGCAGTATAGGGGGATTTCCCACCCATACATGTAGAGTAGCTCTGATTCACCCACCCACCAATACACGTAGAATAGTAGTGACCCACCCACCCACTCAACGTAGTGGTAGTGATTGACCCATCCATCTGTCCATACACGTACTGTGTTATTAACCCATTTTCTCAACCACATGCTTAATATGGAACTCTAAAACAATGAAGACTATTACTTAGCTCAAATATTTAAATACTATTTTATTCAGTGTTGTCGCTAGAATATTCCAGAATAGCAGTTACTCCTTTGTCTAGTTTACACTACTGTAGTAATATTCAGTGTTGTCACTAGAATATTCCAGAATAGCAGTTACTCCTTTGTCTAGTTTACACTACTGTAGTAATATTCAGTGTTGTCACTAGAATATTCCAGAATAGCAGTTACTCCTTTGTCTAGTTTACACTACTGTAGTAATATTCAGTGTTGTCACTAGAATATTCCAGAATAGCAGTTACTCCTTTGTCTAGTTTACACTACTGTACTAATATTCAGTGTATTAAGAAGAACATTCTTTCTATGTCTAGTACCTTTAAAAATATTAATGTTCATACACTGTAAAAAGTATTTTTTTCAATTATGAAAATATGACAAGGCAAACCAAAGAGCAAAGAGCTGCACCAAAAATGGTGTGGTGCCCGTACATCCATTGCTCACGAAGTGAACTTTGGTCATGTGTGGCAAGCATCGCAGACATGGCTTCCATCAACTATGTCCGGAACGACCTGGCTCATTAGCTAACATGGAGAGCGAATTTTCAAAAATTCATCCAAAATATTGATGGACTCCATGCCACGTTTAGTGTGGTATGGCTTTAAGAGTTGGTAAAAGTGTACATTATTTTTTTAATATTAAATCCAACCAGAATAACAAGTTATAACATTTTTTACCGCAAAATTTGCTTACAGTTTCAGTTTTTCAAACGTACCCATCATTGGCATGATCTCTTCTGGCTCTGGTACATCATGAGATGATAAGTTCATGTAAGTGGGAGGTTGCATCATTTTGGTGTAACTCTCTTGCGGCAGCAAATTACTATTGTCTTGTAAGAATGTTTCATTAATCTCCAAATAGTGCTATAAAAATGTTTAAACATTTGTAATTAGCTAAACTAAATACTCAATAATTTATGTATACAAATTATTAATCAAGTACAGTAAAACAAACTAGAGGTCAGAAAGCAGTTGACCTTCCTTCAGAGTCTTTTACTGTGCAATGAGAGTTGACAGAATCACCCCTATTAGACTTTACTGCAACATAAAAACACCTACACATTTACACCAGTTGCCTTATAGACAGTAATAAAATTTAAAGATATATGAACTATAAGTTTTGATAATAGACACAGGTTTATCATGCATGGCTGATAGAAAAAATTTAATATGATGAAACTTTCATGTTCAGGAGTTAAGTTTTCTACTCTTTGGTCTCAAGACTTTTTCCTTTGTCTCAAACTTCATAAAGAGGCATATTTAAAAAGAAGGATTATGCTGACGCATTTTGCTGTTATCACTGCACAAAAAAAATACCAAACAGCCAATTCAAATTAAAATAAATACCTTGCTTCAAGGCTACAATTAATTCATTAATTACATAGGCCTTACAACAAAGAAATCAAAAGCTGATTTACCTTCCTCGTTAAGTCACTAAGCATTGTGCTCAACCTCTCTGTTAGTTGGGAAAAGGAGGGCCTTTCACAAGGAGTGTCAGACCAGCAGTCCTGCATTACCCTGTACCTAAAGTAGACAAAGACAACAAGTTATTGAATGTCTGAATCCTGAGTTAATGTTTCTGCTTCAATTCCGCCCAGTAGTTTTACCGAAAACACCATTCACAATTTTACTTAAGCCTCAGTAATCTGTCATCTGACAATAATAAACAAAAGAATACATTTATATCACAAAATTGATTTAATTTTTGTGTTAGTATAATAACGGAAACATTGTTTTTAAACTTTTTTAACTCACATAATTTCTCACCCAAATTCAAAATGCATACAGTATTTACCTTGTTTCGTCTATTCCTATACTAATGTTTAAGAGCTAATATAGTAAAGGAGACAGATGAAGGAGTAGAGAAGGGTGGCTAATGTGACGGAACGCACCGTCCACCACACCTACATATAGTATTAATATTCTCTTTCCCAGATCAAAGAGTGCCATACCAGAGTACAGTATACACAGTAGCGACGCTTAATCTGGAGAAAAATGCAACCGGCTCGACGCTAGCTAGATTTATATTAATTAAGCCTTATAAAACCACTTTTGACATAAACAACAACGAGGTGTGCTACAAAACCTATTTACCACGCCAGCTGTTTACTACCTTACCGCTAGGTTCGGTAGCATCGCTTGGTTGCAAGTAAAAGGGCTAAGCTTCGCTACTGTATTTATATCATACTGTGGCAAAACTAAATAAATTGCATATTTCTTTCGCTTTTTATGTTTGTTTTGTTTCTATAAAGACATTATGTTTTGTATGATCTGAAAACGTTTCATGAAAGTTTAAAAGTAATATAAAGTAATTATATACTGTACATGTATTACAAATAAATCGCTCTCAATAGACTCCTCTAGCTCTGTACAAGAAAAAATTGAACCAAACTGAGCTTAGTGTATAACGTCCACTCGTACAGAAGCAGTAAATGAAAGTGAAGAATAGGTTGAACGCAAAAGTTTGTCTCTCCCCTGTGGGAATTCAGCTTATAGAGACTGCATTTATTATATAATGGTGTTTGTTACTTGAAATTAGCTCTGTAAAGGTTCCTCACTGCCTTAAACGTTGAATGATAACTGTGTTATTGAGATAGTTGGTCTTGCACATTAGTGTCATGATAGGTAAAATTGAGGTTCAAGAAGAGTTCTTACAAATCGTCTTATTGAGGATTTTGACCTTTCTATAGTTTAAAGTGAATGAGTTATAACAATTTCATTTTATGAATGGAAATATGACTACTTAGTATTTTATATATTGCTATTATATTATATGAGCTACTTAAGAGTTCTACAAATAGCATTATTTTACATGGCGTACTTACATTTGTTTTGTTGCATATTTGGGTCGATCCATTCTATATCCAAATTCAAGTTGCTTTATTAATTCTTTGTGACTCACAATATCTGAAATCACAGTTTTATACTCATGAAATTGAACTGTATAGGATATGCTTGTAATAAACAAAATTTACAAGATATCTGGTTAATCTACACTCTCCTAGATAAAATGTAAAATACTTATATTACAAAGCTCTATTAGTTGAATGTTGATTGGCGTGATACTCCCTTCCAGTAGAGGCCGTTGATAAAGAGTCACATACTGGTTGTGTTGAACATTTCTGATTGTCATCTGAAGAGAACACCACTTTAGTTTTAACTAAGTTTTTTTTATTTAAAGAGGTAACACTTAGTAAAAACAATCTTTATTTTCATTGTTGACTACAGTTTGTACACATTTAAACTGAGAAAGAAAACATTACGTAAGACTTATATTAATATTATTTAAAAGTCCTCTTAATAGTCTAGTGGTTATCACTTCTGCTTCCAATGCAGAAAGTCACATAAATTTGCCATAGGGTTTTGAAACATTGTCCCTCAACAAGGTTAGAATACCATATTAAAAAGCCAATAATTGTCCGAAAACTTTAATTTTTTGATGTAGCAAACACTGATAAGTTCCTCAATTGATTATAATCTTCACTGCAAGTTTGGCCATCTTATCTTACAATAGTGCTTCACAAGAGGATGGAGTGTAATTAAGTTATTTAAGTAATTAAAATACACTTTCTTAGGTTTATTGTAACATTTTCTAAAATAAAAATATATAATTTATTTTAAAATTGATTATCTACTTCAAAGTTGTCCTAAAAATTGATTTGTTGAATTTTGTTACATAATTAGTATCAGTTAGAGTATCTTATTAGCTTGATTTTCTATAGATCGTATGTTTATAGATGACTAAATTTATAATAAATATAAAGAAGAATTAAAAAAAATAAGTTGTTCACAGAAAAAAAAAACTAACAAAAACAGCTAACTTGTGATTATACTCGTATAAAGAACATTATTCTCATTAGTGCTAGTGCAATACATATATTTAATTATTATTTGTTAAATAATGTTAAACCCCATCTGAAAACATACTACTGTAGTCTTACCTGAGTATGGAGTGCGGCCTAAGGAGAACAGCTCCCAGAGAGTGACTCCGTATGCCCAGACATCTGACTGGGAGGAGAATAGACCATACTGTAAAGACTCGGGCGCCAACCACTTGTAAGGCAAGGGGTCCTGCATCACAAGCACTACATTGAGGTTAGGTTAAAGGGCACTAGGCCAGGAATTAGTATATTGGAGAGATAGGCCTTCAGCAAACTTACCTTAGAAGACAAGTTCACCAACACCAGAGTAGTAGTAACATACACAAACCCACAAATTCTCTCTCTCTCTCTCTCTCTCTCTCTCTCTCTCTCTCTCTCTCTCTCTCTCTCTCTCTCATCGTCTCTCTCTCTCTCTCTCTCTCTCTCTCTCTCTCTCTCTCTCTCTCTCTTCTCTCTCTCTCTCATCTCTCTCTCTCTCTCTCTCTCTCTCTCTCTCTCTCTCTCTCTCTCTCTCTCTCTCTCTCTCTCTCTCTCTCTCTCTCCTCTCTCTCTCTCTCTCTCTCTCTCTCTCTCTCTCTCTCTCTCTCTCTCATCTCTCTCTCTCCTCTCTCTCCTCTCTCTCTCTCTCTCTCTCTCTCTCTCTCTCTCTCTCTCTCTCTCTCTCTCTCTCTCTCTCTCTCTCATCTCTCTCTCTCTCTCTCTCTCTCTCTCTCTCTCTCTCTCTCTCTCTCTCTCTCTCTCTCTCTCTCTCTCTCTCTCTCTCTCTCTCTCTCTCTCTCTCTCTCTCTCTCTCTCTCTCTCTCTCTCTCTCTCTCTCTCTCTCTCTCTCTCTCTCTCTCTCTCTCTCTCTCTCTCTCTCTCTCTCTCTCTCTCTCATCTCTCTCTCTCTCTCTCTCTCTCTCTCTCTCTCTCTCTCTCTCTCTCTCTCTCTCTCTCTCTCTCTCTCTCTCTCTCTCTCTCTCTCTCTCTCTCTCTCTCTCTCTCTCTCTCTCTCTCTCTCTCTCTCTCTCTCTCTCTCTCTCTCTCTCTCTCTCTCTCTCTCTCTCTCTCTCTCTCTCTCTCTCTCTCTCTCTCTCTCTCTCTCTCTCTCTCTCTCTCTCTCTCTCTCTCTCTCTCTCTCTCTCTCTCTCTCTCTCTCTCTCTCTCTCTCTCTCTCTCTCTCTCTCTCTCTCTCTCTCTCTCTCTCTCTCTCTCTCTCTCTCTCTCTCTCCTCTCCCTCTCCCTCTCCCTCTCCCTCTCCCTCTCCCTCTCCCTCTCCCTCTCCCTCTCCCTCTCCCTCTCCCTCTCCCTCTCCCTCTCCCTCTCCCTCTCCCTCTCCCTCTCCCTCTCCCTCTCCCTCTCCCTCTCCCTCTCCCTCTCCCTCTCCCTCTCCCTCTCCCTCTCCCTCTCCCTCTCCCTCTCCCTCTCCCTCTCCCTCTCCCTCTCCCTCTCCCTCTCCCTCTCCCTCTCCCTCTCCCTCTCCCTCTCCCTCTCCCTCTCCCTCTCCCTCTCCCTCTCCCTCTCCCTCTCCCTCTCCCTCTCCCTCTCCCTCTCCCTCTCCCTCTCCCTCTCCCTCTCCCTCTCCCCCTCCCTCCCTCCCTCCCTCCCTCCCTCCCTCCCTCCCTCCCTCCCTCCCTCCCTCCCTCCCTCCCTCCCTCCCTCCCTCCCTCCCTCCCTCCCTCCCTCCCTCCCTCCCTCCCTCCCTCCCTCCCTCCCTCCCTCCCTCCCTCCCTCCCTCCCGCCCGCCCGCCCGCCCGCCCGCCCGCCCGCCCGCCCGCCCGCCCGCCCGCCCGCCCGCCCGCCCGCCCGCCCGCCCTTGTGTTTTGAGAAACTATGATTAACAAGTTATATACAAAACAAATCATCATAAATAACATTGTATTTTCAGACAAGGCTACATTCTTATTAAATGGCAATGTCAACAAACACAACTGCCGTTTATGGAATGATAGTAATCTGCACTGGATGGCAGAAGGTCACATACAACACCCACAAAAGTTGAATGTCTGTGCCAGCATCATATGGGGACGAATTGTGGGGCTATTTTTCATTGAGGGAATTTAGATGGAATTTCCTATCTTGACATGCTCCACAATAAAATAATACCAGCACTTCAAAATCATTGATGAAAACTTGGATGAAATCTGGTTTCAACAAGACAGACCACCCTTGCACTTCAGAGCTGTTGTAAGGGATTACCTCAATGTTATGTTCCACCAAAGATGGATCAGGAGGAGAGGTGCAATCAAATGGCCTGCTCTGTCCACCAACTTAACCCCCTTGGACTTCATTTTCTGGGTCTATCTTGAAGATAGGTATATATAAAACCACAGAATTTGGAAGAATCGAGTAATAGAATCATGGAAGAAAGTCGTAGTTTGGAACATGACAGTACACAACTACAACACACTATAGAGGCTTTTATACAACTTAAAAAAGTTTAACAAGGAACATGCTTAAATATTTACAGTAAGTTGAGTGAGGCATGGTTGCAATTTTAAGTTTCAAGAATCAACTATCCTCTATAGATGAAAACTATTGATGAATATGTTTTGGGCCACAGATTTAGGTTAAATGAAAGTTGTGGAGATAAGACAGGAACCAATTGGTCATAGTTTATGACTGCAATCCAAATAGTTCTACATACATTTTAAATGTTTTTAAAACTGTTAAAGCTCTCTTATCATTATTTACCAACAGGTTGTGAAGGCTAAGCCTGTTGGGGTCTGTGGGACAAGACTCTTTACAGGGTTTGTATTGTTATGCCTGTAACACAATCATGATCTAACAAACCTCACATTTCAACTATGGCCATACTTACATCTCCCATCTTCCGATAACAATCTTTATACATGCTCTTTGAAAGACCAAAGTCACAAATTTTAACAATGTTGTTATCAGCTAGGAGAACATTTCTTGCTGCTAAGTCCCCATGTAACACCTGTAACAATTTAGGTAGTTACTAAAATCTGTAAATAAAATATTTCTCTTTATTTTAAAATAATATAAATAATACCTAATGTTCTGATACCACATTCCATTTGAAAAATCTTGTTTTATTTATTATTAGTGATGTCCAACAATATATGGTTTACAGTTTTTCAAATGTTTGTGAAAATTATAGTTCCTATACTTGTATAATAATAATGTAGATTTGTCAAAAATAAATAAATAGAACATAGGAGATGTAGACTACAAAAATAAGTATTATTTTACTCTGATACATATCTAGATATTGAAAAATTCCTTTTAAAAGATCAAACAGAAAATTAATGTAAAATGTAAAAGTGCTCAAAAAATTATTCGTCGTATTTTATGTTTTATTCTTAGCTTTACAGATTATAGTTGGAAGGTATAAAACTAAAATCACCCAAATTTAGTTTGGTTGATTTTTCCTTTTTATTGGAAACATAATGAGAAATCAAATCAGATGCTCTTTATTCGTAAATTCTTATTATACATAGTACAAATAAGAACAGTGTCAACTGTTAATAGGTTATCCACATTTGTCACTCTACACCACTGTTTCTCACTAGATTTAATGAGCATGTTTTTCTACTCGTGTTTTGCGGGACTGTGTAGGTTTTCCAACACTGAGAATAATCTATTATGGTTATTTTTTTACATTAATGAGATACGGACTGATTGTCTGGAGACAGTCGTCATATGCCATTGAAGTATTTAGATTGCAAAAAAATGCTCCAGAATAGGACCAAAAGTAATTTTCGTAGTTCTTGTAAACAGACTCTTAAAAAATTTGATATTATCAAATTTATCAAAAAAAAAATTGATATTTTAACCTTACCCTGTTTATACATGTATAAGGTTATTGTTTTCACAATGAATAATGCACAGTCTTTTAGAGATAATTTCTTAAAGCATAACTATAGTACTAGACACAAACACTTATTTCAGCAAAAACTTCATAGATCTTCAGCTTAATAAAATACATATTAATAAAACTATTTTCTTACTGAAATAGAAAAATAAAAAAACCTTTTTTAATTATTTTCAAAATGGCGGCACTTTGAAATGTTTGATCCTTAATAACTTTTGAAAAGTAATGAATACAAAAAAATCACAACAATATCTTTATTTGCGAATTAAATTTTCAATCCAGAGGAGTAAAGTTAAATGTAATCGGATGACAAATAATCGAGATTTAAGTATTTTTGTATTTTATCATTTATGAGTCAGTGGTGCTGTGCCAAGCGGGTCAACCACAACAATACATCAGCGATCTATTCTGATCATTTTCATCTAAAACATTAAGATAAAGTGATTTGTGATGTTATTGTAATAAAAATGCCACTAGCAGGCAACGGAAACATTTGCAGATGATTTTCGTTGTTATTAAATTAAATATTAATTTCAACCTTAAGTAGTGCTCTAAAAAGTAAAATTGCTGTAAATTCTAGGGTGGTAGAATTGTTGAAGGTGTTGGAATTATTAATGAAGAAAATTAATTTGCTGCTGTGTTTGAGCTCACATTTTGAGCATAGTTCATAAATTTTGTTATCGAGTGTTTCGTAGTGAGTATCCTGCTCTACACCATAAAAAGCAATAGATAGAGGTTACAAATATTTTCACGTTCTATACCATCTTTCTTAACTATTGCTGTTAGCTCAGGAGAGGTGGAAAAACTCTAACAAATATAGAACTTTTTGTATTAAAAATCCCTTTAATTTCTTCTTGAATTTACTCAGAAGGTAGAAAAGGTTCTACTTTTAAATAACTCTGTGTAGTTATGATTTGTCTATGAAGTTGAAAACAATATTAAACTCTACATTAATTAATCAATTTATGAATATTTCTAAAACGTTTAAGATACTATGAACAATCAGTATTAATTACATGAGCAAGTACCTTTTTGCTAGTCAAATACTCCATGCCACGGGCTATCTGGAAGCTCCATGATACCAGATCTTGAGTAGAAACAGACCTAAACTCATCTTGGTCCTTTTTACAAACTTGACTCTGCTTGATCAAATAACCGTCTCCTCCTAGAAGATGACAATAATAGCGTGTGATATTATATTTTGATATACTTTACTACCAAACAGCTGATGTAAAAACTACTAGTTAAGTTTACAAGCCACAACAAATTGTAATATTATGATTGTTTACAATTTTGCTGAAATTGGACGAGCATTTAAACGTTCCAGCCTTTTCTTCAACTAACTGTGTCCCAACTTTCTGTTCAAATTAACTTCAGATCAAGATAGAAGATTTAGTGCTGTAGTCAATTTATGTAATCTGTCTATAAAACATTTTTTTAAAGAAAGGTTTTAATTTTAATCTCCTACAAACAAGAACAGTTATTGAATAGTTCTATAAAATTTGTCAAAAACTCCCAGGAAATGTTCTTCAAACTAGCCATTTAATAAATATTAATTTAATAAATATTAACATATATGTATAAAAAGAACCACACTTAGCAATCTTTTCTTGATGTTTTTAATGTTTAAAATAAAAAAAAAATATTAACAAATGAAAAAAATAATAATAAAACTGAACATGGAAAACAAAATACGAATTTAAGAAAAAAATAAAAGAACAATGTATGGAGTAACACACACAGTAAAATAAAACACACTAATACATCATAAATTAAACAATAAAGTAGCTCTTCAACACAACAACAAGAACTAGAGAGAGGTTCAGTTAATACCAAATTGATATGAGCTCTTAACACATTTAAACATTTCATAAATCTGCTTGACATTATTGCCAGATTAATGCCAGCTGTCTTCAACCACCTATTCCAATTCTTCATCTAGTTGTAGCGATGCCTTCTTTACACACTCTGACTTGCGTTCAATTTTGCATCATAACAACCATACTGTTACAAGTTGTTGTAGTGTGTCAAGGGGGCTTTAGTCCTTTTGTCTATGGTAAAAGTAATTTCTATATAAGCTTTAAAGTGGCAAAATAAGAGAAAATGTAATGTGTTGTAAGCGATGTAATGTCAACTGATATAAGAGCTGTGCAGATAAAAACTTCAGTTTACCAAAAAGGGGAAGTATTACCAATTTAACAGCCATTGATTCAGTAATTTCTTTCTGCTTAGTGGCTACATAAAAATGGTTACTGCAACTGAAATACAAATACGTATTTCAGTAGTGATGAGTCTTAATGATAGACTTATTTCATAAGAATATTTATGTTATCAAATGATGAGGCATTGGAAAACGCAGAAATCTGTGACATAATATACACAACTCGAGAATAGCCATTTAAAATTAAAGTATTTGGAGAAAGTTCAATTTACAAATTTGTCTCTTTCATAATAATAACACATGTCTGTAGGTCCCAGATAGTTTGCAAGGCTACAGCTGGCAATTCTCCTCACATTACTCGAAAAATTATTTTAAATAATTGTTATATATAATTTTTCTCTATAAAGTACATGAAGAGCAAAAAACTTGTTTTCTATTCCCAAAATGAAATCATTTGATACAAATAATGATGGTACAGTTACTCTTTCTTCACTTAATTTTTGTAATGTTTCTCAATTTTAATCATAAAGAAAAACTTCATGAGGAAAAGAAGAAAATAACCTTTAAAAATTGCATAATCTGTTATTTTCTTGTCATTCAGCCAGAGATCAAATCATGTAATATTTTATTTTTAACTATGGTACACTCACCGATACAAGACGTAAAATCTGCAGAAATGGAAGCTTCTGAACTACATGATGGTTTCGGAAGGAGGGAGGATTCTGTTGTAGTGGAAAACAATGCACTTTCTCGTGTACTCGCAGAATGCAACACAGAATTGCAAATTTCTTCAGAGAATACTGAACTAGAAACAAATTATAAACTTTATATACAGAGTAAAACATTTGAAGTTTGCTTACTCTTACTCCTGTGGCTATGTAAACCCAAGATAGGTTTTGGCCTCACATTCACTCTTCTCTTTCTTCCATCATCTGTTCCAAGTCTTCTTACATCCTTGGTCTCTCCAATGCAGTCTTTGTCTTCCTAGAGGTCTTCTGACATTGGGTCTAATACCTGGCTTCTGATTGTATGCCCATTTATCTGATGCCCAAAATTCTACTAAATGCTTTAGATCTTCACTACTTTCTGCAATGAATACAATATCATTCGCATAAGCTAAAATGTTTATTTTTCCACCAACATAGGCTCCGGCAACTTATCTTTTATCTTTCTTAAGGCTTCTTCTATCACTAAGCTGAATAACATGGCAGATAGACTGCCTCCCTGTCTAACCAACTAAAGTATATAAAACTGTAATAGCTTTTAACTATAAAAATATAATGGATGCAACATATATCAGTACCAGATAGTCGCAATAATCTTTATTTGTGTATGTTACATTAGTAATAGATTTTATAATTATTTAGAGAAGATCCTGAATATTAACTATTGTTTTGTATATTTTTGGTCTTGGTAACAACGTTGAAACAGCTTCTCATCGAGGCCATCTGGCCCACATTTAGCTGTTTCGACGTTGTTACTTCTCATCAGGTACAGATAGGCAAGAGTTTAAACTTACCACTGTACTACAACGAACTGAGTTTATACCTTACAATTACATTCATTTTCTTGAAGTAATTATTGGTTTTCAGTTTCAATTAGAAGTGGATGACGGAATAAACTCAACATCTTCTGTTGTTTTTATCTTTACAAAAATAAATACTTTTCAAAGGGTAAAATTTTTATCAATCAGAATTATTTTACAAGTTTTAAAGGTTTCAAAGATCAGTAAACATTAGATGTTTTGTGAGATTAACACTTTTCCTATCAATGATTTGTAATTAGTTTTAAATGAAAAATTAGTGATAATTAATTAGAATTAGTAATTGTGGTGAAAAACATAAATGTTGATACTACCTTGTAGAGGAAGGAGATATGGGCTGTACTGTTGTAGGATCAAAGTGGCCAGATTTTGGATTGACTTGGTTAATGAAAGCTCCTTGGTTCTTCAGTAGGAAGTTGTGAAGGTTTCCATACGGGCAGAACTCCACCAGAACTAACAAGTCACCTGCACATAAAATGTTTTGTTAAATAAGCTATTAACTCTTCTGAAAAATTAGATTTTTACCAAGCAAAGTAAATATTCAAATATGCTTATAGTTGAAGCCTTTCGTAAAACATTTTTTTCTAATTAAAGAAATCTGTCTGTGATTCAAAGGTATTCACTCAATGGAGAGATGGGTGTGAACGTTGGAGTTATCTCTGTGACAGAAGATCAGTATTTTAACACTAAAACATAAGTCAATTGTATATTTTACAATTGTTTTATTTTAAGACAATTTACACAGAATCTTTCACAAATCACTGTGACTCTTCCATTTACATATATATTATTTTTATCAACTTCTTTTTATACTTGATGCTTACAAATAAGCAAAAAGTTTCATGAGGCTACGTTAATATAATTTGTGAGGATTTTTGTACATTTAAAAGTATGTAATAAAAAAAGAAGTAAAGGAATTTTAAAAAAATAGATAAATGTAAATCACTGTAAAAAGGAAAACATTCAATGTAAGTTGCCTTACACAAAGAATCTTCAAAATCACAATTGATGAACACTTTAAACAAAATTACCAGATCTTAGAAAGCCCTTAAACACTTTAGCATTAATCAGGAATGATTAAACTGAACCTACAAGCAGAAAGGCTTATTTTGGTTTTAGGCAATACAGATGTTATAGAGAAGGAAGACTCTCAATCTGTTTACATTTCAGAGTATGCTGATGGTGTACATGAATATCTCTGGCAATACAGATGTTATAGAGAAGGAAGACTCTCAATCTGTTTACATTTCAGAGTATGCTGATGGTGTACATGAATATCTCTGGCAATACAGATGTTATAGAGAAGGAAGGCTCTCAATCTGTTTAAATTTCAGAGTATGCTGATGGTGTACATGAATATCTCTGGCAATACAGATGTTATAGAGAAGGAAGACTCTCAATTTGTTTACATTTCAGAGTATGCTGATGGTGTACATGAATATCTCTGGCAATACAGATGTTATAGAGAAGGAAGACTCTCAATCTGTTTACATTTCAGAGTATGCTGATGGTGTACATGAATATCTCTGGCAATACAGATGTTATAGAGAAGGAAGACTCTCAATCTGTTTACATTTCAGAGTATGCTGATGGTGTACATGAATATCTCTGGCAATACAGATGTTATAGAGAAGGAATACTCTCAATCTGTTTACATTTCAGAGTATGCTGATGGTGTACATGAATATCTCTGGCAATACAGATGTTATAGAGAAGGAATACTCTCAATCTGTTTACATTTCAGAGTATGCTGATGGTGTACATGAATATCTCTGGCAATACAGATGTTATAGAGAAGGAAGACTCTCAATCTGTTTACATTTCAGAGTATGCTGATAGTGTACATGAATATCTCTGGCAATACAGATGTTATAGAGAAGGAAGACTCTCAATCTGTTTACATTTCAGAGTATGCTGATGGTGTACATGAATATCTCTGGCAATACAGATGTTATAGAGAAGGAAGACTCTCAATCTGTTTACATTTCAGAGTATGCTGATGGTGTACATGAATATCTCTGGCAATACAGATGTTATAGAGAAGGAAGACTCTCAATCTGTTTACATTTCAGAGTATGCTGATGGTGTACATGAATATCTCTGGCAATACAGATGTTATAGAGAAGGAAGACTCTCAATCTGTTTACATTTCAGAGTATGCTGATGGTGTACATGAATATCTCTGGCAATACAGATGTTATAGAGAAGGAAGACTCTCAATCTGTTTACATTTCAGAGTATGCTGATGGTGTACATGAATATCTCTGGCACATAAAAATTAATCTAATGGGCTGATCGGAAGATTTTGCCTTTTATGAGTATCATTGCTGTGCTCTAATCATCATTCATTATTATTCATTCATTTATTCATCTCTAAGACGCCGATCGTAGAGATATGGGCAAATATGAGGCATGAATGAGTGTGATGAGTGTAGATGAACGAGTGTAGTCATTGTTACTATCTGAGTTCGACTTAGCTCAGAAAGGACTATTTATTAATAGCCCAATAGCCAGGGCAACTATGGGACCTACAGCTTTACGTGGAATCCGAACCACGTAGTGTTGGTCTGATTTTCAGCTAACTGACAAGTTTGACACTTAGTTCTCTTCTTTACACAACACCCGAACCTTGACTACCATTCAACACGGACACTCCAGACTTCTCTAGTAGTGTCTATACTGATGACAACCATTGAGCGGACGCCGTGTCGGTATTAAGAGAACCGAGCATGGAACATATCGCCTACAATTTCCCAAACACTTTGTCCCCAAGTAGCTGGGTTACAGCACTGCGCCACCAGTGCCGACATGAGTTAAGTTAGTATGCCTACTAATTAATTATTGCCCCTTTGAAAACATGAGAATACATTCTCATCTAACATTTCAATTTGCAATCAATATTATTGTTGTTATTATTATTTTATGTTTTATTTGTTTATTAGTTGTTTTTCTTCTTCTTCTTTTTGATAGAGAGCGAGAAATGCTGTGTTAAGAGTTTATTTAGCACAGGATAGGTGCTAGTTAGACTGGAATTACAAGCACTCAAACAATTTTGACCTTTCACCAACTATGAGGTTTCTTCAAATACTCAGAAAGTCTACTATTTTCTAATCTCTCTTAGACTAAAGGAAGAAAAGAAAATTACCTATATAGTACATTTTCATGAATTGGCTTAAAATAGAAAATAATATTACAACCATTAACTTCAGTCTTTTCTTCCTGAACAGAAATAAAATATTAAACAGCAAAATTGGACATATCTTTTTTTTAATAATGATTATTTTCATAAGAAAAAAACGTTTACAAAACATAATTTATCTTACGTTTATATATTTCACTGGTGCAAGCACCGAGTACATTAACCACATTAAGGTGTTTGCCGATATGGATCATAATCTTGAGTTCAGAGGCTAATGCTTTAACAGTGGCCAGGTTCGAATCAGGCTTAGCCATTTTCACTGCAACTGTTGTTAACTCCCCAGGTTTTACTAGGTCCGAGGCTTCTCCCTTCTTCACCACACCAAACGCCCCAGATCCAAGAACACTTCCTGACAATTAAATCACAAATTAAAATGATAATCTTTATATGAATACAATGGTATAGACATCCAAATATTATAAACAATCAAAATAATAAAAACTAGTCAATAAAATATCAAATGTCATGATGAAAATTCACCATTAGCATTGCCTATAGAAACAAACAGACAGACCAAGGATACGCAACTATCTGGGTGGGTGCTGCTATCTAATAGTGAAGAGTTTAAAATAAGAGCTTGGACGAGTTTGGAATACTATTACTTCAACTATTAGACACTTCAATGAGTGCTGGAGAGAGATACTACTGTGAGAGCCTAACGATAACTAATTTCACAGAACAGGAAAACCGGCTTTCAGAACCTACATGAGCAAACAAATGTTATGTTTTCTTGTTTCTGTAACAGAAAGTAGGGTAGGGTCTGAGGTTTCAGCTACTACAGAAACGTAGGAAATAACAACTTGCTCACCGAGAGTGCCTGTAATACCTTTAATGAATTGAATTAATTGTACAATATATTTATATTACAATCAATCAATATTTAAGTATTATCAAAAGTACTATAAATTAGTAAATACTCAAATAAGAATTTAGTATCTAATACATGACTAACTCCTTGACCTGTGGAAAACAATCAAGGCAGGAAAACAATAAATTTACCTTATGGAAGCTGGCGAACTCGAAACTGCTCTAGAACCCCGAACCACTAGAAACTGGTCTCAAATACAAAACGGGCAGATGTTTCCCTATCAATGAAATGAATCCAAGAGGAATCTTAAGCCAACGGTCAACTACGACTGTACCATCCCGACCAAGCTGAAACCTTCTATATACAGTACACTTTGAACAGCCTTGAATGTAAACATCAGTTTAACCTCATGGCCACGAACTTAGTTGTGCAATATACAAGTAGTTAAATGAATTACAATGTTATACCCTACTATACATTTCTATAGTCAATGAGTGTTCTTATAATAACAGTTAAACCATAATGACACGTAGAAATAGACTTGCCTCTTTCTTCATTATCATTACTGTCATCACTCATACAGTTCTTATCATAGGTAATAATGTTTTTATTTATTGTTGTTTTATAAATAATATATAAAAACTTCTACCTCCATTCTCATAACTTCTAACTTGAACTAAATTGCTTCAATTAAGATGCTTCTTATACATATTGTTTTGAAAGAATATTAAGTAGTTTGTCAATGAAGTTTGATACTTTGAAAAACATTCATTATAAAAAGAAGTGATATTGAATATATAATACTAGAACAAAGAAATAAACATTAAAATTTAATGTCATGCCAATTTCCTGTAGTGGTGATAACATACTATCATATACTTTCAATTATTATATGGCGTAGTCAGGTATGATACATTGTTAAATACTATCTAGCTATCGATTTACAAGAAACCTCTCATTATTGAAAATAATGACAGCTGAATTGACACAATAATTGAAATTTTTATCAATTCAAGGTTAAAATAATGTTGGAGCTTAGGTAAATTATGTGTGTTTATCCAACTCAAATGTTATGTATTAATTTCTATATATTTATTTTTTTTTTTTTTTTATTTTTACAATATGATGTGAATGGTTTTGTATGGGATAGAAGTAGGATACTCTCTAAACTGCGAAGAATGTCTGTGAAGTTGATCAAGTCCTTGCTGACAGGCCAGTAAGCAGGACACCAACCCCTCTACAGTTGATATCATACCTCCTTACAGCTCTGGAAACTATGTAACTGTGGGGAATAAAAGAAGCTGAAACACGGTTGGATGAAAGTCTGGGATGAAAAGAGCTGGGATAAGTCCGGCATGAAAAATGTCATTGAACTTAGTTTGAAGTTCACATATATTTTGATTTAATTCGGAAAAGTCTGGCATTAGATAAATGTGTTTGAACTTTCCTCTAATTGCTCAGTATTGCAAAATTTGTAGTTTTTATGAAATTAATTCAATTGAATTTCAATGTTATTCATTTATAATTCAATTAATTAATAAATACATTATTATCTAGAATCATTATGACTTTTACAAATTTAAAAACATCAATAAAACACTCATAAAGGAAGTGTTCAGGAGGAAATACTGTACTAAACCAACAAATTCTTCCCTCGTTTTAATTCACTCTCATCCCTAACATGTATGTGATCATTTACTTTCTTATTATCAACTAAAATAATCATAAAAGCAGCCATAGTTCACACTTTGATAACATATCTGCAAATGGATAATGCGCAGTAAGTGAGCTCTTATCTCTCGTACTTGACTTTGTGTAAACCATTCTGTAATTTATCTACACAAAGGAATTCTAGAACTTTTGTGGAAGCAAGGAGCTGGTTGCATCATTTCCTTTCTACATATAATAGTTATTTATATTGTTCAATTTTCAATGATTTATGAATACCATAGTTTGTTAGTTATATTATGTGCTCCTAAGATGATTATCCGAGTCAGTTTTTTTTTTTTTTTTTAAACTTGTCAAGTTTAATTGGGTGTATATAAGTTGGTGTGTAGTAAACAGTCAAGGCAACTACAACATGGGTGTTTTTGTTTCTGGGGAGACAGTCTATCCACGTGTTGTAGAATCTACAATCTAATACATAAAAGCTTGTCTATATGACTCAAGAAACTTAAAGTATGCTAAGTAATCTAAGGTATTAATCAAAATATTTAGGGAGGATACTAAAATCAGTTCATACTTAACCAAAACTATTAATAAGTTCAGATTTGATCATTGGTTGCATCTCTAGTATGCCTACAGATGTGATCAGCATAGATTAGACCCTTTGGCTGATGGTTGTGCCAATTCTTGATACTATTTTGTTTGTCCAGTAAAGCTTAGTAGACTAATTGTTAGCATATTTTGTTCTCTTGAAGCTTGTTGTCAGTAACAAACAGTAAGCAGGTTTTACAGAATTTGTTCTCATGAGTATTGTTGGCAGACTGTGAAAAGCAAACGTTAGCAGGCTTTATGTAATTGTTCTCATGAATATTGTTGGCAGGTTGCAGTAGACAACTGTAAGCAGATTTTATGTGCCTGTTCTCTTGATGATTGTTGTCTTTAGGCATATGTTTTTTAAGCTTTCACAGCCATTGTTATGATTAAAATTTAGCTTTTGGATTCCATGTGTCTGTGATACATTTGACACCAACTCCATGAGCAATGGTCAACTCTCCCTAAAGAATTAATTGCAATATGGATGGAACTCAGTATCTAATGTATAACAAGTACAGCTTGGAACCCAGAAGCTACGTTTAATCTATACATTTATTCTTTTGACATTTTTGCCAGTAAGCAATTGAAAATTGAAGAATGGCTCCAATCCGCAAGACATTTAAGTTTTGTTGAGTTATATATTTTTGCTTTGGTATGAATTTTTAAATTCTTTTATTATTTAATAATTACTACAAAAAATTATTTATAGCTACATATGAGTTCATAGAATAAAATTTCTTTATTTAGCTAGAGCATAACATTTTTTAGAAATGATTAGTTCAAAATTCAGCGATGAAAATGCTTGTTCTTGGAAGACAATGCTATTTAGCTGTCGTTTAAACCTGATCCTGGAATTATAACAATAAGGAGGATTTTCTCAAAATCCATAAATCAATCTAAATTAGCCAAATCCAAAGAAAGACTCTTTTCACTAAATAACCAGAACTAGCAACAAGCATTTTAAAAACCACAATGAGGCACCTCGATTATGCTGGTAATGACACCTGATGATACCTCGCTGTGCTTGTGACATCTTAGCCTTCGGCCTCGGTCTGTAATTATGTTAACATCAGGTGGTCAACTATACCGTAGGACTATTAAAAGCAACAGAACAAATATTTAGTACTGTTTTTGTTTTTGATAAAGTGTAATGTTGATCTACTATTAATGTTGTTCTTTTGAGTTAAAAGAGGTTTTTCATGCTATTTTAATGGAATTTCAAAAAGTCATTTCTGTTGTATCCCAAACACAAAATCTGCATCTCTTCAAACATTTCAACTTAATCAAAAGTAATAGAACAAATAGTTAGCATTGCTTTTGTTTAACAGCTGTTTGTATAATGTAAAATAAAAAAAATCAAACAGTTTTAAATTCACAAAAAAATAAGCAATGTTTACCCCAGTATTAGTATTATAAATATAAACAGCTATTTTAAACATCAATAAAAAGGCTCCAGTGATAGAAAATTGTTGAATCTTTTAAAAGTATAGGGACGGAGCCTGGGTAGGTTTTTACATGTTTTTCCTATCTTTGGTCCTTAACCTTTAAAATAAATCTAATCAAGCTACATTATTTACTTCCTAGCTCGACAAATTTAGTGAATACCTATTCACTTTCAGAATCAAATGTATAGATTTGACTTCAAGTACACTTAGTTTAGCTTTATAGCAATCTACATTCATAATTCTAAAAATCTTGAGACAACATACTCTTGCAATTCTTCAAAAACAAAAGATGATAAAGAACCCCATCAAAAAGCAGTCTTAATTTTTTAGCCATTCAACTTTTCTTTCTCACTGTTTGGTTGTACCAATACCTCCAGGATGCAAAAACACAATGGGCAGTCGTTCAGTGGTTGCACTATAGTTAAGATATGACTGATTTAATATCACATTCCATTTCAACTGCCTCTGCCCACCCAGTGTAAGATCAGTTCAGTAGATTTCATTCTTTCTTTCTTTTATTCTATATTTTCATAACATCAAGTTACATAAATTGCGTCAAACTTAAAATATAAATAAATATTATAAGAATTAAAAAACAACTATCTTGAATGTTGATAAATAAAAAATTTAAAAATCAGGTAAACAAGTTTTTATGCAGGGTATAGGGTGAGATTCTCAGTGCAGGCGAAGAACTCATTGAGGTTGTAGATAGATCTTTTCAAAAGCCAGCTTCGCAATCTTCCCTTGAATGATCCATTGTTTCCTCTCTTGATGTTAGTTGGGAGGGCATTGTGGAGTTTTACACCAGCATAGGAAGGCTTCTGTTCAAAAAGGGCAGTTCTGTGACTAGGGAGTCCAAAGTCATCAGCATGGTGGGTGTTGTGCTCGTGGATGTTGCTGTGTTTCGGAAGATCTACGTTGCTGGTATGTAGGATCACCTCAAGTATGTAAAGAGACGTTACTGTGAGGATACCAAGGGTCTTGAAGGCTTCTCTACAGCTGTTCCTCTATTATAAGCCAGCCACAGTTCTGATGGCCCTCTTCAGTAGGACAAGGACTCGCTGAAGGTTTTGGGCTGATGAACCTCCACAGAGAATAATTCCATATCTAATGTGGCTTTCAAATTCAAATTCTTTATTGTTACAACACGTTTACAAAACTTAGCAAAGCTAATGAAACAGGTAACATTGTCAATAATAATAATAATAGTAATATTAAAAAATATTACAGTCACAACTAAAAATAAATAAATAATAAATCTAAGCTATACAAATGCAATAATCTATAGATGAGGATGTAAACTATCACTATGTCATCTGGTTTACAAATTAATATCATTAACATACTCTTGAATGCTATAATAATTTTTCTCCAATAAAAATTCTGTAAGAGTCCTCTTAAATGAACCATCCCTTACACAATTTCTAATTTTTAAGGGTAATTTATTAAAAAGCCTTATCCCCATTTAAAAAGGTGTTTTCTTCACTAACGTCAAATGGTGTATGGGGTATTGGAGAATATTTTTATGTCGGGTATTATATCTGTGTTCAATTTGCTCATTTTGTATCTGATTAAAATTTGACTGAACCATTAATAAAATTTTTAAAATATAAATATTGGGAACCGATAACATTCTGAGATCCTTAAATATTGGCTTACAAGAGGATTTCCAAGAAGATATTGTCATTATTCGTAAAAACCTTTTTTGTATTTTAAAAATTATTTCAGAATCAGATGACGCACCCCATAGTTCAATTCCATAAAGTAGTACTGGATAAAAATAGGCATAATATATCATTATTCTTGTTTTTAAATCAACAATATTTCTTAAGATTTTCATCTGAAAACAAGCTGATGTCAATTTATTTGATACATTTTCTATACATTTATTCCATTTAAAGTTTTCATCTAGAATGAGACCCAAAAAATTTGTATTTTTTGATACTGACAAGAGTTGTCCCTGAAAATCAATAACCGAGTTAAAATTATTCTGACTTTGAGCAGTACAGAATTTTACTAATTGTGTTTTGGCTTGATTTAACTTTAACCCATTTACCCCAAACCAAGCAGTTAGATCCTTAAGAGCCCGATTTAAATTAGCTTCCAATTCTTTAACACAATTTGCTTTTATAATTGCAGTTGTGTCATCTGCGTATAGGATTAATTCATGAGAAACATTTTTTGGCAAATCATTTATAAAAATTAAAAATAAAAGAGGGCCCAAAATGGATCCTTGAGGTACCCCTATTTGAATTTTCCTCCATGTTGATTTGATTTTTTTATTATTCTTAAATATTATCGTCCTCTGATGTCTGTTTTGTAGGTAGGATTTCACCCAACCCACTACTTTTCCTGAAAAATTATAAACAGATAATTTCTCAAGAAGAATTTTATGATTAACACAATCAAAAGCCTTGGACAAATCACAGAACACCCCCATTGTGCTCTGTGACTTGTCCAAAGCCCGACAAACTTCATTACAAAATTTTGAAATTGCACCAATGGTATTATGCCCTCTCCTAAAACCAAACTGTTCACTAACCAAAATTTTATTTGACTCCAGGAACTTTGATATTTGAAGAAATGCAGCTTTTTCAAATACTTTTGAAATAGATGGTAGAACAGACTGGCCTATAATTATCGGGGTTTTGTTTTTCCCCCTTTTTAAAAAGAGGCATGAGTTCTGCATATTTGAGGTTATTTGGAAAAGTGGCATTATAGAATGATTGGCTAACAATTACACTAAGAGGTTTAGCTATGGAATCTGAAACAATCTTAATTAAATCAAGAGGAATTTCATCCCATCCAGAAGTTTTCTTATTTTTAAGGGATTTTATTATATTTATTATTTCAGTAGCTGTAACATTTTCAAAATTAAACGTAATAGATCTATCAAGATATGTTGTCTTCTTTAGTAACTTTAAAGCTTCACCATGAATTGGGGAAGTCCCTAGTTCTTTGGAGATTTCAGTAAATTTTTTGTTAAAAATTTCAGCTATTTCCAATCCATTGCCTATTGGTCTATCACCCACGAATAGGTCTGGAAAATCAAAATTAACCTTCTTATCACACCCCAATTCTGATTTTACAACTTTCCAAGCAGCTTTGGTCTTATTTTCAGCGTTGCTTATAAAATTTGAATTACTCATTAGTTTTGACTTTTTACAGACTGCTCTGAAAACAATTTTATATTTTTTAACATAGTTAATAAAATCCTTATTTTTTGAATGTTTAGCTAACTGACTAAGTTCCCTTTTTTTTGCACTTCAAATTTTTATTCCTTCTGTAACCCAAGACTTTTTTTTACCCTTATTTAACTTTTTATTTACAAATTTTAGAGGGAACGTGCTTTCAAAAATATTTTGGAAGCTCCTAAAGAAGGTCATACAGTTATCTTGAAAGGAGTTTCCAAATGAAATATCCCATTTCATGTCCCTTAATTCATTACAGAAGTTTGTAACATTTTTATTGGAGAAAATGCGCTTCTTGCTATGTGTAACATTTTTAGTTTTTGGGGATTGATCATCTGAAAGACTTATAAACAGTGCCCTGTGATCGGATATACCCAATTCTAAATTCAAAAGTGACTGACATGGATCTGGTTTCAATTTTGGTGTAAGAATATTATCTATACATGATCTACAAAAAGCGCATGGTAAGCTGTTCGTAAGGCTTCTGGAGTACTTATAGCCCGGACTCTTCTCAAAGCGAATAAAGAGGTAACAAGTCGGAGACACATGTTGTCGACATGATCATTCCAGGAGAGGCGGTCATCCAGAATCATTCCAAGATGTTTTAAGGTCTGAACAGTGGTAATAGGAGAGTTTAAACCACCTGTAGCTTTAATAGGATCAGATTTTTTTTCACAGAACAATTTCCTGTATAATGTTAAGAGTGTATTGGATAAGAAGTTTTCTATTTGTAACTAGGAGGCTGAACATGATGGGGAAGTGCATGATCTGAGCTTGCTTGCTAGCTAAGGGAGGTCCTGCACAATTGGTATAGATATGATCTTATTAAACTCTCTGAAGTGCCACTTTGTATCTTACCTCCGGAGAGGCTATGTTGCTCAACACTAGGAGCAAAGGTAATATTGTTTAACTGTCAGTCGACCTCTCATACATGTGATCCTAGCTGAGTAAGGTAATATTGTTTAACTGGCAGTCGACCTCTCATACATGTGATCATAGCTGAGTAAGGTAATATTGTTTAACTGGCAGTCGACCTCTCATACATGTGATCATAGCTGAGTAAGGTAATATTGTTTAACTGGCAGTCGACCTCTCATACATGTGATCATAGCTGAGTAAGGTAATATTGTTTAACTGGCAGTCGACCTCTCATACATGTGATCATAGCTGAGTAAGGTAATATTGTTTAACTGGCAGTCGACCTCTCATACATGTGATCATAGCTGAGTAAGGTAATATTGTTTAACTGGCAGTCGACCTCTCATACATGTGATCATAGCTGAGTAAGGTAATATTGTTTAACTGGCAGTCGACCTCTCATACATGTGATCATAGCTGAGTAAGGTAATATTGTTTAACTGGCAGTCGACCTCTCATACATGTGATCATAGCTGAGTAAGGTAATATTGTTTAACTGGCAGTCGACCTCTCATACATGTGATCATAGCTGAGTAAGGTAATATTGTTTAACTGGCAGTCGACCTCTCATACATGTGATCATAGCTGAGTAAGGTAATATTGTTTAACTGGCAGTCGACCTCTCATACATGTGATCATAGCTGAGTAAGGTAATATTGTTTAACTGGCAGTCGACCTCTCATACATGTGATCATAGCTGAGTAAGGTAATATTGTTTAACTGGCAGTCGACCTCTCATACATGTGATCATAGCTGAGTAAGGTAATATTGTTTAACTGGCAGTCGACCTCTCATACATGTGATCATAGCTGAGTAAGGTAATATTGTTTAACTGGCAGTCGACCTCTCATACTTGTGATCATAGCTGAGTAAGGTAATATTGTTTAACTGGCAGTCGACCTCTCATACATGTGATCATAGCTGAGTAAGCAGAACTTGTGATCTGGATGATCCTTGTACAGTATTTGTTAGTCATTACCTGTTATTGGAGTTAACTTCCAGGTTCTAAATTACTCTCAGAAACTGCAAGATCATTTTTAAGTGTCAGCTTTATCTGTTGTAAGTCTATTTGTTGATAAGGTAAAACAATATCATTATATGATATTTAATGATAAGGACATTGATCATTAAAGGAACAAATATAGAGTCTCTGAGGGAGGCTGTTCTTCATTTACCTGACAGCCCCTATGCCCCTATTAATCTATGATGGTTTTTTTTTTTTTTTTTCAACTTCATTCGCCAATTCATATGGGCTTACAAGCCTGTGCGTGAACTTTACCCAATGAGTGAATGTTTTGTTTTTATATATAACTTTAATGAATTTGTTTGCAAACTTGACGATTTCTATGCAATATTTGTATATTGTTTCATGAAATAAAACATTTATTATTATTATTTTTATTATTATTATTATGTATCATCAGCTGTAGGCTTGATGATCCACCACCCACCCTCCTGACTCTAGGCTTGATGACACACCCACCCACCCTCCAGACACTTGACTTGACTTGACCCACCACCTACTCTTTAGACTCTAGGCTTGATGACACACTCACTCACCCTCTAGTCACTCAGCCACCCTTTAGACTCAAGGCTTTATGACACACCCATCCACCCTCCAGATACTTGACTTGAAGACCCACCCTCTAGACACTAATGTTGGCGCAGAGATTATGTGTACCAGAGTTTGAAGGTTGTTTACTAAGAAACTAAGAGGCCTATGAAAAATCCAATAATACTATTGTTTTCCTCGTTTAATTGTACATTATGACATATTTCAATTTATTTTCACTTCCCCAAGCTTCTCTCTTCTAAATATACCTGGAGAGTAGAACAGACGGTCTGCTATTTTGGAGAATCCATTGCTTTTAAACTCATTTTAAAGTCCTCACACTCATGGCTCTTAGCTCTAATCTAGTTTGTAGTCCTTACAAAATCCCTAAAGGATAAACAATTTGGCTTTTTTGACAAATTTCTGTAAGACAAAATTACCTCTTTGAACCAATCTAAGTTTCTTACCATTGGTAGGATAAACCTCGTGCCATTATAAACCTATCCTTGAAAGCTTCCTATTTTGCTTTATTGAAATTTCAAAAAGGCCTAGAAAATATATTACCAAAGGATTCCAATTCCCACTGAAATATGTCCCACTTTTTAATAATGAAGAACATTTGTTTATTTATCAAACAAAATTGATGCATGCATGAAAGTAAAATGAGCCATGAGAAATCCTGATCTTAAGGCCATGGAGCTTAAAAAGATAAGCTTTAAAATATTACATTTCAGTACAAAATGAAAGGAGATTAGCATAGCTGGTAAATGGTATACTGGATGCAGACACTTATACAAAGGACAGATATTTCGTGAAATTTTTGGATTCACTGGTCACTCTTCAGTCACAAAGCATAAAGAAGCTACTATTTTACCAGGCATTCTGCTTTCCTTTCCTTTCCTTTCCTTTTTAACAAACATCTTAGACTCAGTGCAAAAAAAACTTGAATATACTAAACATTTAATTTTTCAAGTTATATTTTTATAAGTTAAATTTCGTATGGCTCGTTTTAAAGCCCTATTTAATTCCCATTTTTCTTGTAGAATACAATATAGGTTTAGAACCTAATTAATACAATCAGGATTATACTGTCAATGAAACAGTAATAAATAACACAAGTTTTAGATAGTCCATTGCTTATTTATTCATTAATAAGATAAAAAACAATATAGGCTACGTAAAATTAATCAAATCCACTTTTTAAACCCACCTAGTTTTAATTTTTCTCGAGGAAATTCAAACTTTCGATCATACGGAAGCAACGCAGCTTGGTCTGCGATGTCCAGCTCTGGGTCCAGATCCTCAATTTTCCCTTCATTAAAGAAAACTTCCTGCAATTCTTTAATTTTTTTCTGAAAAAAAACATATTTTTTAGTTAGTTTTGATTCAGAATAAAGAATAAAGTATATTACATTGCCACTCTAAGTATTATTCATTGAGAACTTTATTTATTCTAAGTGAGAACCAGTAGTAGAAAACACAAAAAGGATTAGTGTCAAAACAAAATAGGAGGTAGTGTCTTTTACCATATTTTGTACCATATATATTGTATGGTTTTTTTGTCTGCTACCAATTCTTTTTAATTTAAAATATGTAAAAGCTGAGTTTTATACTCGAACAAAAGTTCAAAAGTCATTATATTATATTATAATACAAATTAAAAATAAATAGCAAATGATCTGTCACAAAGCTAAATCCAATCCATCAAGCCATATAAGACCTGCCTCACTGATTCTATTTATGCTAGCTAGTCCCCCCGTAAAACAGCGCAAGGGCACTCTTAAACTATGTGATAGATTGTTTGGATGGACTCTCAGCAATCACATGACTGATCTACTGTCAATCCCCATTTGTATTACCAGTAGTTACATCTGCCCAGTTAAAGTTCGGAACCGATTCAACAATGTCCACTCCCTACGAGGGAGATTCATCCCACCTACAGGTATTGATGGATCGTTAATAAGGAACTTATTTCATCTATCAAAACTGTTCCAAGCTATGGCCCAGTTAGTATTGGGCGAGAAATGTTATCTGCTCAACTGAAAAGCAGTACGTAGAGGTGGGTTTCGAGATTTTAAGCGACCGTTCTGACGTGGGAGATCCTAGGTAATGGGGAGGTACAGAGCATTCAAGATCTTATTGAATTCTTTACGTAGTGCCTCCTCACGTCTTATTTCTGGATGATCTATATTACAAAGCACCGGGAGCCAAGGTAGTGGTGTTGCCATGAGAGTACCACTAATAGCTCTCATGGCTCTATTAAGTTGGACACCAATCACTTTTGTATGTGCGCTATTCAGCCATACGGGAGCACTGTATTCAGCAGATGAATAAACCAGTGACAAAGCAGTAGTACGCAGGACATGTACATAGGCTCCCCAAGTTGTTCCAGCAATATGATGTAGTATATTTGCTCTGGTTTTAATTTTAGCTGCTGTTTTTTGAAGATGGCTTTTAAACGTCAGCGATTGATCTAACGTTACTCACAGGTACTGTGGATGATCATTGTGGTGGAGTTTTACACCATTTAGAAAGATGTTTAATTTCCGATTAGCTAGTTGATTACTTAAGTGTAAGCAGGATACTTCGGTTTTTTTATGGGTTAGGATACAACAGCTTCCAGGTTCTAAAATATTCTTCGAGGGTTGCACGATCGTTTGTGAGTATTTCTTCAGTAGGTGTTAAGTCCCTGTGTTTATAAGCTAAAGCAATATCATCTGCATATATAAATTTTCTTGCTTTGGTGATTGGAATGTCAGCAGTATACACGTTAAATAAAATTGGACCAAGTACGGACCCCTGTGTTAATAATATTTTACCATTAAACACGTTATTAACAGTTCCTTGGCAACACAGTTTTAGGAACAATACTCAAGTAAAGATCGAAGTAGGATAAATTCAAGTGTTGGCTATCATAATTTAAGATGATATTCTGAAAAACCAATTATTGAAATTAAATTATTAAAAACTGTACAAACATTCTATAAATCTTTTTAAAACAGGTAGTGGCTTTTCACATTACCGCCTTTAATTTCAGCTGATTCCTAATTTTAACGATAACTTATGTATGTCACTAATATATGGCATAGCCTCGTGAAAGTAAGAGCCCAGTTGACTAGTGACGAGTGACATCAGGGCATTAGGGAAAGGGAGAAGGGAGTGAGGGGTTGTGCCTGTTAGGTGAGGGTAGTTCAGAGTTTGCATCGGAGCAAGCACCCAAAGACCTTCCAGCTGCTACCTCACGACTGGATTATGTATCCTTTTTATGTTTTAAACTACCTTTTTTCTATGTTTCTACATTAAAAATGTTAGGATTGTATTCATAGATAATCAGGGTGAACAAAATTGTGGGGTAGTTTGGAAATAACAGCTGGTGATATCACCCTTCACCCGCAACCACAGCCTTCAGGCTGAGTTCGATGGGTTTGAGGAATCGTTAATAGCTTAGCATACGCCCAATACCACCGCAAATAAACATTCATTTTAATATTTGAAATAGAAGTAATTACCTAACATAACTTTGACACAAAGGTGTCTTGCGTACACTGCTTCATAATTTGATGTTACATGCAGGAAATCCACTTTTGTGTCACGACTAATATTTGATGTATGATATTTCAAAATTAAAACATATTTTTACACGTTTTCCTAGGTATAAAACTATAACAAAGAGCATTTATGAATAAAATAATATTTCTTCTTTATTGGTTGTAGATTTACATTTTTATACCAATAACCATTGTGTTAGAAATTGTTTAACTAGCGATAGACACACCCTGGAGATAGGTTTACATTACTGAGATTTGAAGATCCATCAAATATCAAACAAGATGAAGATTGATTATAAGTGAATTTGGGCCTCAGTAATAATGAATAGTAAAGAAGTAAAATCAATATGGACAGCAAGAACTGTGAGATTTCTGTTAACATTTACCATCGTATGTGTGAATATCGAAAAATAATCTCAAGGTTTTAAGTCCTAATTCACTAATTGAACTTATTTTAGTGAAGAAGGAACATGAGTAACATTGAACCAATTTGTTGCACATTTTCACTAGAAATATGCAATGAAAACGAACATAAAAAAAGAAAATTGAAACTTTAAACTTCAACTCACCTTATATTTATAGTCGTTTATGAAATAAACAATACATATGGAAAGGATTGAAATCGCAGTAAGAAACCCAATCACTAAGTAAGTATAGTCACCTAAAACAAAAATAACAAAATTATTGTTATTTAGTAACTTTTTAAAATGTTGCACATTTTAATAAATTTTAATTTTTCAGTTTAGTACTCTATATAGCAGAGAGCATAGGAAAAGAATCATATTTGCATGCAGTGTGCAGGTTTGCTGATATAGGAATTTTGGAGCCTTCTACTATCCAAACAAACATAATCCAGCTAGATCTTTGTTGATTTCTATCAAATTAGACAATATATGGCAATGCTAAATGTAATAAGATAATTTCAAACTGTATAAATGTAAGTTACAGTTACAAATACATTGAACAAATGTTAGGTTACGTTAAAAGGGCATTAGGCCAGGAATAAGTATATTAGGAGGGATAGGACATCAAACTTAACTTAGAAGGCAAGACCACTAACACCACAGTAGTAAACAAATACAATGATGACACATTTTGCACAAATTTTCAGTGTCAGTGGCACATTCTTCAGGTGAGTAGAGTGAGGAAGGGAGGGAGGGAGGGAGAGAGAGAGGGGGGGGAGAGAAGGAGAGAGACTCTTATTGAAATTACTAATACTTCTAATTCAATGAAAATGTAATTATATTTATTACTCTTCTTAGTTGGGCAAAGCTCTTAAACTTATGGCTTTAATAAGTGGCATTTCTTAACTTTAAAATATATTGAATGCATGGCTTGTTGCTATCATCAATTTGCTTATATTACAACTACAAAGCCATAGATATTGGAACATTTTTCATCAATATGAGAAGTAATAAAGGATTTTTTCGGATAACATTTATCCACATTATAATATTATGTTATCTATATTGTACTGACCATACTTTATGTTTCTTTATATTGTAAATGACTGTCCTTTTGTGTAGGATATACATCAATGAAATTCCACTAGTTAAACTTTGAAGATGAAAATAATACTCTAAGTTTTCAATAGTATATTTCTTATATTGTTACAAAACTCTGCTGCACCGGTCCCAAGCCCGGGGTCTCATCTTTCCCATAACCGATGAGAAAGGAGGAGGGTTCCTTCCCACAGCTCTCAGTGTGATCCCGATACTGAGAGCACTCCTATCCCATCAATTCCTTATCCTACCAAACATCCACTCTCCCGTGCCGTACCGTGTCCGGGGTAGGCTTTCAAGCCTACAAAGACTTGCCTGCATGTGCATGACAGGGGCCTTTAGGTCGACCCCTTCAATTGCACTGGAGGTTCTTCTTAACCTGCCGCCCCTTGATCTCTTCATTATTGGGGAGGCTCAGGCGGCAGCTTAAAGGCTTCAACTGACTGACCACTGGAGGGGGTCCTGCACAGGTCACTCCTCAGTGGTCAATCTAGTAAACGATGAGGTACTCTCAATGAAGTCTGACTTCATTGGGACTAAGTATCTTTTCACCAGACCCCATACTGTGGATTTCAGGTCGAGGGAGTACTGAGACGGTGTTAGTAGCCCGGTTTCTTCTCACGACCGAATTGTATGGTTCACAGACGGGTCAAGAATGGGCAACAGAGCTGGATTTGGTGTCTATACTGGCGACCCTAGGACCAACGCTAGCGTGAGCCTGGGAGCGTATGGCACCGTGTTCCAAGCTGAAGTCGCCATACGTTCAGCGCAAACCATGAGAGGGGTTTGCAGGAAATATATCCACATCCTCTCAGACAGTCAGGCGGCCTTAGGGGCTCTTGACTCCTGGAAGGTTTCGTCTGGTCTAGTCTGGGAATGTGTGGAGTCCCTCAGCATCCTGGGTTCAAGAAATCAGGTCTTGCTGGAATGGATCCCAGGACATAGGGGATTAGAAGGCAACGAGCAGGCCGATGCCTTGGCTAGGGAAGGTGCTCTCAAGCCCTTCATTGGTCCTGAGCCGGCCTGCGGCATTTCGGCTGCAGCTGTCAAAACAGCAATCAAAAACTGGGTCAGCGCCAGACATCTGGAAAGATGGCGGCGGTTCCCAGGGCAGAGAATCGGCAAGGTTCTTGTCAGAAATCCTTCCCAGAAGTTAACAAAGTCACTTCTTGGGTTGAGTAAATTGCACGTCAAGCTGGTGGTGGGACTCATCACCGGTCACGGTAAATTCCGGAGGCATCTAAGAACAGTGGGACTCTTCACGGAGGATCCCATCTGTCGCCTCTGTGGGGAGGACGAAGAGTCGGTAGAACACATTGTCCTGGAGTGTGAGGCTCTTGGTGCCAGTAGAAGAGTACTTTTTGAAGGCTCACCTCTGGGACAGTCGGAAATTACTAATCTAGTGAAGAAGCTCCTTGACCTGGTCAAGGATTGTCAGCTTTACAACGATTAGGCACCGAGATTGGCACAAAAAGCCTTAGGCTTCGTTGCAAGGGTTGGCTGGACCAACTGTATATCCCCTTTTAATCTAATCTAATCTAATCTATATTGTTACAATAGTTAAACCTTAATGCATTACCTTCCACAATAACACTGTAAGTAAGGCCATCACTTCCAACACGACTTAGAGCTCTGCATTTGAATTCAGTTTTCTTATCTACCCCTTTTGGTATTGACAGCGTTTGGTTCTTGTTTGATAGTTCGATTCCATACAAGTCAACTGGTTTGTTGTCCTACAGTTAGAAAAGGTAATTTAAAACACCACAAACAATAAAGGAATTGAAGAAGAACAATGATTTTTAGGGGACTACAAGGTAGCAAAGAAATGTGAAATAAAGCTCTCCACATATTTGTTCACATTTTATATAAATAAACTGCAAGTAAAACATGTTTTGGTAAAACAATTTATTCTGTTAGACTTGATTAAGAGGTTATAATTTAGGTCATTAAAGGTATTTTAATTAATATGTAGTGGTCCATATGGGGGAGAGGGAAGTTGATAGGGCATTAGGTCGTAAGCTAGGTGGGTGGGAGAGCCACTATGTTTCATCTTTATAAGAGTACTAGCACAATACCCATCTTTCGTACAGGGTTTACGTTAATATAGATTGTGCTTATTGCATTCGGTAATACCAAACATGTACCTACTGGCATCTGTATAATGCAAAAGTGTGTTGTGAGCACGGTACCCCTAGGAAAGAAGATGGTAGGTATCACGTGCATCTCGTATGACGTTACATGGGCGAAATGGCAACAACAAACACACAAATACTGTTCTAATTTCCTACTATTTAGCTGAATGCTTCCATGAGATTGGTAGATTTAGTTACCAGTATTTTATTGAATAATCAAACCGGGTGATTTCGCCCATGATTTGTGCCATATGCATAAAAATAAAACAAAGAAATAGAGAGTAAAAGTCAGTTACTGTAAGAATTACTAAAGACTGGTACTTCACTTAACTCAGAAATAAATATATACAATACTCACTCTAAACCAAGATATTTTTGGTGGAGGAACTCCAGTTGTGTTACAATACAAAGTTATTGGATATTCAGCTTTCACATGGATGGTTGTGTTAACTGTCTTGGATATGTTTGGCTTCACTGAATCTAAAAAAACAGTAAAATATTGTTTGAAATTTACATAGTTTTCTGTATCTTGGACAAACAACTGTCGGTGACAAAAGCTGTAGTTACTTTCCCCTTTAGGTATCCAGTGTTTAGGGTATATGCTGAAATATTTGTTTTACTCTATCATATGAAAGTAAGAAAAACAGACAGTTTGGATTTTAATTTAGAGACATTTTGTTACAGCACACATTTTGGTGAACAAGGACGTAAAGCGACTGTCCGCTGTAAACAAGGACGTCTAATAATTCTAGATACTCCATCTAACCAGTTAATAAATTACTCTAACATCTGTTATCTTTTATAAGTATAAATAAAGCCAATGTTTGATTAACCTTTTACTGATGCTTCTCCTTACAGCCTACCTGCAGTACATGTTAAATATAAAAAAAAAAAACATATTTATGAGATGAAGGATCAAATATATTTCGACTATTGAACTTATGATTGCTTGAATCAACGTTTTAAGAGTGAACAAAATTTTGTAAAATGAACCACCTAAAATAAGTAAAATCAGTATTGCCATTTATTTATTATACCTGTTGGGTGAAAATCAGAATCCAGTGTCCTAACCTTGAAATTTGTAACAGTTTCATATACAGTACAAGAGAACGTCACACAACACAAATATTACGATATAAGCATAAAATGCACAAACATATTACAATACAAGCACAAAATGTACAAATACTATGGTGATCGATTTTGGCAAATCACGTTCACCTTCCTTAGGCAGAGAGATTCAGAAAAGAATCTTGTGATGTTTTCTTTGTGAATCCCTCTAATGAACGTGGTTTGCTGAAATCGATCACCATAGTATTTGTACTTTTTGTACTTATATTGTAGTATTTGTGTTATGTGGTTCTCTAGTAATGTATACGTACCAACACATACTATGCTAATTAAAAAAGTAGTTTCATATTCAAAGTATTGTTTTTTTTTAATTTTATTTTAATTCCATTTAATTAAAAATTCCATTATATTGTGTGTGATTGATGAAAATTAAGCCTATTTTATAAAATTAAGTTGTTTAAAGTGTAATAGTTAGTCAAATAATTAACTAAATTCTTTTTAATTTTCTACTATTGCCTACTTAGTTTGAATAAACCTGATCTGTGACACAAATGAACCAGAAAATATATGTGTGTTAGGTTGATGAGAAGGGCCAGTGATGGGTGCAAACACGTGTGGGTGTGGCTCTATATTTTATATTTGTATAAGAATGAAATGGATTTTCATCAAGTATCAGATACAGTGTGAAGGGATGTGTAGGAGCCTCAGGCCTCCTGTATACAATGTGTCACGAGATATGCAACAATGAAGAAACAGCAGGGCCGGCGCGACCGTATAGGCGAACTAGGCGACTGCCTAGGGCGCCGACACTCCAGGGGCGCCAGAGAAAAAAACGGAAAAACCAGTTTTAAAGGAAAACTTTTTTGGGGTAAAATAATTTACTGCAAATTTGTTGACGATAAAAGTAAAACAAAGAAGTTGAGTTTTAATTGACGCAAGGTATTGTTGGTGGGAATTGCAAAATTACGTCCTTGAGTGTGACTGTGAGTAGTGGTGTAGGCCTACTGACTGACAGTGCAATGCGCCACTTGTCTGAGTTGTCTGTCTCCAAGGGGGTCGGCAGGAACGCCCCCTCCCCTCACCTAGTAGTTTACATCGTATCGTCTGCAATACAGCACAGCTGTTCTGATCTCTGGTGCGCTACTTTAGTTTTTTGCCACTCGAAGCGCTTGTGTAGTTTGAGTCATCTCAAGAAAAGCAGAACAAAATAAACAACATTTAGACTTAGTTGAGACTTGAGTGTTGGTTAATGGTGTTCAATAAACAGACACACTGGTAAGTAAATCCAAGTGTGTACTTTAGCCTTAGCCTATTGCCATTGCCCTGTTCAATTTGAATTTACTCTTAACAACTGAGCGGCCTGACAAACTTCCAGCAGCGATGGGATGGGAAGGGAATGAAGTATATGAACCATCGTTGTTTACAGTCTTTCAGAGTCAAGGTCAAGCGCTGGCGTGTGTAAGTTACGTGGGTGATGAAGAGGGATGGGTGGAGAGGTATGAAGAGGGGCGCACCGGCACAAGAGTGTTGTGAACAATCTATTCATCCGCTATGGTAGCGCGAGCGCCCCTCGCCCAACCCGTACGTTCGACTTTATTATCAACAAGTAATTTCTTAGGACAGTATGTGTTCGCAAATAAGGAACATACCATTTTTAAATATTTTACCACAGCTACTTATGTATAAATATGGAGTTGTAACGTTGGTATCATCACCTTACCTACCACCCGGGGCGCTATTATTTTTAACAAAATGAAGACTTTTATTTTTAGTACCGGTATATTGTTCTTAACCATATTACTACAAATTACAAAAAATAAAAACTACCGGCAAGTTTGAAAAATAACTTATTTGTTGCAATAACCTACACCATGGCAATGTGCAGATAACTAATCGCGCATTTCTATAACTGACAGTTACGTGCATAATACAGGATTTTGAAATGGGAAAAGATTTACTTCCATAACAGTGCAATATTTTGATTAAGAAAATATTTTTTTCTGGTTATCTTTCATCAGGTTTAAATTAAAAATAATGTTGAGATAATACTTTTAATAGCTGCATTTAATTTTAGGTAGATGTGGTGCATTTCAAAGAGCCATGGCTGATAGGAAAAAGAAACTGTCCGGATTTCAGAACCGCAAGAGGAAAGCTGAGGAAGAGAAATCAATTTAAAAAATCAAAGGATCGTTTTTAAAATACCTAAGTAATCGAAATGATGCAACCGAAGTCCAAATGTCGGAAGAACAACCTGCCGTTACTATTGACTCGGGAAATGTATCAAATTTAAACACGGAATTGCTTTATAATGCTGAAAACAGTGCTGAACTACAACCATCAACATGTAGTGGCATAGAAGACGATAAAACTATAGTCGCAATACGCGAAGGCTATTCCGACAACCCTGCTTCGTGGTTGGTAGTTGATGACGAATTGCGCCTAGATGCAGTGAAACGTGGCCCAACACAAGTAACAGATTATAATTTCCCTTTGGACAATAATCGTAGAAAGTTTTCTAGTGTTCACTACAAACGTCGTCTAGTCAATGGTGAAATTCTTGAACGCAATTGGTTGATATATTCTATTAAAAAGAATTCAGTCTTTTGTTTTTGCTCCAATCTAAAGAATTCGACTTGGTTACTGCAACTCAACACCTTGACAAAACAAAGGAATTTTTGAAAAAATCCAGAAGCGATGATGAGTTTGAGAAGCTATTAGTTGATGCTCGAAAAATCGCAGAAGAGATCGACATACCTGCTAGTTTTGAGTCAAATTCCGCACCGAAACGTTTAAAGAAAAAAGCCAGACAGTTCTCTTATGAAGGGAAAGATGAACCCATAAAAGATGGAAAAGAAAGTTTCAAAATTAACTTTTACTTTTCAATCTTAGACACTGCTATTAATTCAGTTGATGAGCGATTTACCCAATTAAAAGAAATGGAATCGGAATTTGGATTTTTTACGACATCCGAGCACTTGTGGAAGGATCAAGCCAGTATATAATGGATAAATGCAAATCACTGGAAAACTCTCTGACCTACAACGATGTTAAAGACATTGATGCCACAGAACTATTTAGTGAACTACAAGCCATTTCAAGACGCGTTCCACAACAATCATCACCAAAAGACTTCCTTGAATTTTTGCTGAAATCCGACTTGAAGGAAAGTGTACCCAACCTGGTTGTTGCGTTAAGAATTCTGTTGACTCTGCCCGTGTCCGTAGCCTCAGGAGAGAGAAGTTTTTCCAAACTTAAACTTGTCAAAACGTATTTGCGGTCAAGTATGTCGCAAGAGAGGTTGGTAGGCTTGGCAACCATTTCAAATGAGTCAGAAGTTGCACGAAGCATTAACCTTGGTGACTTGGTGTCATCGTTTGCAAAGAAAAAAGCAAGAAAACAAAAGTTTTAATTGTGTTCATTTATTAATGTTTATACATTTTTGCTGTAACTTTTCACTGTTATGATTAAACAAAGTGTTAATTAATCATTATTATTGTAGTTTGTTTTGAGCCTAAATTTTCAAATTTTGGTGAAGTTAACAATCAAATATGTTCAAAAATACGTGTTACGTATTAAATAGAATTCTGAAGAAATATTTTGAAAAATACAGACATTTAAACATGCACTGACAAGGAAGGTCTTCATTTTTGTCATCAAAGTACCCATATTCTTTGATCCCGTGCTTAGCAGTCAAAATTTTCTGGATATTCTCTTATACAGGATTATATCAATAAAAAGCTTACTTAAAAAGCTTATTTTAAAACAGAATGCCAGATTGAGTCGTGTTTGATATAATTTTCACTGTTTTTCTTTAACGTAAAATAAAAAAAAAGGTACACCCCAAATAAAATTAATACTGTATGTGTATGTGACGTGTAACTAAGCTGTCACTGGTTTGGGTTTATGAGCAGGGACCATTATTAATGTGTTCGGAGTACAATAGGGGTCCACAAAATCAGATAAGATGTTTGGGTCGTTGGTTTAGTGTACGGGTTGTAAAATGGAGCTGGGATGAGGTAGTTTTTTATCACTATCAATTGCATAGGGCGAAATAAAAAATTGTTTGCCTAGGGCGCCGTAACTTCTAGCGCCGGCCCTGAGAAACAGAAGATCTCTTTTTTCCGGAGGAAAGATCTCTTTATGGGACCACGCCAGACATGTATACACTAAAACACAATTTGTGTATTTAAATTATGTTTACCAGGTGATTGACTTATTTCACAAATTATTCCTAATAGATAATATTGAATTTTTTACGATTAGTAGGAATAAAGCATGTTAGTATGTAGATTGAAGGCTTCTAAGTTTTGTGAACATAATCAAAACTAACATTCTAATGTGTCTTTTTTGAAACATACTCGTTTTATAATAAGACTGTAATTTTAAATATAGTCCATTTATACTTGTACTTACATCATTTTCGCTGCTATTATTTCCTCAGGTTGGAAAGATATTCCTAATCTATTTGCAGTGTTGATAATAATAATAATAATCTTTATTTTCTAAAATGTACATATAAATTCAATAAGTCATCTACATTGAGATTAGAGTACAATAATACAACAAAGAAAATGTCTTATTTGAATTCCTATTATATGCAGCAAGTCCACAGCTTATAAAAAGGAATAAATGTTCTTTTCATTTGTCAGGCTGACAAAATATCCTATCTATTATTAAACATAAATTAAGAAGGTAAAACAGAATAAATCATACAAATTCTGTTCATATTATATATACAATGTTTTTCAAACGCTTGCTGTTTACAATAATTTAGAAAATAATAGGGCCTCTAAGGCAATGCCTGAGTAGAGGTTCCTCACTACATATAACACTTTTTTGCGATCAGATTTTGACTAATAATTCATGTTTACATAAAAATTATCTCAGATCCAAAATAATATCCAGAACTTAAATGAAATACAAGTAACTAAATGTTACCATACATTATAAATTATAACAATAATACATAGAAAATGAAAAGGTAAAAACAAAATTTTTTCTTTGGTAATTAAATTTAATGACAAAAATTATGTACAAAATTACTCTTTACACTAATAATATTTAGCACTTAATTAGGTATCTATTTTTATCAATAACTTAAAATCAATATGTTCAGATAACATATTCACAAGAATACTATTGCTGTATTAGAAATAATACATTTATATCCTCCACCCCAAACAACCACTTTCTTACTTTATTTAAAAACTGTTTTAAATTTGATGTACTTCTGATATTATCTGGCAATTTATTATAAAGTCTAGGAGAAAGAAGTATTTCTATCTTTGACACACAATTTATTGAAGGAGATTAAACTCAGTAATAAGATTATCGTAAAACAATAAAAAACTTTTCTGTTCATAAAGAGTGGAGAAAGTATTTAATGTCAGACAGCATTTAATGAATGTGCTGATCATCCTTTCTACCTATGTTTCATTACGGCCATAGTGTATCATGCATGGATCCTTCTTGTCACTTTGACCAGTGCAACAGTTTGCAATTCAACTCATAATTGATTTGTCCTGTATGTGTGTGGGTGGGCGGGTGGGTTAATGCTACTGTACATGTATGGGTGGGCGGGTGGGTTAATGCTACTGTACATGTATGGGTGGGTGGGTGGATTAATGCCACTGTACGTGTATGGGTGTGCAGGTGGGTTAATGCAACTGTACGTGTATTGGTGTGCAGGTGGGTTAATGCCACTGTACATGTATGGGTGGGCAGGTGGGTTAATACCACTGTACGTGTATAGGTGGGCGGGTGGGTTAATGCCACTGTTCGTGTATGGGTGTGCAGGTGGGTTAATGCCACTGTACGTGTATTGGTGGGCGGGTGGATTAATGCCACTATTCGTGTATGGGTGTGCAGGTGGGTTAATGCCACTGGACGTGTATTGGTGGGCGGGTGGGTTAATGCCACTGTACGTGTGTGTGTGTGGGCAGGTGGGTTAATGCCATTGTACGGGTGTGGGTAGGCGGGTGGGTTAATGCAATTGTATGTGTATGGGTGGGCTGGTGGGTTAATGCCACTGTACGTGTATTGGTGGGCGGGTGGATTAATGCCACTGTTCGTGTATGGGTGTGCAGGTGGGTTAATGCCACTGGACGTGTATTGGTGGGCGGGTGGGTTAATGCCACTGTACGTGTGTGTGTGTGGGCGGGTGGGTTAATGCCATTGTACGGGTGTGGGTAGGCGGGTGGGTTAATGCAATTGTATGTGTATGGGTGGGCTGGTGGGTTAATGCCACCGTACGTGTCCTAGGCACTCAAATTGGGGACACCCAATGACCACTTGACAGATGTCTTATAATCTTCAATATTTCTCTTGAAGAACATGTGACTTTTTGTTCATGTGTCGGACAACGTCACCCAATGCTTTGCACATAAAAGGAGCCTTACATTATATTTATGAGAATCATGTACAAGTCCTGATTCTACACATTAAGGAAGCTTCCTGATTTGCTGTTGGAACACCGGTACAGTGTAAATTTATATATTTTTTTAATAGGAAGGGTTAATCTCACGCGGTTCTTTATATACCATTGAACTGAGCGAGGAACATTTCCAGACCAAGTAAGAGGAAAAATACTAGTATAGAACAAAGTGAACTTACTGTTACGAAATTCCAATCCCAGTCAAGATTTGAGCCTGCACTGGGATTGGATCATATTCTGATGCCTTGGCAAGCCCAGTCAAGTTCTGATGCCTTGGCACTGGCTATCCCACAAATAATGCACATCAGTTACATGCTTTAAGTACATTGTAGCATTGAACTGACAAGAGATAACTAGTTTATAAATAATGTCCAACACATTTAGACTAGAATAAAATTATTTGACATTTTATAGCTAAATCCGGCCACTCTTTGCTGTGGCTTAGTCTGATATTAATTATTAGCCATTATTTTTTCTTACTTTAGTTGTTAGGGAAATAAAGGTGACTGTTAACTTGATTTTATCTTAAATAAAGTAAGATTAATTGTTTTCATAAATAAACAATTTTCTGGTCCCAGTAATAAATGTACAGGATATAATTTGGATGTAATATGCACATAAATCACCTAGTCTCATTAACACTTTATGTGTTATTGTAGATAGGTCGGAAAATGCTTTAAATGTCCAGTTCCCACTTATAATTTTAGGTATGTAATATATAAAAATACTCTTGTGTACAATTTTCAAGTGAATTTATTTAGTACATTTTGAGTTTTATGTACACAAACATACTGAAGTTTGATTTTTATATAATGTGTAAATGTAAGTTCTTTTTTATACGAACCTTCTACGCCCATTTTGTAGTTTCCTATTATTTTTTTACTTTCTTGGCAGGTATAAATTCCAGAATTCTTTTTCATCACATTAATTATGTTCAATACAACTCTATATGTATATGGAGTTATAGTACCTGAAAATGTCAAACATTTATAAGATATAAAATAGAAAATAAATACATATATATATATATATATATATATATATATATATATATATATATATATATATATATATATAAGCTAATGTATCAAGGGAAAATCTACTGAAATAATTAGGAATACTATGTACTCTGATACTATATTAGTGATTCATACTACTTATTTAAGGATTTCTATGTAAGTAAAACAATTAACATTATTTAGAGCTTAGATTATAATAGAATTTCACAATCAGACAAATATTACAATTTGTAAAATATTGTGTCTTTAAATTCTATTTGCTGTCTTCCCCTCTCCCATTTTTGATTAATTAAAATGAGTCCATTAAACACCAGAATGGAAATCATTGAGTATTAAAAGCAAAAATAATTGAAATAAAATATAAACAATTTGATTCTATCAAAAATAAGAAACTTAGATTTTATTCCTATGAATTCCTTTTTATTGCATCTCCTATGGTTTCAATGTCTCTGCAATTGTACTGTTCAAAAACCACAAAATATTATGTATTTGTAGAACAATATTTTGTTTTATTTAGAGCTGTAAGTTTTTTATGTTGTAAGTGTACGTTAAAATCATGTTAAAAAATGCAATGCCTTAACACTGCAGTGGTCGCGCGAAAACTACTAACGTGAGTGGTCGCGCGGATTACTATTGTAATCCATTTTGAAATTGAGTTAATTACATAAATAACGATTTTAAAATTTATAACACGGTTTATAGGATCTAGAAGGATATACAACACAAATATGATAACAATTTTTTTTATTAGAACACAAAAGTATTATATAACATAAAACAATGTAAGCTTGTTTTTTGAGATTGTTCTATATACAATTGTCATAATGAAAAAAAAATATAAAAAAGTAAAAATTATATTTCTAAAAGATTGTTTTAAATGTATTAAAAATATGTTTAAGTAGTTGTATAACAGTATATAACCATGTTTATTTTTGTTAGTAAATGTGTCCAGGCCTTGGAAGTTTTCAGTTTTTAGTCTGCACACTCATTGCAAACACTCTTCTGATGTTCGGGGCAGACCCATTTTGTGCACTGAAAACATCTTTTTCTGGTACTCTTGTTCCTTGCTCGGCCACAAAGATGACATCTTCCAAGTACTCCATGGACCGGTGGTGGGTCAGCATGATTTTCTTCCACTTTCAGGAATAGCTTTCCCCGCTGCCTGATTTCTTTGGGTATCATCTGTGTACTGATACGCCGTTGTATTTCCGGTTTTATGAGGTCCAAAGCCAGAGTTTGTAAAAAATCTCTATGACATAGCATTGTATTGTTGTTGTTGGCTCTGAACACAGTAATAGCATTTACTCCTGCCACATTTATGATGTGGAAGAAGAGAGTTAGTGGCCATCGTCGAGAATTACGTGCAACATCATATTGGCCACACATTTTATCCAATATGTCTACGCCATATTTTGTTTCATTATATGATGTAATTACTGCAGGTTTGCGATATTCTCCTGTGCTTTCATCAATTGCTTTACTGTTGTGCATTGTTGATATCAACAGTACTGCTTGGTTTTTCTTTGGCACATAAGAAACTAGACAGAGATTTTTTTGGAAGCCAAACATTGAACTATTTACATCACGGTCTTTGTCAGGTAAAAAGCAAAGAGGGACTTCACGTTTATTTTTCTTGAGTGTTCCGATGAAGGTAAGCGATTTTGTATCAAATAGCTCCTTTGCCACTTGAATTGACGAGAACCAGTTATCAGCCGTTATATTACGGTTAGAGCCTGCTACTGGTTCTACAAGACGACAAACTACTTCATTGGGAGAATTGCTTACTTTGTAGGGACCGTCTGGCTGTACTCCTAAGTAAACTTCAAGATTAGTTGTGTAGTAGTTGTTGGATGATGTAAGAGCAAACACCTTGATCCCATATCTGGCAGGCTTCTTAGGCATATATTGCCTGAATGGACATCTCCCCCTAAAAGCTATCAGTTGCTCATCCAAACTAAGATAGTCAGTTGTTTTATACATTGTTTTACAGTTGTGAACAAATTGTTCAAAGATATCTCTAAATGGAGCCATTTTATCTGTTGCCCTCCTTGCAAGGCGATTGTTTACGTCATCAAAACGCAAACACCGCATAAGGAATCTGAACCTATGTTCACTCATTGTCAAATAACAGGCTTCTACTCCTGTTCCACTACTCATGTCCCACATAGACATCAGGTTTCTTCTGCTAGCACGTAAGACTCCACATAAATACAAAATACCAATTAGGGCTCTAATTTCTATCTTATCTGTTTCTTTAGCATCCCTGTCTCTTGAGAAGTTGATCTTTATCTTATTTATATAAATATTAGTGCTATCAACAATTTTTTCAATTATTTCATCATCCAAAAAACACTCAATTGACTTTAAATGAGTATTAGCATTTTTAGCCTCACCTTGAGGTCCAGGTTTGTGCAGCAAAGGAATAATATTGTGCCGCCTTACGCGAGAAGATCGTGGTTCCAATGGCTCAAGGTACCATCTTGAAGTTCTGTCTTTCCCGATGTAAAATTCCCTTTGAAGCATATCCTGATGAGGTTCTAGTTCACTCTCGTCTTGATCACTATATTCTGAACATATATCACTGTTTTCAGTACATTCACTGTCTTGTCTTTCTTCAACGTTGTCCTCATTTTCATCGCCATCGGACACCCCTATCACACTTTCATTGTCACTCTCGGTTTCGGCAAGCCAGCGTCGTAATTGTTCTTGGTCAAGCTCAGACATTGTTTACAAATAAATATAATAACAGTTTAGTTGTTGTTTTTCGCACAGAACGTATTTAAAACATAAAATACTAAAACTAGTTCATGTATAGAAAATGTACCAGGAGTGGTCGCGTGGATTACTATTGTAATCCACAAGAAGAAAAAAATATGCAAAAAATAATGCGTCTTCATACAGCTCTGCTCCTTGACTGGTAGCAGTGGGGATGTGTGCGTGACAGGTAGATGACCGCTCAAGGTCATAAGTGCTGCCAACCCAAATCACCAACAAAATATTTACCTCTGGATTACAATAGTAATCCGCGCGACCACTGCAGTGTTAAAACACAATCTTTGGTTTATGCTTAAGGTAAATGGAAAAAACAATGTCTTTCTGAGGAGTAGTCAACCTCAGATAGTAACAATGACTACACTCATTCATTTACAATCATCACACTCATTCACCCCTCATATTCACCCAAATCTCTACGATCGGCGTCTCAAAAATGAATATTGCATAGTGTCTTGGGGACGTGAAACCTTATTTTGGTTTTGATTTAGAGAAGAAGATTGCGTTTTTATAGAATACCGTCCTTTTAAAAACTTGCTTTTTGAAATCAAGGTATCAAATAAATAACACTGCCTAGTTTGTCTAGCTTGATAATTTCCAAATACCTTAACTCCCTAAAAAAGATCATATCATACAAATCAATATAATTATGAACATACTTGAAATATATTGACACTTCTCAGTTGTATAATCAATGGGAGTCCAACACCACTGGAGATCCCCACTGGACTTGTGTTTAGAAACTCCACAGGCAAGAGACACATTGTCTCCCTCTACAACCACATCAGGACCTTCCACACCTACCAAATCTGAAACATTTAATAAAGTATTTGCACAGTTTATAAAATTGCATTTTGGAAAGACTGCTTTACCAATATTTTGATAATTGCAATAAATACGATACAGCTAATAAAATACTACCAATTAATTTATTTTCACTATTACAATAGCAAAAATAAAGACGGAACCCAGAACCAAGATTTATCTACAAGATGCGGCACAGTTTGGGTTCTTAAGTACCAGTAATAAAGGTAAAAATGTTATGCACAGTGAAAAATAATTAAAACTTCTGTACTTTTTTGTTCTAACTAGGATAAAAATTATTAAAACTTACAATAACATTTAAAAATGCATATTTAATGATGTACAATTAAAGAAAGAAAATGTTGATGTGATTTGATTTGTCATAGGTCTCTTAGTTTCTTAGTAAACAAGCTTTAATCTAGAATAAACATAATTTCTGCGTTTGTATTAGTTTGTAGTTTCCATTGACACAGTTATATTTTTCTAAAAAATCAAAATAAAGCATATTAACTCTTATCTATTTTCTAAATTACAAACTCTTTTAGTGGTAAAGAAGACTAAACAGTCCTAACTTCGTAATCCTAAATAAAGGCATATTTCATTTCATTATAAAGTAATGTGTCTTTTTTACAAAACAAAATGTTGTGTTTTATTTAATAATATACAGTATTAACAAAGTGACTTTTTTTTATTCCAATATTTCCAACAGAACCGAAGTAAAAAAAGCAAGATTATTATGTTTAGGTAACTTACCTTGGACTGTGACAGTTATGTTTATAGTCTCCGTCAATTTAGAATTTTCCGCTTGAAGAGTGTAGACTCCTGAATGTTTAGGTTTAGGTTCCTTGATCATCAATGTTGCCAAACCATCAGAATTGTAAATGTGATAATATGGTTGATCATCATATATTTGCTCTCTGTTATGATACCTGAATCAATATAGATTTATAATCAGTAGATTTATTATAGGATTAAATGTACTGAAATAGAAATCATATTATTTTTCAGAAATAAAAATAAATATTAGGCCAAAATTAACAATGATGATTAGATAGCAAAACCTATACATTATACTTATATACTACTATTTATTTAGTTTTGTCCTCCTTTTTTCCACACAAGCACTAGGTGTAAATTTTCAAAGAAACTTTAATTTGTTCACCAAATTGACAGAAAAATATTCCATATTGTAATGGATTTTTACAGTGGATATAGACTGTTATCCAAATCAATACATAAGTAACAGTATATATCCAATACACAAATTATGTAAGAACAGTTTTTTAAATAAAGGTATACTTAAGAGTTTTTTTAATAAAGATAAATAAAGAGTAAAATAAATTACCTCTTTATTTCTTCTGCCATCAATGCTTGTTGTGTTTTCTACAACTGATTTCAAATTTTTCACTTCATCTTCAGGAGGAACTAAAAACTTAGTTTAGTGTATACACTAAACTAACATTAAATTTCCTTAGAACTTAGGCTTAATCAGCCAGTGTCATAACTAGAATATACATTTTCCGGTGACAACCATTTCAAGGTAGCCTACTATTTACATTATGTACAAAATAATCTGACGTTTCGCCCATGCTTTGATGTGGTATCCTCAGTGGTATCACTGAAACTGAGACCGGTGAATGACTCTCCAGCTTTTATAATAGGTGGTGAGGTGGGGACTGGTTTGGCAGGTACGATGGGGAGGGGCAGGGACATGACCCACGTAAACTATGGTCATTTGCCAAAGAAAATAAATATGGCTGACTCTTCCATTTTATTTAAAATTACTTAAAATGGGTTCCCATGTCTTCAGAAACCGTATACTGTCATCCTTATTAAAATTATTTTTTATTTTATATATTTTTACAGCTTCCCTTACGATTCTCATGTAGTAATGCGGGATGTTGGCAAGGACTTTAGTTTGGTCAAAAAAATTCCATGATTAGTTTTTGTGGTAAATTCCGCAACTGCAGACTTTTCTGTATCTTCATTCTTAGTATGCCTTATATGTTCTTTAATCCTTATGGAAATTAACCTCTTGATTTCTCCTATGTATACCGACCCGCAACTACAAGGTATTTCATATACTCCAGGCATAGCTAATGGAATTTTATCTTGGACTGGTCTCAAAAAATTCTTCAATTTGTTCGGTGGCCTGTAAATAATTTTTATATTTTCTTTATTTAATATTCTGCCAATCTTTTTCGATGTTCCCTTTATGTAAGGTATATATGCCATTTTTGAGGTATCCTCATCTTGTCTCGTATCTATTCCATTTTCTTGTTGTTTCTTCTTTAGCTGTTTTCCAATAGTATTATTGATTTCTCTAACTGAATATCCATTCTGTTTTAGTGTTGATTGTAATAGTTGTCTTTCTTTCTTTTAACTATTTAGGTCAGATATGTGAATGGCTCAACTAACTAAAGTGTTTTAAACTGTATTCTTCTGTGCTAGAAGATGATGGGAAGCAGCATTTAGATATCTATTGGTATGTGTAGATTTGGGGTATACCAAGTGGCCTATTCGTACGTCTCTTCTTGTACATAATGTAAATAGTACCTTGACGCGGTTGCCACCGGAAAATATAGACTCTAGTTATTAAATTTCCTAATCAAAAACAAGACCTAATCTATCCTAAACTACTTCTACATTGTTCTTATGAAGAAAAGTGTGTATACTATACTTATGGAAGACTAAGTTCATGAGGAATGAGGTGCTCACTAATTCCTGCATTGTTATGGTATTTAATTTTAAGTGGTCATTATGATTAACTAGCTGAACTCAAAGCCTAACAACGGTCTATAACAAAATTTGTTTTGTTTGTATTATGTATGATATTTTTCTTTGAAACTATGAAAATCATTATTAGGAGAAAGTGTTTACTTAGTGAGTTAGCGGAAGAAATGTTGTAAACTGTAGCCGATAAAGTGAGTTAAACTAATTTCTACAGTTACTTATGTGTTGGACCATCAACTATAGTAAAAGACACACCAAGGCAACGCATTTGCTGAAAGCTCCTGTGCTGCTATCTATTGGTGAAAGGTCTCTTAAGCCCTCTGAAGACAGTTTTGCGTATTATTAGCTCAGCTATTAGTTACCTCAGTGTGTGCTGGAGAGAGGTAGAGAAAAGGAGGTCGCCAACACTAAATGTGAAAACAGAACAAGAAAACTTACTTCACAGAACCCATATAAGCAGACAGTCTTCTTGTTTCTATAATCAATGGTTGCACTGTATTGATAAAGCGCTTTTAATCTCTACAGTGAGTTGCTGTGTGGATAGTGTTAGTTTTTTTTTTTAATCCCTTAGTTGCCCTGGCTATTGGGCTATTAATAAATTGCCCTTTCTGAGGAACAGTTGAACTCAGTTAGTAACCAGACTACACTCATCCACACTCATCCTACACTCATAAAACCATTCATATTCGCCTTAAAATACGCACAACGTTGTGTCGGCGTCTCATATGTAAGAGTAAGAATGTGTAAGAGTAAGAGTAAGAATGTGTTGGAATAAATTCAGTGTTACTTATCAGTGACTGTTTAATTATTTATTGTCCACTACGACATAGTGACAGTTGTTATTAGACTAGTTGTAGTAATGATGAGTGGTAGGTCAACAATTTTGCATTATTTTTATTGACCTTGATTGATGGCACCTACATTGTCTACTTTTAAGATTAAATGTACCTAATATAAAATGAAGAGGTTATTTTAAAGAACCAGCATGGTGGCTCAGTGGTTAGCAATGCTTCAGACTGCGGATTGCAATGTCCAAGGTTCGAATCCCCAACTGAAACTGAGCTAACTGTTGGTACTTCACTTACTAAAGTTTACTCAGAAGGCCATGTGAACTGAGAGGTGAAGTTTTTTATTTTAAAAAATACATTCCTATATTTTGTATTCTGAAAGTGGTGACAATTTATTATTGACCTTAACAGTGAACACCCAAAACACCTCTTACTTAACACTCATTCAAAAATTTTTTACATCAATTTGATGTATTTAACTTATTCTGTGTTCAACAGTTTTGATAGAGGGTATATATTAAAGGTACGCTAATTCTGGTGACTTCAAATGAGATATTCTTATTTCAGTCAGATAACACTTTAAGTACTCTCTTCATTGTGTTAGAGAAAACAAGGGTATAGCTACATGGAGAATTGTCAGATGTCAGACACGTCTAGCTGTCTTTGGTGACACTCAGTCACAATTACGTTGTTTAAAATATATCTAATCAACACATATGAAAGGAAGTCTTATAACTACTTACCAATTGAACTGCAAAGAATGTTGGGAAAGGAGCTGAAAAAATGACTGAAGAAGTGGCTGTAGAATTGACATACATGATGAAACAAATTATGAAGCAAGAATTAATTCTAATAAATGTTTTAATTGTATTTGGCGTCTTGCTAGCATAGTGGACAACTCCTGACTTCACTAAAGAATACAGGTTCCAGGAGGATTGACTACATTTATTTACAGGTGTTTGAACCACTTTCCCATAATCATGTTTAAATATTAAGTAAAATACCTCACTGACATTAGGGACAAAAATAAATAAATAGTTTTAAAGAGCTCAACATTTTAACCTGCTATTAATTAGCTCATATACTCGTAATTTGCTTAATGTCCAGATCAATTTTTGCCTTCTATTATATTTTAAATTTAAGTTTAAAAAATGATACTACTTTTTTGAATTTGTTCAGATTTGAAAGTTTTCTTACCAAGTAGTTTTCTTCAAGGGTGGATTGGAAATTATTTTAACACTAATTTCTTGTTTATCTATTCCAGGTTCCACCTCAATTTCTGGAGGATATTTTTGTGTTAGTTGCTGATTGATGATTGTAAGATTCAAAACATCAAAGTCTGCAACAAAAGTATAGTAATCAGTTTCATTAATTTTAAATTATCTCTATCTTTTTTTATGATAGGAGTTTAAAAAACTTCTTGCTTGCAATGGGTTTTCATGCTCATGCTTTGTTGGAGATTTCCAGACGCTGGACTTAATTTTTGGGGAAAAAATCATGAAAACTTCAATTTATTTTTCACCAGCGTAAATACAAATTGCTGCAGTTTGAATGTAAACCATCTAGCTCTATGCTAACTGATGGAAAACTATTATATATTACAAAATAATTTTGTAGTGATAAAATACTCAAACAATTATTAATGAATTTGTAAATTAAAGTGTTAACAATATTTAAAATTATTTAATTTTACAAACAAACACAGAAAAAATCACCCTACTTGATATAACTTCAATGAGAAAAATGGGGGAAAAATAATAAAATTTTGTATTTTCGGGATTTTTTTCCTTTGACAGAGAGATATGGTGAAGATATGTTTATGAACAGAGATCAATACATTCAAGATCAACCAGAATAATTCTCAAGAATGCTCCTGATATCTAAGAGGGTTCTCCAGGACAGTAACCTTGGCATTCCTAATAGGCCTATGCAGTTTTAAATGAACAATGGAGAGAAAACTGTTCAAAGCCAGTATTTACGATAGTATGAGTCCGCCGCTAAGGACATGCTAGTTAGTTTGTGATTATCCCAACCTCAATATGGAGGATAATTCTCTACTATTTTTATATATACTAACCACCAACCTAATCAATTCAAAATAACTCAAAGATAATGAGTCTTGTGTTAAAAAATAGTTGTATTAAAATTCCTCAATATAATTAATATCATTAATTTATATTCCAACTAAAAAAGAGTAATTCTGATTTGTAAAACATTTATGGCAACTCTCTATAACGGATCTATAAGTAAATACTGTAAAGTTGTTTATTTTAAATATTGTATATATATATGTATATTAGAAGTTTAACCCATTATTTGTTACAGGTCACAGCTACTAGAACTTCTCCTTTAAAAAATGTTCAATCAGAACAGAAAATCCATATTTATTATTTTAGGGAGGCCTCTGAAATGCTAAACAGTATCAATAAAACCATCAGCTTTATCTGCTCTGGTAAAACTGAAAGTTAAATCATCTTCTAGGCTAATTTTATCCTTCAGATGAAAAGTAAATAGTTCATAAACTAAGGTTTGAAAATATCACAGGAAATCCAAAACTTGTATTTCAAGTGGACTTACCGATTATGAGTAGATTTTTGGTTGAGACTTTGTAATGGACTCCGTGGTAGTAGGCTTTACAAGTATAGTTTCCACTATACGCTTTTTTTGCATTGCTAATTGTTAAAGATGTACTGGTCACAAATAATCCATTTGAATATAGATGCTGGTCTTGTTTAAAAGAACCACTCTATGAAAAAATTTGACGAATTATTTTAGCATGAGACAATAAATACAAAATAAAAGTATTTCACAATAAAATAAACCATAGTAAAACATTCTTTATTAATAAGTCATCAAGATATGTAAACAAATGTGCGTAAAACTAGACTTAGAGGATAGAATAGAAAACATTTTACTATCCATACATTCTGTGAAGTAAGTTGGAAAAATAGTACTTACTTATTGTGGATTATATCTCCAAGATAAAATATTAGTGAAAAATCAAAGAAACGCAAGATTTGTTTTTCCATGTCTGTGCTGACACAACATGTCAGTCACGCGTACAGTATGTATGTGGTCCTTAGATAAAATGTCTCTAAGAGTGACGAGATTTTGGTAAAGAGTTACTTTTTATTGCTGGGAAATAAATAAATTTTTTTTAATTGTAAGGTTAGTTTTATCCCTCCTCAGCCAATTGTTTTTGTCATAGTTCAGTTGTTTGTAACTGTTATGTCTAAAAAGTCACCCAAAAACAGAACAAATAACATTAAAAAAATACTATGGTAGTTCTCAGGTATGAGAAGTAACGGGTAGAAACACTTACTTTTAATGGTTATGATGCAGATGCATTAAGTAACAGTGCAAAGTGTGTAAGTTTTCAAAAACTTGTAAAAGAATCTGCTTAACCTTTAAAAACACGCACATTGTGTGTATTAAAAAAATACAAGAAAGAAACTTTAGGACATCAAAAGAAGCCTGACAACAAGAGCCAATTCAAAGAGAAAGCTGGGCGAGTTACACAAGTATGAAGAAGGCACTGACAACCCATCTTATGTGGCTGGATGTATTAAACCACTTTAAGTTGCATATCAAGTGAGAAATGAATGTGAAAAGTATAATGTTATTGTTAAATTATTCACACCCATACAAGGTTTTCATCGGGGTGCCAAATTGAATGTAAGGATTATCATTGGAAATTCAAATTAGTTTCAATAGTAAATTCTCAAATGAAAACCTAGTTCTTACACTTTGTTGTTCAGCATATTTTATATGAGGTTCACCATGTCGCAAACAGTATTTTGGAAGGTTACTAATTAATACATAGGTATTATTTTAAATTAAAGATCGTAAAACTGGCTGCTAGATGTATCTTACCTCGACCTTGTGGGATAGTTATAAATTGGACTTATCCACCTTCCACATTGAGATGTTTTGGACCCAGCTGGGCTAGGAACCTTTAAAATCAACCCTATTTCATCAAGGTGCTTTGCCCAGCTTCGTTTCGGCCCCAATGTTCGTTTCGGATTTCAAACCAAAAAAAATAAATAAATAATCACAAATGTTTTTGTTATTATCTACCTGAGAAAAATTATGTAAAGTGATTTTTACAGAATTTATAAGTGGAACTCCCACCTACCCATACACGTACAGTGATGATAACCCTCACTCTCACCAGCGCACAATTAAGATTACAGTGGTGATGGCCCTTCAACCCACCCATACACGTACAGTGGTGGTAACCCGCACATGTAGGATTACAGTGGTGATGGACCTTCAACCCACCCATACACGTACAGTGGTGGTAACCCGCACATGTAGGATTACAGTGGTGATGGACCTTCAACCCACCCATACACGTACAGTGGTGATAACCCGCACATGTAGGATTACAGTGGTGATGGACCTTCAACCCACCCATACACGTACAGTGGTGGTAACCCGCACATGTAGAATTACAGTGGTGATGGACCTTCAATCCACCTATACACGTACAGTGGTGATAACCCGCACATGTAGGATTGCATTGGCGATGGCCCTCCAACCCACCCATACATGTTCAGTGGTGATAACCCTCTCACCAACCCGCACATGTAGGATTGCAGTGGCGATGGCCCTTCCACCCACCCATACACGTACAATGGTAATAACCTTCCCACCAACCCGAACATGTAGGTTTACGGTGGTGATACGGTAATTATCTTTATCCACTCTGACAGAATTTATAAGTGGATAAAGAGTCAGCAACTAAAGTAGTCATAGATATTACTGCTTCTTGTGCATGTTGGTTTGAGTAAATAAATAAAAATAAATAAATAAATAAAATTTGAAAAAGCTGCTTTAACTACTCAGCAGCGGAAACGATGTACAGGTAAGTTAGTGATGATATTATCGATTGTAGTTTTTGAATTCTTGAATTCCCTAGTGTAACTTTCAATGACCAAAAGAAGACATTATGTGAAGAAGTTTTTCACTTAAAAATGTCTTGTTACTTGTATCAATCTTAAAGTCTCCTGGAACAATTACATTGTTTGAAGTTTTATGATTTCATCCAAGTAACAAATTAAGCTTTCAATGAAAGGGTCACGATTGTGTACACAGGTATCATATACACTACCAACATGATGAAATTTTTCCCTCAAGAGAAAAACCTAGCAGCAGAAAATTGACAAAAGTCCTCGATGTAAAACTTTAAAACATTAATCTGAAAGGCAAATACAGGAGATATACAAAAAGTATGAAAGTGTCAAATATCTGCACTTTTTAATTAATAGATAATTAACTAAGGAAACTAAAAAACCTGCTCTTAATTCATTCATAATTTTTGTTACTTATTTACTTGCATACCCTCAGAATACTTACTTCATTCATTTTAGGATCTGGAAGGATCCATATTATTGAGGGATTATTATATGTTTTTATAGAGCAATTTAAAATTATAGTCCCTCCAACAACTGTAGCAGATGGTTGTACAGTAATTTCCGGATCATCAACGAATTGAGGTCCTAGAACAGAATTAAACATGAAGATGTCTTTAAAGACAGAAAGTTAGGTTATTGAAGTACCTCTATGAACAACTACTGCTACATGAATTCCAAATACAAAAAATGTTCATACATACTTCTGAATTACTGCCAATTGCTTTATTGGATATCAACTAAATCAGTGATTTAAGTGTGACAATCCCTCATCACAGCACCATCTTAGTACCTAGGTTGATTGGTCCTGCCTTAACACTGTGAATGCATGTTTCCAAAATGTACTTATACATGAGTCAACGTCATTTTAATGTGTCTGCAGGGTGGGTGGGTGAGACAACGACAGTTGTATGTATCTGCAGAACCAACCGGACTAATGGCGTAAGTTGCGATATCAACAAAAATGTTGGGAATCTTATACTTTCGTGAGGAATTTAATAAGAGTTGTAACATATAAGTAATATATAATTTGTAAATAGAGTAGTGTAATTTTAATACTCTTATTATGTTGATATTTAAATTGGTTGGTAGCACAGTTGGTTGAAGCCCAGCTTCATAAGGTAAATGGTCTCAGTTCAATCCCAATCAAAATCACAACAAATTTTCAAATGGATCAACTGATATAACCTGCAGCTGACCATTTGTAACCAAACTATTAACTAATGACACTTTCTAAGGAATAGTTGGCCATAGTTTGTAAAAATGGCTACATTCAAAATCCATAACCGCCCATATCTTGGTGATCGGCGTGTTAAGAATAAATAAATATAGAGTATAAAGATTAAATCTTGAATAAAATTAACTGAATGAATTAAAAACTGTTTAGAAATGAAAGAATGAACACAACAGTGCTTTTCCTCTTTACAATAACAATATTTTTAAAGTGTGAACAATTCAAGAACTGTAATTTTTTATAGTATTTTGATGTTTGATCGTGTGAGTTGGTCTTCTGCTTACTCTCCTGAGTATTACACGTTATTACAGCTGCCAAGTCAACTGTTGGTATAACCACAAACCGACTTTGATTTTGGAGGTTGTAGCGAATGGTAAGTAGTTGTAAATCAGTTTTGAAAAAAATCACTGATTAATTATAATACCGCTATATGAATATTTTAAAAACTACTTTTTCTTTCTTTGCTAAATGGTTCAATCAAAATTATTTTTTTAAGTTAGCAAGTTTGTCAATACAAAAATTAGTTCAACTTAAATCAACCCAACTGGAATTTGGATCATTAAAAACCTCAAAAATGATCTAAAATCCAACTTTGCTAAGTTTGGTAATAACAATGATTGTCATATCGTATTTAAATATGACAACGTAAATAACTATGAGAGTTGACAGAGAAATATATGTTTCTTAGATAAATGTTTAAAAGTGTAATTTGTTTAAATCAAGCAAAATGACTTACTGTGTATTTCAACTTCATAGCTGCCGTAAAGCTCACTGCTGTTGCCGATGTAGCATGAAATAACACAATATCGATCAATCATATTCACTAATGTGTAGCCTCGATATCTACTGAAGTACACATCCATGAATTCATACTGCATGCCAGGCTTCAGTTCTTCCTAGAACATAGACAGTCACAAAGATTCTTATGAAAATAAATTGTATAGTTGTTTCTGAATTAATGTTTTATTGATTATTGTAATATTTTAAATATACAATGCGCATTTAAATTGAGAAATAAATAAAAATTTGTTTAAGTATTAATTAATACGAGCAATAATTTATATCACTACCCAATGACTCAATAATGCAATTAATCAAAATATCTTTATAACTATGTAAAATTTCATTACAACTGTTATAATGTATTCTATATAATACATATAGAATACAATTGTCAATATATTCTATATAATAATATGGTTTAATTCTAGGTCTGAAGTTTAAGGCATTTTTAAATAATTTAAATATACATTTAGTATGAAAGTGCATATTAAAATTATTATTTTTTTAAGAATGTAGTTAATCATTATTTAGATTAAAGAGGTTAAATGTAAAATGTGCATTGTACATGCGAAACAGCAAATATTCTCAATATAATCTCTTAACTAAAATCCAAACCAATAACTCCATTTATCATAGTAAGCAGAACATTCCTCTATCAAGTCAAGTATAATTGCTAATCAATAACAGTATATCTAAAAAACATCGTTTTTCTATTCAGCGATTTATGCATTTGTCTTTTATTGTTAACTCTTTATTTATGATTTTTTATATCATGTAAAATGATCATGAATATAACCTTTAAGCATGTAAAAATTTGAAATACATATTTTTAAAAGTGTAACCGTGGCAAGTCTTTAAGTGAATAAATATTAAATACCCCAGTAGCACTAACCGTTGGCCCAACGTTGAAAAATGGTTGGCATGGTCGGGGAATCGTTGGCAAAAATTCCAACCTTCTGCCAACGATGGGCCAACATGTTTTTATCGTCATTGGCCCAACAAATTAAATAATTGTTGGCCCGCTGTTGGCCGGTCGTTATTTATTGACTTAATAATGAAATGTGTGTTATCAAGTAGTTAAACACGTAATCTAACGTTAAAAGTTTAAAACTTCAAGTAAAAGTAAAATAATATATGTAACGGACTTCATTTGATAACTGGAAAACGTAAGTTCGTAGACACCGACGAAGATTCATCTTGCACGATGCGCATGCGCGCGTACGTATGACTGAACCGAACTGCAATGCCGCCAAATTACTGCCATTTTTATGTTCAATTCTTGTCTTGTGTTTGTGTTTGTTGTAATGTTGTAATGTAGGTTAGCGTGGCGTTCGTTTTGTTTAGTTCCAGTTTCAAAGTTGTGGCAGTTTTTCATAAGAAGAAATTCATCGGTCATTATACTGGTAAGTAAAATGCGAGATGTTTAGAGTTAGTCATAATTATTATTATTAAAATATAGTTAATTAAATTAAGCAATTTTTTTGAATGCTCAATTTAATTTGATATGAATTCAATTAATTCTAACTCTTGGGTGGAATGCAGGTGAATGTTACGTTTTGAGCAACCTTTCAAAATTTTAGAAAAATTTCAAGATTTTAGTTTGTTACATTTATTCATGGTTTTAGAGTAACCTGTTAAAGGTAAACACTCCGGAGCTTTAACCTAAACTTGCCAGCTGTTAAGGTAATTTCCTGTAGGCTGTATATAATTATAAAATTATCTTGTTTTGTAATGTTTAGATGGACTTTTATTAGTAAATTTTAAATATAAAAAGTCAAAATTTTAAATACAATTGACCTAGACATACCATTTTTGTGATTGTGCTTACAAAAGAGGCTTGTAAAACAGGCAAACTATTAGGCCTACCAAAGGCAGTTAATAACAATAATCTGATCTCAATTATAATACAGATATTGTGTATAAATTGATATCTAATTTGTATTTCAAAACAGGAGGATAGGCTTCTATCATTATAAACAGAATTAGTATAGAGCAGGTTTAGTATAGAATAATTAGTAGACAAGTGTCTGAGGTTACTTCATTTGAGTTGACGTATGCATTGTGTTTACTGTTTAAATTACAAGACAGTTATTTACTTAAGCTTACTTATTTAGTAGTTTAGTTTATTTCTATATAGGCCTAATATTGTTTAATTGTTATAATATTGATACCTGCAATTTAAATATCTTATATTTTACTATTAGTACTTGGTTTACTTACCTAAACATTGATTGTTTGAGTTTGATTGTATTAACAGCCTCTCAGGGAAGTTCAATCTAAAAGCTCAGCCCTTTTTGCATATGGTAGTGATTATATAATGATTCGTAACCATAAAACCTTAGTGTTGCAGTTCTATTCTTTCCTAAATAATAATTGGCTATCTATTTATTCAGTTCAAGAAGGTTCAACAGTGGTGTAGCTAAAAAAAAGGTATTATGCCCAATCAAAAATTCATTAGCGTCTAGGCTATTTATGTTACCCTCCATTATTCGATTTGACACAAAAGTTGAAAAATTTTGTTTTATATTTCATAGGCCTACGAGATGTTTCTTGTTATGGAATTAGATAAAGATTCTGGGGGTGGTTTGACTATAGTAAGGCAGGAGTGGATGACTCTCCGCAAAAAAAGAATGTTTTTGGAATGGAATGTTTTGGATGTGGAATGTTGTTGGTATTGGAATGTTATGTGAAAGTTTTATGTATATTACTAATTTAATATTGATTTAAACTGCTTACTGTAAATGAAATCTTGATTTGTATTGACTTTGTCCAGCCTGTGTGGAAATTATAATAAAATGTTTTTTATTCTTAATGTAATTGCAAGTAACTGTGTATTGGTGATGGTTTCTAAATATCGCAATTAAAACGCGTTCTATTTCTTACACATAACTATGACAGTCAAATAAATTCAGTGGTCTACCGGTTATCCGAACTCAGCTATTCAAAATGTTGTTTAACTAAACTCGATTCCAAGCAAGTAAATTAAACAGAGACCCATGTTGTGTGTCCCAGTAGCGCATTAGTGTGAAACAGGGTTTTTTACTTGATAATACATGTTTTTTATTTTATGGTTTCTAGGTGTCAAAACTTGGCATATTGGGTGGAATAAAGATTTCTCGCACAGTTAGAAATATGCTCCAAGCAATATTCACAATCACAGTTGCAGTAGAGTACAATTGGACGGGGAAACAGAACAAGAAACCTTTGAAGGATTTGGCTGTCGTACAGCTCATACCAGGTAAGCTAATGTTCAAATAAATTTGAAATTAATAGTAACAATTTCTTCTTGCAGAGGCTTAACTTCATATTAAACAAATTTCCAACGTAATGATATTTTAATACATGGGTTTTTGAAGTTGCAATGTTATTCCTTTGCATACAAAATTTTGAAATGGGTTATATTTAAAAATTAAAATTCCACTATTGACAGTATTAAGTGAAGATAGATGTAATAAGTTAGTGGAGCATACGAGACCACCTAAAAAGCAAACATTCCTTGAGGTGACATTCTAAAGCATGCCTGATAGCAAATTAGTTAATGTATAGAAGGCAGATTTAATTAAATTGTAAATGCAGTCTATTGTTTCTAGATGAGCATAGAGACCCTTCTACAATTTTTTGTGGCACATCGCAAACTAAGTAGGAATCTAATAAGTATAATATATATTAGTCCCAATAATAATAAAAAAATAAAAAAAACATATCCATAACATGTTTGTTTATTTACTAAAAAATTAATTTCAAGTTGGCAATAATATAAGTGAACTTAACTTAAACTATGATAACAAACTAAAAACATGATTAACAGTTTGTTATCATATTTTAAGTTTGGCTTACCTAATTTATTGCATTGTGCACCATAAAATTGTTTATTTTATTGAATCAAAATTGTTTAGAAATGTTTCATTTTTATTGATTGTTAGGACTGCTTTATATTTATAATTTTTAAGTATAACAGTAATCATAAGCAAATATTAAACATTTTCGTCTGTTTGGTTTTTAAAACTAGTTTTGAAATTTGTTTTCAGGAATTATCAGGAAAAATCTACATACCCAACAAGCCACCGATGCAGAAATCCATTTGATATATAAAGATTAGGAATAGGAAAAGTTTGCCATTAGAGTGCTAATTGTATGTAAATATATGGACGTGGAAAATATTTATTAATGTAATTATGTGTTTTAGATTGTTTGTATATTGATCATTCTGTATTTAACGATATTATAATAATATAAAATGAAATATCAGGGAAAATGTATAAGGCTACAATAGCTCTTGAAATATTTATATATGTTATAACCTGAAAGGTTATTATTCTGTATATAACTATTTTTTTATCGCTATATATATTTAAATAGCCTTATTATTTATAAAATAGAGCGTGTGTTTAGCCAAATTTTTCTATAAGGGTCATTCCATGTCAAATCAACACACTAAAAATTAAAATTTGTCATCACTATTTTAGATTTGCTAAAATGTTGTATACTTATTGTGGGTGATAAGACTAAGAAAAATACCAAATTTTTAATTTTTACCTCAAACCGTTTACGATTTACAGCTATGTAAAGTTTTCAAAAACTCCCTTAAAAAATGCGAACGGACTTTTTTGAAACTGCTCTAAGAGCTGCCCTAGTTGAGCTATAAAAATAAATTCTGCAGTGTGTATACTAATTTCTATTGAATGTTTATTAATATTACTGTTTCCATGGTAACAAATGATCAGCTGATTTAGTGTTTGTGGTTTTAAATTTCAAGTAAGTTTTATTTTCACCTATATGATTTATAATGTATATATTTCCTAAAACTAGATGAAATTTAGAATATTTTGGCTGTTTCTTATTTTTTTTTTTAAATTTTATTGTCTTAACATTGTTTTAAGGGGTACCCTCCTCTTTTCATGATTTATAAATTTAGAATGTTTACATATATGTTATATACAATGAAAAAAGGAACAACTTTGTTGATATAATTCATAGTTTATATGATAGCTACATATTTATGTACATAATATAAGTAGGTTTATAGTAAATAACTATTTGTTTATGAATTATATAACAAACATCTGCACGTTAGGCAAAAATCGCCTCCCACTGGGAAAAAATAACTGCCAGTTCGAGGATTAAAAACTTCTTGTGTGCAACGATAGTAAGTTTTTGCAATATGTTAAATGTATAAACATGAATCAAAAATGTATTTGTCTCTGAGGTAAAGAGGTTTTATGTATATACTTTTTATTTTGTGTTTTGTCCATTTGTTTTAATAAATCATAATTATGTCGCATATCTCTTTAATTTCTAACACATTGCTCCCATATTGTGTAATTACAATTAATTTTTTAAAGGAAATTAAGTCAGTTTTAGTAAAGAGCTTTTTTTTAGAATAAAATATTAATTCCAAAATTAACTATTGTTGAATGTTACCGGATATATTGTGCTAATTTTTGAATATTTCAGGTTCTTGACAGTTGATCATATGTTTGGTTAACTTTTGTAAATAATGTAATTAAAGAGTTTTTCTACATTATTAATAGATGATACAAAGCTTGTGAAATTTGATTATATCAAACATAAATGTACAAGTTTTATATTTGATTTCCTGCCATGGCTATAGATTATTTTTGGATTGTATAATATCCAAAGTTAAAGTAGTTCGAGAATTATTAGTGAGCATAGTGTCATGGTATATTTATGATAGTATTATTTCAATTTCATGGAATTTGAATTTAAATAATCATAAGATATTGAATGTTGATATTTTACACTTCACTCTCCAATAACGATGGGATTTGAATTAATTGTTTTATTGGATACTTAAACAGTACAAAAATATTTCAGGCTGCTGAGGTGCACAAAAATCTAATTTTGAACAAAAGCAGTATATTTTTCTAGTTTCATTTATGGGCACAAATTTACAGTTGGCTGCTGGTATTTCAAAACTGTTGGCCCAACAACTTTATTATTGGTTGGCCCAACAACATAGTTGATGGTTGGCCCTACGTTGGGAATTGGTTTGTTGGCCAACCGTAAGACTTACTGCCAAAACATACCGTTGGCCAACCGTTAGCAGCTACATTGGGCCAACAATTTGCCAACAATTTTTGCTACTGGGGTAAAGTTTAATTGCAAAATGAGGTGTCAGCTACTGATAAATATGCTAACTGGTGGCCAATCATGGGAGACTGAGCTGTTAGATGGAACAGAAGTCAAGTCAATCAACTTAATTTTATGGTACTGTATAAATATTTAAAGTTACACCAGTGCATGATATGGAGTATTCTTATCAACAGTATTTGTCAGGGGGTCCTCTCCCTCTTACATTTTAAAAATACCATCTAAATTCAGTCCATTGCAACTAGTGATGACTGGCAGGGCTGTATTTCCCAATAGGCCCAGGCCTATGGGCGCAAGCTCCCAGGGGGCGTTCGGCCAAGAGAAAACAAATTTTTAAAATATCTCGAAATAAAAATAAATAGCATAACTTAACAAATTTTTTTAATTTATTTTAAAAAATCAGGCTAATAAAGCATTCTTAATTTGAAGTTCATTGGAACAAATAATTGTTGGTAAAGTTAAACTATTTTTCAACAATATGCATCAACTTCGTTACAATATTTATCTCAAGCACGGGAGAATTGGCTGTAGGGATGTTGTTGGGCGGGACGCATCGTATTGCCACTGTCAGTCCTATTCAACATATTCCTCATATAGAAGAGCGTGACCATCTATGACGCCAAATAACTACAGAGTGCTACGTGATTCCTTGTGTTGCTGACTGTCCTCATTCTTTCAATTCTTCCGTTTAATTCTCTCCGTGCTAACATAACCTCTCATACCTCTGCGGAACAGAACGTTTATCGTTCATCAGTCAATATTAAATATCAATATAAATGACGTTTGTCCGGCTTTCCCTTCAATTTTCCAATTTGTAGTTTAAAATCATTTAATCAAAAACAAACAAATCTTTGACTAATAATGGTTTTCTGTGGAGTGATGAATACCCAGCTAAGTTTTTTGAACCTCAAACCTTTGTGCTTCGAAGTATTCCAGCTCAAGTCGAACTTGCTTACATAAGTGGTTTACGTTTTTTACATATTAGACCATTGGAATAGTTTGAAAAGTACCCCTTTTCTCGCGTTTGATATTCTAATCGAACAGAAAAATGTCATTTTTATACTAGTACAACTTACTATTTGTACTATTTACATACAAAATATATAGTTTTACTTTAAAACACAGTTTTTATGTCATGTTATCAAAATATTTCATGTAAGCTGTGTTTCTGAGATTAAACCTATTTTATAATCTATTACAGAGTTTTTTTTATTTGTTTGCCCAAATGACTAAATTGTACAAAACCAAAGTTATTAACCAATCTTTTGTTAATACATTAACGGTATTTTGTTAAGCCCAGAACCGTGTAAATTCCTCAAAAAACTTGCAATGATAAAATTCGATCATGGAGTGGTGTTTAAGCAATCAACATATACGCATGATATAATCTTATAATGAATTGACTATGTTCCAAACAATTTTAAATGTCAATGAACAATAAACGATTTGATTTGGAGGTTTTTAAGTAAGTAACTTTAACCAGACTAGAGGGTGGAAACATTATTGGGTCTTGGGGTGGCCTTGATGACTGGATATTATAGATGAATCTAGCCTCATCTATCCTATGGATTAGTGCTTTCGTGTATCTGTGCAAATGTTGAATTCATGTGGTTATTCTGAATATAACAAAACTAACAAGGACAGTCATGTTAAACCTCATCTAAATTGAATTTCTGTTGTTTTATCCTTGCCATAGATGTACAATTCTGAAACTACGTACTACAGTATGTCTAAATATATCCTCATACAAGCCCCTGACATCCACAACTAAAGGCAGGAAGAACTACAGTACTGGTCAACACAGGACAATAGCTTACAAACACCTCCCCACACAGGATATTGCTCACTTAATCAACAGTCTATCTTACCAATGAAAAGGTCTCAGTTTATTGAAGACATTAAGGCACAGTGAAAAAATGTGTTGATATTTGAGGCCTTTTACATTGTAAAAGAATTCTCGGCATACAATTGGGAGACCTACTGATTTTGACTGATACTGGGAATGAAATGGCTCTTGTTAGGTTATGTTGTTATCATTAGCCTTTTTTAGGAAAGTGTTAGTCTTCATCGTTGACTGGATGAACCAGATAGATTGCGTCAAGTGTCAGGACACTAGTTATCAAATTGAATTCTATTTACACTATATACAAAGTTTTGATGGTACCAGGGCTAAAATAGTTGCTCATCTTCTAGCTCTTCAAGGGAGTAAATTGGTCTGCTGGCTAGTCTACTCCACACGAATTCCTTAAACTTGCGTAAATTCAGACTTTGTATTTCCTCTGGGAGGTTATTAAATAAATAACCATAAACATTTCACAATTAAAATCGAATTGGCCAAGCTTTTGTGTCATGTTTTGTTTGCTATACATGTTTGAAATAATTTGTTAAATTAAATTAATGCCATTGATACTCTTATGTTTCTACCCCTTAGGAGTAGAATTTCGAGAAATCCTTTCTTAGTGGGTCTTTATGATACAAAAGACCCTCCAAATTTCACCAAAATCTGTTCAGTGGTTATGGACAATTTGTGATGAATAGTATATCGTTTTTGGATTTAATATACTAATATAATAGGCTCACAGAATATTCCAAATAATCATGTTCGAGTGTCAAGACCAACTCAAGGCCAGGATCAGTGGGTCGACAGAGGTAGTCCAGAGTGTCCCCAGCTTCCACATTTAATAGATTGTCTTTGATTATTAACAGGTTATCAGGATCTGTAACAAATGATTAACTAAAAATAGAATTTATTCTACATTCTCGATAAATAAGCTTACTTATTAGGTTAAGGGACATTGTCCTAAGGTCTAATTGTGTATTTCAAGATGAATACCATAACTCAATTCTCCACAAAATACTAATTATAATATGTCTAAGAAAATAAGGCTTATGGGGTTTTTAAAAAAGAGGCCATTAAATAGTACATTAGTTAGACTATATTATTAATTACATAGTGAATAGTATAATAAATATAGTTAATATATAATTATTATTCATAATAAATCTTAATGTATTAAGTAGGTTGTTTCCCAAACTGTCAAGCCACCACTGGAGAGTTGGTAGCCCTATACTAGACATGCAAACTTACCATCAGCGGGCCAAACTGTCAAGCCACTGCTGGAGAGTTGGTAGCCCTATACTAGACATGCAAACTTACCGTCAGCGGGCCAAACTGTCAAGCCACCGCTGGAGAGTTGGTAGCCCTATACTAGACATGCAAACTTACCGTCAGCGGGCCAAACTGTCAATACACTGCTGGAGAGTTGGTAGCCCTATACTAGACATGCAAACTTACCGTCAGCGGGCCAAACTGTCAAGCCACCGCTGGAGAGTTGGTAGCCCTATACTAGACATGCAAACATACCGTCAGCGGGCCAAACTGTCAAGCCACCGCTGGAGAGTTGGTAGCCCTATACTAGACATGCAAACTTACCGTCAGCGGGCCTAACTGTCAAGCCACTGCTGGAGAGTTGGTAGCCCTATACTAGACATGCAAACTTACCGTCAGCGGGCCAAACTGTCAATACACCGCTGGAGAGTTAGTAGCCCTATACTAGACATGCAAACATACCGTCAGCGGGCCAAACTGTCAAGCCACCGCTGGAGAGTTGGTAGCCCTATACTAGACATGCAAACTTACCGTCAGCGGGCCAAACTGTCAAGCCACCGCTGGAGAGTTGGTAGCCCTATACTAGACATGCAAACTTACCGTCAGCGGGCCAAACTGTCAAGCCACTGCTGGAGAGTTGGTAGCCCTATACTAGACATGCAAACTTACCGTCAGGGGGCCAAACTGTCAAGCCACTGCTGGAGAGTTGGCCCTATACTTAGACATGCAAACTTACCGTCAGCGGGCCAAACTGTCAAGCCACTGCTGGAGAGTTGGTAGCCCTATACTAGACATGCAAACTTACCGTCAGCGGGTCAAACTGTCAAGCCACCGCTGGAGAGTTGGTAGCCCTATACTAGACTTGCAAACTTACCGTCAGCGGGCCAAACTGTCAAGCCACCGCTGGAGAGTTGGTAGCCCTATACTATACATGCAAACTTACCGTCAGCGGACCAACCTGTCAAGCCACTGCTGGAGAGTTGGTAGCCCTATACTAGACTTGCAAACTTACCGTCAGCGGACCAACCTGTCAAGCCACCGCTGGAGAGTTGGTAGCCCTATACTATACATGCAAACTTACCGTCAGCGGGCCAAACTGTCAAGCCACTGCTGGAGAGTTGGTAGCCCTATACTAGACATGCAAACTTACCGTCAGCGGGCCAAACTGTCAAGCCACTGCTGGAGAGTTGGTAGCCCTATACTAGACATGCAAACTTACCGTCAGCGGGCCAAACTGTCAAGCCACTGCTGGAGAGTTGGTAGCCCTATACTAGACATGCAAACTTACCGTCAGCGGACCAAACTGTCAAGCCACCGCTGGAGAGTTGGTAGCCCTATACTAGACATTCAAACTTACCGTCAGCGGGCCAAACTGTCAAGCCACCGCTGGAGAGTTGGTAGCCCTATACTAGACATGCAAACTTACCGTCAGCGGGCCAAACTGTCAAGCCACCGCTGGAGAGTTGGTAGCCCTATACTAGACATGCAAACTTACCGTCAGCGGGCCAAAGCATGTTTCCCAAACTGTCAAGCCACCGCTGGAGAGTTGGTAGCCCTATACTAGACATGCAAACTTACCGTCAGCGGGCCAAACTATCAAGCCACCGCTGGATAGTTGGAATCCCTATACTAGACATGCAAACTTACCATCAGCGGGCCAAAGCATGTTTCCCAAACTGTCAAGCCACCGCTGGAGAGTTGGTAGCCCTATACTAGACATGCAAACTTACCGTGAGCAGTCCAAAGCATGTTTCCCAAACTGTCAAGCCACCACTGGAGAGTTGGTAGCCCTATACTAGACATGCAAACTTACCGTCAGCGGGCCAAAGCATGTTTCCCAAACTGTCAAGCCACCGCTGGAGAGTTGGTAACCCTATACTAGACATGCAAACTTACCGTCAGCGAGCCAAACTGTCAAGCCACCACTGGAGAGTTGGTAGCCCTATACTAGACATGCAAACTTACCGTCAGCGGGCCAAAGCATGTTTCCCAAACTGTCAAGCCACCGCTGGAGAGTTGGTAACCCTATACTAGACATGCAAACTTACCGTCAGCGGGCCAAAGCATGTTTCCCAAACTGTCAAGCCACCGCTGGAGAGTTGGTAACCCTATACTAGACATGCAAACTTACCGTCAGCGGGCCAAAGCATGTTTTTTTTTATTTCAACTGTTTGGTTTGAGTTTATTATTACAGTACAATGATTTTTTTTTTTTAAGGAAAGTCCAATCTCCTTACACTACCCTTTCCGCATAGACTAATGATCTGTGTGGGGAACTTATCAGACAGGGTAAGGGGGACAACCAGTATAGTACAAAGTGAATATTACTGATAACAACTAACAGTCAACTGTAGTTGTATTTCTAACTCAAGCACAAAGTCCTGACGCCCTAGACCGCTCGGCCACTGGCTCTCCCAGTAAACATTGGGTGTAAGCCCTACGATTGTTTAAGGTTCAGACTAGTAGGTCATAAGTTGATATTATGGATTAATAAATTTTAAATCATCAAGAATATTTAAATGTAACAATTATAACAATACTCAGTTTTTTACAAAAATCAACTTATGGTTCACTGAACAGTTCTTCGCCTATCAAGTGACATGTTAAGTGTTACGATACGATCATTATTAGAGATCGAACCCTTGAAATAGAAATCCATGTTTTTGGAGTTTTTTGTGAAGTTAAACGGCACCCTTAATAATTAGAAAAACCGTATGATGTTTAATAGGTATGATACCTACCAGATTAGAACAAGATCAGTTAATTTTATTCAACTGTATATACTGTTTCAACCTACAATTATTGATAAAATTTTTACTGTAATTTGTTATTGTCAGATGTAGCACAATAATCATCTAACTTTCAAAATGTGCATTTAGTGAGTATGACCATCAACTGGACAAAAAAGGATTAACTTCTCTGTTGTCATGAGTAATCATAGTGAGTACTACCTGTGTAAGACAGCTTACTCAGGAGTGTCACACAAGATTCTGCATGGAAACTCACCCATTTTATTCTCAAACATTGGGATGCTGCATTTTGCAGTGAACGTACATGATGCACATGCTGCATGAAACCGATCGATCAATGTTTTTGGCTCCTTGTATCAAACATTTTCAATTCATCCATGCTCAGATCATTATTCAATGTCATTTCTTCACCACTCAGCCTTCTGTTTACCACTAAAATAGGTCGATTTTATTTATTTTGCCTTGATTTTGTTTGTGGTAAAGAGGCACTATCAGACTTTGTTTGGTTTATCGCTGAATTTATACTAGTTGAAAGATCTCACAGTAATTATATATAATAAAACTTAGACAATTCTTTCTTGACAAACTGCAACTCCAAAATTACCCTAAAAGTCATCAGACGATTTTTTCTACTGCAATCGCTCACTCCTAGAATATCTTATTACTAGCACGGTATGTGAAGCATACAATTAACTTACATGTAGGTACTGTGCAGCATGAAGCATTTTGTATGACACTCTGATGTTTAAACTATCTAAATGTTCAATTTTTTTAAATGATCCAAACATTCACCGAATTTAGAAACACCTAGCTCTAAATGTGGGTTAGAGACAAATAAAAATAACTTTTCATTAATTTATGATGCAACGAATCAAGATAAGTTTGTTAGGATTGAGTAAAAACTGTTAATCATAGTCTTGTACCAGTACAGCATTATTCTTTTAATTTCTAGTTTCAAAAAACAGATTCTCAAGAAAAAGAAATGGGTGGAAGTGAGAATACTGTCCTAAAGCAAATACAGAATGATAAAGAAGGAGAAAACAATTACTGAGCTTAATCAGAAAATCATCAAAAGTTTCATATGTTTTCAATTATGGAAGTAGAATCCAAGTTACGAGAGTGCAGGAGAATTCTCATCATTACTATAATAGAAAAAGTATAAGCTACGGCAGCAGCTAAATATTTAACCTTTTCAATGTACAAGCAAAACGATTATTGACAGTATTTTTGTTTACAGATGAAAACAAAACTGTTTTATTTCAATGTGAATTTTTAAATATTTATCTTGCTAAATGCTAAAAATTATGTTCATGTTTTTTAAACATTTATTTTATTGCAAGAAATTTGAGAGCGACAATTTGTTAAGCCTGGAAACTTGGAGTGGTATATTAGTGAAATGAGAAAAGACTAAATATTTTGAAAGATCACATGAGTTTTTTTTTTGTTTACATTCCACCAAATAATTTTGATGCTTCCATCCTCTCTACATCAAGGCATTACTAATTAATTTCTCTTTATATTTCAATCACTATAAGTCAGTTTTGTATCATCTGTTAATGTAAAACTTAAATTAGCATTGCACAAATTTGGAGGAGTAAATACACCCATGTCCTTAATCTATTTGTTTAGACAAGGAAAAGAGTATGACCAAATTCAGTCTTGTGTTGAACCTTGATGAATAGATTAATCTTAAAACCACTGAAATTTTAAAATTTTTAACACATTCCCATTTTCAATTAAATTTTTTTTAACCATTTCTGTGACGATCCTCTTACCCTGCAATACACAATTTTATGATAACTTTTTATGTTAAATGAGTCAGCTACACCTGTGAAAAGCACTCCTGACTGCAGGGGTCACGAGGTTCCTGAGGGGTCTTACCAAATTTAGCTTGATGGGTTTGGAGGATTTCCCCATAACAATATTGAAACCAAAGTTTAAAAATGCCTTAAAAAAAGATCAGATTACTTTGACTCACACTCAAAATGATAATATAGCAATTGTCTAATTTCATATATAAAGTTAAAGATGATATAACATCCTTTATTTTATAATGTTAACTGTACTAGATGACCTTTGTATCATCTATAAACAACATGAAAGACCTAAGGTTCTAAAATAAATTAAAATTTGTACAATTTACAATAAAAAAAAAACTTGATAGCCACAATTTGGCTGATAAATACCTTTAACAAATACAGAAACTGACGACTGGCCTTGGCTATTTGCACATGAGTAGTTTCCGGTGTTCAGATATGTAGCTCCGTGTACTGAGAGGGTTGAGTTGTAGAGGCCTGCCTTGTTTAGTTGTTCATATGTTATACTCATTTTCTCCTGAAATGAGATTCATTGTGTTTACTTCATATTAAATTCAGCACTTTTCCTGAACATTTTTTTATTGTTTTGGTATAGCAGTATTCTAAATATGAGAAATAAGGTGAATTCCACTCTTTGGCTACTAGCTGTTTCTTTTATTTATACACACTAATTAGCTAAATTCCATAATACAAGATATTTACAAATACATATTATTATATAGTATTTTAATACTTGAAATTAAACTACTCTTATATATATATATATATATATATATATATATATATATATATATATATATATATATATAGTAATTAATGTAACTTAAAACCCACAAGTTTGTATCTGTTCAATATCTGCCACTGTTCGTGAATTGTCACTTATTAACACTTATCACTTTACAGTCACTTCCACTGCAGGCTGAAGACTCACACTGCCACTGACGTTCTCTGACACTAGTGACTGTAATCTGACTAAACGGCCACTGGGTGTTCATAAGGCTGCAATCTAGGATGTTTTCGAACTGTGATCTGGATTCATCTAGATGCCATAGTAGAATCTCCTAGCTCTGCCTAGAGACAAATTAATTGCCATTCTCACACCACCTAGAGCTCCTGAATTGGACGCACAACTTGAAGTGGCTGCTGCACCCCATCGCTCAAAGAGAGGGGTGGCGCTTCTCCTAATTGTCAAGGTCTTTACTATATAAATCATTTTTGTATGTTTCTTATTTATTTTAATTAGCGTAATTTATTTGCAGATCTGTATACTACCACGCAGACAGGTGTCAAAATGAACAAGTTGGTTCTAAAGAATATAAAATGTAAGAATGGTGTTTAATTGAGTTACAGAACTGAGAGTTTGTGGAGAGGGTTATAACAAAATAACCTCTTTTACTATTATTTTGTTTTATTTCGCAATTGAAATACATCTAAAAGGATAATAAGGGTATAATTGTGTAAGGACAAATTTTTTTACACCACAATGTTTTAACAACTCATGTTAGAGAAAAGCTCCCTTATAAATAAAATTGTAAAAATGTTACTGTAGATCTTGGAATATTCTTTGATTCAAGTATACAGGAATCTTGAACAGATTATTTTTGTCTAGCTTTTTTGTATGGGACATTTGAAAGAACCCAGGCTAGAGATGTAGTAATGAAATAAATCAATTATTTATGTTCTTGTTCTCTTCATGAACACAAAATCAAAAATCAATGAGTGATTTGCTAACAATGCAGTATTATGCTAGGTAAAAGGTATTGATTTACCATCTGCATTCCTGTCCTTAGGTAATATAACTTGCAGCACACCGCTGTTTCTACATACACTGCTTTGCTGAAGAAATGAATTCAAGGCAAAACTCATAATGATACAAGGCTTACACCAAGTAGTTTTATTTGTTCTGTTTGTGAATAAATGAGTGTTTTCTCTGAACAAAAGTTGATAGATTCCCTATTGATCGAGGATCTCTAAAATTTGAGCCAATGTCCTTTTGGGTTAAGCGATTCTTAATGAAGATACAGATTTAATTCACAAATTCATTTGGAAGCAAATGGGAGAAAGTTTGTTAAGCTAGACTCAGTTTTGTGTCATTATGTTTTCATTGTAAATGTAACTCATGACATAGAACATTTAGAATCGCCTAAACCTAAAGGATCATACATTATGAGACATGGCTCAAAAACAAAACAAAATTAAAGACAATAGCTGAAAGACAAAAGTCAAAGATTTTTTTATCTATTTTCTGCCGTTCAGTAGACACTCCTTACTACTGAATATGTAAAAAGTATTTAATCTGATTTTGTACTTTCATGTTATATCAAATTGAAGTTATTCTTATAATCAATCAAAATTTCCCTTGAGATTTTAAAAAGTGAAAATTTGTGGGCACCATAATAAAAACATTGCTCATCACTATCCCATCCCCACACACAACATTTTTATTCATGTCTTAAATCTTCTGCATTTAATCTATGTTTCATAACTCCTTGGTCAGGTTGAAATACAGTATATAGGCCCATTGGCTCGAAATTTGAAATAGCTTAATACATGTTGAAAACCTAAATGGTTCAAAACATACTCCTATTGGCCGAAGATTGAAGAAATCAATACTAATATTAATTGGTTTTGTAAATGACTTGTATAGTTGTGACACCATACTTAAAATCCTTAAATGATCATTAATTCTCACTAAAAAGTTAATTCCATTGAAATGTACATCTGAAAAAGAAGTATGGATCAAATTTATTGCCGTATGTAGAGTTTTCACCAATAAAACTGTAATATGAATTATTTAAAAAATAAATAACCAAGAAAACAACATTTTAAAATAGATATTTACTTATTATTATTATTATTATTTATTCATTTATAAGACGCCGATCGTAGAGATATGAGTGTAAATGAGAGGTAAATGAGTGAGATGAGTGTAGATGAACGAGTGTAGTCTTTGTTACTATCTGAGTTTGACTTAGCTCATAAATTACTATTTAATAATAGCCCAATGGCCAGGGCAACTATGGGACCTACAGCTTTACGTGGAATCCGAACGACATAGTGTTGGTCTGATTTTCAGCTAACTGATAAGCTGACACTCAGTTCTTTCCCTACACCTAAACCTAGACTACCATCCAACATGAACCCCCAAATTGCTCTAGTAGTGTCCACGTCGATGGCAACCACGTCGGGTGGACGCCATGTTTAAGAGGACCGAGCATGCCTACAATCTCTCAAACAATTTTCCCCAAGTAGCTGGGTTACAACACTGCGCCACCATTATATTATAAGTTCCAATGAGGCTAAACTTTTGAGAGGCTGCGATTTCTAAAAGAATAGTCTTTTTTTCAGTCAGGGTTGTGGCAATGTGTTTCTCTAAAAATGGCCTTTAAAATGAGGTATAACTCGACCTATGCTTACATTTTAAATTTTTCAGACCTCCTTCACAGAACGTTCCCACAAAGTGAAAAAAGGACAGTTAAGGTGGCCAAAAAGTCAGTAACTACAGTGAGGACATAATCCTAGTTTCATTGTAATGTGTTTATTAATATTGTATAATAAATATTAATGGGTTTGCAGACTTTTTGAACGCCTAGTATAGTTACCCAATGTTACCACTTAGCCTATTTCACTTGTTTAAATTTAACACTTGATAATTAGTTAATTACATAAAATAACTCCATTAATGATTACTATTGAATATTTAAAGGCCCGTGGGGTGGTACCCTACAAAACCATACGTATCACCTTCCCTGGGAAAATATACATAACTTCATAAAGTTTCGTGAAAACCCAATGATTGGTTTAGTAATTTAGACAGAGACACAGATATAAATTAGTTTTTATTTGTACATATTAAACCATTTATGTTTAACATGGCATTAGAATTGACATCCTTACAGAGCTTAGTTCATTGATGTTACATTTTGTTGTTTCTCCTTTTCTCTCTCAGTTTTCCTTTCCAGACCCCTTCCACCTCTCCAACGTGGTTCAAATGTTATTATTTTGAGGAGGTTTTCGTAGTTTCTGCTTGTTATCCTGACTCCATGGTACGGCTGTTGGTAAACCCAGGAGCGGGAATGGACGGGTGCAGAGCATATCGGTAGTTTTTTTCCCACCAGACACATTACAGCCATTAATAGGAAGACAAGAAGAAGAATGAAAAAGGTAGCCCGAGCACTGACGATAGCCATTTCTAAACTTTAAAACTTTTATCAAATTATTCATAATTACATTTGAAATAAAACTAAACAATACAAAGGATTCAGTGTTTGTTTAGTAGCTAGCAAAAACTGAAAAATATAAACATCATTAGGCCTATTTACATTTCATCAGCTGTTTAAAAGTGAATAAACGTAATTTACATTTGAACAGCTGTTATTTTCAGATTACTGGTAATAATTAAATTTACTGGTCATTAAATAAGTTTTCTAGTTACCGTGTTCAAATCTACGTTATTCTTATGGCCGAAAAACAGACTTTAAGAGCTTCCCACTCTCAATGTATTCAAGGTATTGAAAAATTAATACCGCGTTCACATAGCAGTTTGTAACTGAAAAATTTGCAACTTTTGATGAAAATTTGAAATTTGTTAAAATACGATGTGTAGGCCTAAATGTGTTGCAAACTTTTCTAGGCTCAAACAAAATCATCGAGTTGCTAACCGAATTTCGTGTTTCGGTAAAATATTGAAACTTCCTTTGATCTTTGTTTGAAAACTCAAATGTGCAACAAAAGTTTCTGTCTTCATCCCTGAGCATGCGCACGCATTGTTCCTGCAGATCAGCTGGTATGTACTGCTGACGTCACTTCTAGTCGTATGTCTCCGTTCCGTTTGATACTTTGATTTCGTTTTCCTAACCTCATCTCGGTTTAGGTGTTGGGTTAAGTAGTAAAGGTTAAGTTGTGGTATGATGGAAGTTGTATGTACAGTATGATGAAGAAGCTTCGTTGAAGGAGCTTCTTAAATCCTCGAATAAAATTAATAGATATGTTCAGGGAAACGCCAATCAGCTCTTTGGAACCCAATCAGTGTTATAAATAAAGATAATAATAAGAAAAATTATGCTTTACAAGAGATAGCCGATGGAATGAACACGACAAAAGTTTAATTTAAGAACGAGATTCTTAATTTGATCATTCAATTTAAGCGAGAGAGCAAGAAGCCGAAGAGAGGCTCTGAATAAAGACAATACCCGCCCAAATAAGTAATTTAAAACACTTTTAAGCGCAAAATTAGCTTGTTTGCAACCTTTTCGAAATCTGAAACTAAAAATGTTGCAAAAAAACCTAAAGTTGCAAGCTGTTGTGTGAACGCAACTTAATTGACAACTACTGTACTTATAGTTACATTTAAACACATTTCGTCTTTTTTCATTCAGTTTAAAAAAAAAGTGTCGATAAGTCTGTAATTAAATGATAAATAAAATATTACACTTTTGAAACCAAATAGTCTTGGAATTATCATTCATTGAATGTTTAAACCAGTCCTATTTTGAAAACTATCATTGTATCAAATTGATTTTTTAAATGTATTATGACATAATAATAACAGTTACTGTATTTTGGAAAATTTGTTTTTTTCAGTTGAACCTTTTTGTATAAGTATTATTTATATATGTATAGAAAAATACAAAATCACAGTAGCCTGTTAGCTAAGGGGGTTACAACCTACGTTAAAGGCACTTTTTGCCTTATTTTGACCCCAGCAATAATATCATACATTTTTGAAACACTAAATAAAAATATTGTTTACTCATTCAAATTAATAAAATGAAAAGTGTTCAATACATTCTCAAAGTTTGATCTACGTATATTAAACACAGAAGAAAAATTAACTGTATGTATATTTATATATAATACATAATTCAATAAGTGTACGACACATTTCACTACGTTATCAAATTCCTTGAAGATAATATTTAGATTTTTAAATATGAAAATTGTTTTGTTATTTATATTAGGTTCCCCTTTAGTAATGTTCTCATTTGCGTTTACTATATCCAGAAGACGAAATACCTAAGACATAAATACAATTAAAAATAAATAATTTAAATTTTATCATTATGAAGCTCTTTTATATATAAACAAAACGATAGCAAATTTCTGTCGGGTATTTCCAGGACTAAGAATGTTCAATGGCCAATTTGCAGTTATTTAACTCTCAATATGTGCAAACGCATATAAGAAAGAAACATGAGGTCTCATAAAATAGTGCACTACCTGTGTGTGGAGTACTTTTCTCCAGTTTACCATCACCTTGTCAGTCCCTCCCATTATACTCCAAAATCCTCAAGGATTAACGTAGTAATTATTACTACAGATGTATAACATGCACCGTACATTAGTTGTAATTATTTACGACTGTCACTGAGGCGTTTTCTGTGGTCGTAAGGAAGCGACCCTTGTTCCTTTTTCTCTGTGGCAACGTACATAGTACAATCTCACCACAATTGAACATGTATACTATGAACGTTTCTCTTCCATATAAACTTACCTTAAGTTCATGAAAGAAATCCGCAGGTTCAAAGTGCCATGAGTGGTTGAGGCTGGAACTGGTACAAGTCAGGGTGAAACCTGCTTTGTTTGCAACCTCCAAGACTAAAACGCCGTCATCTGCCTTCACTGCCTGCGGGACTGATAGTACGACATTGCCTGTGCACAGAGTAACATAAAATCGTTAAGACAAGTTCTATTAAACATAGAGTACCACTCGTAGTTTAATATAAACACTTGGGAGTTATCTGTGGGGCGTTCAGTTCTAGGATCTTAGATTTGTAATTCAGCATAGGCTTGCTCTTTTTGAAAACACAAACCTATAGAGTTTGTATTCATTGCCTATATATTCTGGTTTGAAGATTTTTCAAGCGTCGCCTTTAAATATAAGGACTATAAATTGTAAACTAAAATTCAAGAGTGAGCTGAAAAGAAATTTTTAAATAAACAATCCTTTTATAGCACTTAACGGATCTGCCTGTACGGAAGTCTGTATAGAACTTAACGAATAATATCCCAATCCTAACCCCCAACCCTTTTCCTCCAGTAGGAAATATTTGACCAGCAGAACCTCTCTGAAGAGAGCCAATTTCCTACCAAACAATTAAGCACGAAGTAAGTAAGTAGACACTTTATAGCACCTCAGTTTTAAAGTGACATTGAGCGTGATAACCACGAAGCGCCTGCAAATACACCCAAGATTCAAAACAGGAAATAAAAAGTCTATCAGCTAGGCTATTCAGATATAAGACGCCAACACAATTTTTGTGCATTATTTAAGCCGACTATGAATGTAGAGTGTGTGTGGATTTACTGTGACGTCATGTTAGAAGGGGAACTAAGAGCCCAACAGTTTTTACTATGGGGAATTGGTTTGACTTTCAGCTAATTAACAAGCTTGATACTCAGTTATCTCCCCTAAATAACAACTGGACCATGACTATCACCCTATATGGATACCCCAGACTTCTCTAGTAGGGTCCACGCCGATAGTGACCATTGGGTAGACCGTTTCGGTATTAAGACTACACTACGAAAATAGTATTATTATTGTTTTCTGAAAACAAAAAGTACGAAAGTTAACACATTTTAACTAAATAAGAAATGGATAAAGAACGTAACGTTCAGAATAATATAAGAATGTATTGCGGTTATCAGGACACTTTAAAATATATTAAAATGTACTTAGTAAAAACTGTAAATATTACAAAAAGGTTTAAATAACTAACCAATGGAATATTCAAACTACATGCTCATGCACAGCATATCCCGGATACATAAGACAAACCAATAAACCACAAACCTAACCTCGATATACGATGTAGCTGGATGATGATAATTACGAGACACTCGTATAAACAAATCCAGCTGTACGATACAAACTACATGCTCATGCGCAACATATCCCGGATACATAAGACAAACCAATAAACCACAAACCTAACCTCGATATACGATGTAGCTGGATGATGATAATTACGAGACACTCGTATAATCAAATCCAGCTGTACGATACAAACTACATGCTCATGCGCAACATATCCCGGATACATAAGACAAACAAATAAACCACAAACCTAACCTCGATATACGATGTAGCTGGATGGTGATAATTACGAGACACTCGTATAAACAAATCCAGCTGTACGATACAAACTACATGCTCATGCGCAACATATCCCGGATACATAAGACAAACAAATAAACCACAAACCTAACCTCGATATACGATGTAGCTGGATGGTGATAATTACGAGACAATCGTATAAACAAATCCAGCTGTACGATACAAACTACATGCTAACGCGCAACATATCCCGGATACATAAGACAAACAAATAAACCACAAACCTAACCTCGATATACGATGTAGCCGGATGATGATAATTACGAGACACTCGTATAAACAAATCCAGCTGTACGACACAAACTACATGCTCATGCGCAACATATCCCGGATACATAAGACAAACAAATAAACCACAAAGCTAACCTCGATATACGATGTAGCCGGATGATGATAATTACGAGACACTCGTATAAACATATCCAGCTGTACGATACAAACCACATGCTCATGCGCAACATATCCCGGATACATAAGACAAACAAATAAACCACAAACCTAACCTCGATATACGATGTAGCCGGATGATGATAATTACGAGACACTCGTATAATCAAATCCAGCTGTACGATACAAACTACATGCTCATGCGCAACATATCCCGGATACATAAGACAAACAAATAAACCACAAACCTAACCTCGATATACGATGTAGCCGGATGATGATAATTACGAGACACTCGTATAAACAAATCTAGCTGTACGATACAAACTACATGCTCATGCGCAACATATCCCGGATACATAAGACAGACAAATAAACCACAAACCTAACCTCGATATACGATGTAGCCGGATGATGATAATTACGAGACACTCGTATAAACAAATCCAGCTGTACGATACAAACCACATGCTCATGCGCAACATACCCCGGATACATAAGACAAACAAATAAACCACAAACCTAATCTCGATATACGATGTAGCTGGATGATGATAATTACGAGACACTCGTATAAACAAATCCAGCTGTACGATACAAATCACATGCTCATGCACAGCATATCGCGGATACATAAGACAAACCAATAAACCACAAAGCTAACCTCGATATACGATGTAGCCAGATGATGATAATTACGAGACACTCGTATAAACAAATCCAGCTATACGATACAAACCACATGCTCATGCACAGCATATCCCGGATACATAAGACAAACAAATAAACCACAAAGCTAACCTCGATATACGATATAGCCGGATGATGATAATTACAAGACACTCGTATAAACAAATCCAGCTATACGATACAAACCACATGCTCATGCACAGCAAATCCCGGATACATAAGACAAACCAATAAACCACAAAACTAATCTCGATATACGATATAGCCAGATGATGATAATTACGAGACACTCGTATAAACAAATCCAGCTGTACGATACAAACTACATGCTCATGCACAGCATATCCCGGATACATAAGACAAACCAATAAACCACTAAACTAATCTCGATATACGATATAGCCAGATGATGATAATTACGAGACACTCGTATAAACAAATCCAGCTGTACGATACAAACCACATGCTCATGCACAGCATATCCCGGATACATAAGACAAACCAATAAACCACTAAACTAATCTCGATATACGATATAGCCAGATGATGATAATTACGGGACACTCGTATAAACAAATCCAGCTGTACGATACAAACCACATGCTCATGCGCAACATATCCCGGATACATAAGACAAACCAATAAACCACTAAACTAATCTCGATATACGATATAGCCAGATGATGATAATTACGAGACACTCGTATAAACAAATCCAGCTGTACGATACAAACCACATGCTCATGCGGACATATACCGGATACATAAGACAAACCAATAAACCACAAAGCTAACCTTGATATACGATATAGCCAGATGATGATAATTACGAGACACTCGTATAAACAAATCCAGCTGTACGATACAAACCACATGCTCATGCGCAACATATCCCGGATACATAAGACAAACCAATAAACCACTAAACTAATCTCGATATACGATGTAGCCGGATGATGATAATTACGAGACACTCGTATAAACAAATCCAGCTGTACGATACAAACCACATGCTCATGCGGACATATACCGGATACATAAGACAAACCAATAAACCACTAAACTAATCTCGATATACGATGTAGCCGGATGATGATAATTACGAGACACTCGTATAAACAAATCCAGCTGTACGATACAAACCACATGCTCATGCGGACATATACAGGATACATAAGACAAACCAATAAACCACTAAACTAATCTCGATATACGATGTAGCCGGATGATGATAATTACGAGACACTCGTATAAACAAATCCAGCTGTACGATACAAACCACATGCTCATGCACAGCATATCCCGGATACATAAGACAAACAAATAAACCACAAACCTAACCTCGATATACGATGTAGCCGGATGATGATAATTACGAGACACTCGTATAAACAAATCCAGCTGTACGATACAAACCACATGCTCATGCGGACATATACCGGATACATAAGACAAACCAATAAACCACTAAACTAATCTCGATATACGATGTAGCCGGATGATGATAATTACGAGACACTCGTATAAACAAATCCAGCTGTACGATACAAACCACATGCTCATGCACAGCATATCCCGGATACATAAGACAAACAAATAAACCACAAACCTAACCTCGATATACGATGTAGCCGGATGATGATAATTACGAGACACTCGTATAAACAAATCCAGCTGTACGATACAAACTACATGCTCATGCGCAACATATCCCGGATACATAAGACAAACCAATAAACCACTAAACTAATCTCGATATACGATATAGCCAGATGATGATAATTACGGGACACTCGTATAAACAAATCCAGTTGTACGATACAAACCACATGCTCATGCGGACATATACCGGATACATAAGACAAACCAATAAACCACTAAACTAATCTCGATATACGATGTAGCCGGATGATGATAATTACGAGACACTCGTATAAACAAATCCAGCTATACGATACAAACTACATGCTCATGCACAGCATATCCCGGATACATAAGACAAACCAATAAACCACAAAGCTAACCTCGATATACGATGTAGCCGGATGATGATAATTACGAGACACTCGTATAAACAAATCCAGCTGTACGATACAAACTACATGCTCATGCACAGCATATCCCGGATACATAAGACAAACCAATAAACCACTAAACTAATCTCGATATACGATATAGCCAGATGATGATAATTACGGGACACTCGTATAAACAAATCCAGTTGTACGATACAAACCACATTCATGCGCAACATATCCCGGATACATAAGACAAACCAATAAACCACTAAACTAATCTCGATATACGATATAGCCAGATGATGATAATTACGGGACACTCGTATAAACAAATCCAGTTGTACGATACAAACCACATTCATGCGCAACATATCCCGGATACATAAGACAAACCAATAAACCACTAAACTAATCTCGATATACGATATAGCCAGATGATGATAATTACGGGACACTCGTATAAACAAATCCAGTTGTACGATACAAACCACATGCTCATGCACAGCATATCCCGGATACATAAGACAAACAAATAAACCACAAACCTAACCTCGATATACGATGTAGCCGGATGATGATAATTACGAGACACTCGTATAAACAAATCTAGTTGTACGATACAAACTACATGCTCATGCACAGCATATCCCGGATACATAAGACAAACCAATAAACCACAAAACTAATCTCGATATACGATATAGCTAGATGATGATAATTACGGGACACTCGTATAAACAAATCCAGTTGTACGATACAAACCACATGCTCATGCGCAACATATCCCGGATACATAAGACAAACCAATAAACCACTAAACTAATCTCGATATACGATGTAGCCGGATGATGATAATTACGAGACACTCGTTTAAACAAATCCAGATGTACGATACAAACTACATGCTCATGCACAGCATATCCCGGATACATAAGACAAACCAATAAACCACAAAGCTAATCTCGATATACGATATAGCCAGATGATGATAATTACGGGACACTCGTATAAACAAATCCAGTTGTACGATACAAACCACATGCTCATGCGCAACATATCCCGGATACATAAGACAAACCAATAAACCACTAAACTAACCTCGATATACGATGTAGCCGGATGATGATAATTACGAGACACTCGTATAAACAAATCCAGATGTACGATACAAACTACATGCTCATGCACAGCATATCCCGGATACATAAGACAAACCAATAAACCACAAACCTAACCTCGATATACGATGTAGCCGGATGATGATAATTACGAGACACTCGTATAAACAAATCCAGTTGTACGATACAAACTACATGCTCATGCACAGCATATCGCGGATACATAAGACAAACCAATAAACCACAAAGCTAACCTCGATATACGATGTAGCCGGATGATGATAATTACGAGACACTCGTATAAACAAATCCAGCTGTACGATACAAACTACATGCTCATGCACAGCATATCCCGGATACATAAGACAAACCAATAAACCACAAAGCTAACCTCGATATACGATGTAGCCGGATGATGATAATTACGAGACACTCGTATAAACAAATCCAGCTGTACGATACAAACTACATGCTCATGCACAGCATATCGCGGATACATAAGACAAACCAATAAACCACAAAGCTAACCTCGATATACGATGTAGCCAGATGATGATAATTACGAGACACTCGTATAAACAAATCCAGCCGTACGATACAAACTACATGCTCATGCACAGCATATCGCGGATACATAAGACAAACCAATAAACCACAAAGCTAACCTCGATATACGATGTAGCCAGATGATGATAATTACGAGACACTCGTATAAACAAATCCAGCTGTACGATACAAACAGGAGGACAAGAAGCTATTTTAGCTTACCAATCTTTCTTACGTACAAGAGGACTACACCATTTTCGGTAAGCGTCAAAATTGTATATCGTAAATTCAGTGGTTGCAGTCCTGTATTGATAGGGACAGGAAGGAAAACCGCAAAGTCGACTTATCACGCACGGTGGTCGACTATCGAACATTTTTCCTCGAAGATCTTTGGATTGCTAGTAGAAGTAGTTTTCTTATTATAAAATATTATCAAACAGTTCTAGGATAGGAAGTTTTTTTTTCATTCCACTCGTCAGTTCACAGGGGTCTGCAGGACTGTGCGTGAACGCATTTTATTCAACGAGTAAAATAACGATAACGACTGTTTTAGCTTGGTTGTGGATCGAACCTTCGAGAGTACATCTGCAGTCCGGGGCCACTACGTCAGATTATTTATTATATAATTATGGTATTTGTTAATTTAAAAGTTTTTAGAATTGGAAATGTTTCCGTTTTTTATTTGTTTTATTAAAAAAAAAACTACTATCTGCTGGTGGGGGTTAATATATACAGGACCTACGTAGTAATGCTCAGCATTTGTAATGTGCTTAAGAAATTATATTTTACATTAAAGTATATCCGAATTTGAATGTTAAAAAATTTTAATGCAACGTCATCATACATTCTTATGTTGAAAGTCAAAACGAAAGACTTAAATTACGTCATCAAGAAAAACACTAACTATACGAATTCATTTTATACTTTTGTAACTCGTGAGCGAAGTTCTAAGGTGCTATAATAAAAAAAAACATGTGCCTTCATTCGCATGAATAGAACAGAGAAAAAACGCAAACGAAAACGAGAACAACACACAGGTTACCATCAGTCAATCAGCAGTTATTGAAATAAAGCTCGTTCCCAGTGCTCTGGTACAGAACATAAAACATGGATATGTTTAAATTTTACACTTTGTAATACAACGTACAACAAACTAAAATTTTATTTATATTGATAAAATAAAAAATTACTTCTTAAAGTATATAAAAAAAAACACACACCTTTAATGGACAGCTAGAAAGCATTAGAAAAGAAATACACAAACTTCAAACATTCTTAAGTTTATAAGAAAACTTTACTAAATGTCGTCATAGAAATTAACATCAGCATTTAAAAATAATTTAAATGGCTAGTTACTAAATCAAATGATAATTGTTTATTATTATGAACTTATTACACCTTTAATGTTTTGACGATTTAAAGATATATTGAGAACATTCAAGTTGGTTTTCGACATTCCCCATCCATAGAAAGTATGAATGTTGTCTAGAAAAGTACAGACTGTATTTGGCAGTATCATATTGTTTTTACGCCCTTAATTTTGTGTATAAGAAAAATATCAGATGAGTTTCACACAAAAATTACAAATATTTAAAAATTAGCCCTTCAATAAAAAATCTAACGAGCCCCTGTTTGTCAAAATCCAACTATAAATGTCGGAGAAACAGTAATTTGACCATTGTAAGTGCTGCTGTGCTTCAGCCAAGGCACTGATCACCAGTCACTTACAATATGCTTCAGCCAAGGCACTGATCACCAGTCCATTACAATATGCTTCAGCCAAGGCACTGATCACCAGTATCTTACAATATGCTTCAGCCAAGGCACTGGTCATCAGTCAATTACAATATGCTTCAGCCAAGGCACTGGTCATCAGTCACTTACAATATGCTTCAGCCAAGGCACTGGTCATCAGTCACTTACAATATGCTTCAGCCAAGGCACTGATCACCAATCACTTACAATGTGCTTCAGCCAAGGCACTAATCACCAGTTACTTACAATATGCTTCAGCCAAGGCACTGATCACCAGTCACTTACAATGTGCGTCAGCCAAGGTACTGATCACCAGTCACTTACAATGTGCTTCAGCCAAGGCACTGGTCATCAGTCACTTACAATATGCTTCAGCCAAGGCACTGGTCACCAGTTACTTACAATATGCTTCAGCCAAGGCACTAATCACCAGTTACTTACAATATGCTTCAGCCAAGGCACTGATCACCAGTTACTTACAATATGCTTCAGCCAAGGCACTGATCACCAGTCACTTACAATGTGCTTCAGCCAAGGCACTGATCACCAGTTACTTACAATATGCTTCAGCCAAGGCACTGATCACCAGTCACTTACAATATGCTTCAGCCAAGGCACTGATCACCAGTCACTTACAATATGCTTCAGCCATGGCACTGGTCATCAGTCACTTACAATATGCTTCAGCCAAGGCACTGGTCATCAGTCACTTACAATGTGCTTCAGCCAAGGCACTGATCACCAGTTACTTACAATATGCTTCAGCCAAGGCACTGATCACCAGTCACTTACAATGTGCGTCAGCCAAGGCACTAATCACCAATCATTACAATGTGCTTCAGCCAAGGCACTGATCATCAGTCACTTACAATGTGCTTCAGCGAAGGCACTGATCACCAGTCACTTACAATGTGCGTCAGCCAAGGCACAGATCACCAGTCACTTACAATGTGCGTCAGCCAAGGCACTAATCACCAGTCATTTACAATGTGCTTCAGCCAAGGCACTGATCATCAGTCACTTACAATGTGCTTCAGCAAAGGTACTGATCAACAGTCACTTACAATGTGCTTCAGCCAAGGCACTGATCATCAGTCACTTACAATGTGCTTCAGCCAAGGCACTGATCATCAGTCACTTACAATGTGCTTCAGCCAAGGTACTGATCATCAGTCACTTACAATGTGCTTCAGCCAAGGCACTGATCATCAGTCATTTACAATGTGCTTCAGCCAAGGCACTGATCATCAGTCACTTACAAAGTGCTTCAGCCAAGGCACTGATCACCAGTCACTTACAATGTGCTTCAGCCAAGGCACTGATCATCAGTCACTTACAAAGTGCTTCAGCCAAGGCACTGATCACCAGTCACTTACAATGTGCTTCAGCCAAGGCACTGATCATCAGTCACTTACAACGTGCTTCAGCCAAGGCAATGATCATCAGTCACTTACAATGTGCTTCAGCCAAGGCACTGATCATCAGTCACTTACAATGTGCTTCAGCCAAGGCACTAATCATCAGTCACTTACAATGTGCTTCAGCCAAGGCACTGATCACCAGTCACTTACAATGTGCTTCAAATAAGGCACCGATCATCAGTCACTTACAATGTGCTTCAGCCAAGGCACTGATCATCAGTCACTTACAATGTGCTTCAGCCAAGGCACTGATCATCAATCACTTACAATGTGCTTCAGCCAAGGCACTGATCATCAGTCACTTACAATATGCTTCAGCCAAGGTACTGATCACCAGTCATTTACAATGTGCTTCAGCCAAGGCACTGATCATCAGTCACTTAGAATATGCTTCAGCCAAGGCACTGATCATCAGTCACTTAGAATATGCTTCAGCCAAGGCACTGATCACCAGTCACTTACAATGTGCGTCAGCCAAGGTACTAATCACTAGCCACTTACAATATGCTTCAGCCAAGGCACTGATCATCAGTCACTTACAATATGCTTCAGCCAAGGCATTGATCACCAGTCACTTACAATGTGCGTCAGCCAAGGCACTGATCACCAGTTACTTACAATGTGCTTCAGCCAAGTTACTGATCACCAGTCACTTCCAATGTGCGTCAGCCAAGGTACTGATCACTAGCCACTTACAATATGCTTCAGCCAAGGCACTGATCACCAGCCATCTACAATGTGCTTCAGCCAAGGTACTGATCACCAGTCACTTACAATGTGCGTCAGCCAAGGTACTGATCACCAGTCATTTACAATGTGCTTCAGCCAAGGTACTGATCACCAGTCACTTACAATGTGCTTCAGCCAAGGTACTGATCACCAGTCATTTACAATGTGCTTTAGCCAAGGTACTGATCACCAGTCATTTACAATGTGCTTCAGCCAAGGTACTGATCACCAGTCACTTACAATGTGCTTCAGCCAAGGTACTGATCACCAGTCATTTACAATGTGCTTCAGCCAAGGTACTGATCACCAGTCACTTACAATGTGCTTCAGCCAAGGTAATGATCACCAGTCATTTACAATGTGCTTCAGCCAAGGAACTGATCACCAGTCACTTACAATGTGTGTCAGCCAAGGCACTAATCACCAGTCATTTATAATGTGCTTCAGCCAAGGTACTGATCACCAGTCACTTACAATGTGCGTCAGCCAAGGTACTGATCACCAGCCACCTACAATGTGCGTCAGCCAAGGCACTAATCACCAGTCATTTACAATGTGCTTCAGCCAAGGCACTGATCACCAGTCACTTACAATGTGCTTCAGCCAAGGTACTGATCACCAGTCACCTACAATGTGCTTCAGCCAAGGTACTGATCACCAGCCACTTACAATGTGCGTCAGCCAAGGCACTAATCACCAGTCATTTACAATGTGCTTCAGCCAAGGCACTGATCACCAGTCACTTACAATGTGCTTCAGCCAAGGTACTGATCACCAGTCACCTACAATGTGCTTCAGCCAAGGCACTGATCATCAGTCACTTACAACGTGCTTCAGCCAAGGCACTGATCATCAGTCACTTACAATGTGCTTCAGCCAAGGTACTGATCACTAGCCACTTACAATATGCTTCAGCCAAGGCACTGATCACCAGCCACCTACAATGTGCTTCAGCCAAGGCACTCATCAGCCGCTTACAATGATCAAACTCGCGTTTCCTGATATTTAGCCTACGATTGGATTTTGACAAACAGGGACTTATGAGATTTTTTACAAAATATTTAATGTGTTGTAAATGTTGTGTGACAACTCATGTTTTTTTAGTAATTGTTAATTAAATTTTTAAAGGACCACCATTTTTCAAAAATTAAATCTATTATTAAATGGTTACTACTTGATATAATGTCACAATATGATTCAACTTTATACCAAGTTTAAGCCTTTTAACCTCAGCAGTTCTTAAGTTACAAATATGTCTATAAAGTAAACAAACAGGCAGAGATAAAACAAACCATTTTAGAGCATATATTTATAGGTACTTTTTTCCCTACTTTGATACAAGGAACCACGTCCATAAAATTCTGCAGAGTTAGTTAAATAAAAAATAGTCATTTTCAGTGGATCCGCAAGCAATTTTTACGTTATTTTAAACGACCTAAAAATTATAATTGTTCGACAACTCTTTAAGTCACAGTACTGAACCTCATTTGACATTGCTCTTAAGAGTCTGCATGGGCTGTCGGCAATTTATATTTCAAATACATTATTTTAAAGTATAAATAAAATAGAAGTAGTTGAAAATAGCTTTCTTACGCTTAGCGTAGGAATTTTTACTTCCTGGCAAATAAGATTGGTACTAATTCACAACAATGTTTTGACTCCAGCTGACTACTATTTAGGTTATGTGTGGTCTTATGCGTTGAGTAACAAAATTAAAATGGACGAAGAAAATTACAAATATATTTTTTAACTTTTGGTAGATTAATCCTATGATAGTGACAATCTAATAGAAACATTTGGCGATAGTATTGATTCTGATCCTGACTATCTCTATAGTGATCGACAGTTTGATAGTAATTTTCAATGTTCAATCTTTTATTTATGTATAAAAAATATATTTGTAGTGCACAATCCATGAGTTCCACTTGTGGTACTCACATAAAAGGCTATTTATTTATTTTTTCTGATAACATTTTAAAAAGGTTTATTTATGACTTAGGTTTATAGAACTGTTTATTCATAATTTGAGGTATAGATTTGTTATCGAAATATCACTATTGTCTAATTAGTATTAACAATTTCATGTTTAAACTAACCTGTCGTCAGCAAGGAATGTGTGAGAATCAGCCCCGCCACAAACAGAGAGCACTCCCACCAAGCGTACATCGTTACCGCGCCCTTCGCACTTATAACAAACAATAGTTTGAGGTTTTTCTTTCCTGTTTTCAAGCTGATCTCCTCTCTTTCTCTATCCTTCCCCTACTCCACATCCGCCATTTCTCTCTGATAACAGCAAATTATTAATAACAATCTGTCTTGGATAATATTTCTATTTGGTTCGGTAAATTAGTCCATACTCTTTGCCAGTCTAAAACGCATGGCTATCAAAGGACCTGCATAATATTTATTGGTATTCTCGATAAATTTATTCGACAATTTCAAATGATCAGTTATTTGGAAGACTTACTATGACACATTATTTGGTTAATTAGAGGTAAGAGCACTTCCAGAGTAGTGTTTAATATAAGGGCCCTTTATGAATGTTGTGCATGTTGAGAGTGTATAAGGACCCTTCATGAGTTGTGTGCACGACGAGAGTGTATAAGGACCCTTAATGAATTGTTTGTACGTAGAGCGTGTTGAAGGACCCTTCGTGAGTTGTGTTTACATAGTGCGTGTAAAAGGCACCTTGAAGTGTTATGTGTAAGTAGAGTGTGTAGAAGGGCCCTTCAAGACCTGTGTGCACGTAGGGCTTGTATAAAAGCCCGTTAGGAGCTGGGTTTGCGTTGAACCAGTCCTAAATATATTTTATATAACGTAGGACGGCGAGACTATCAAATAATCCTAAACGAGCCATGGGTACACCTCACTATCATTCTGTATGTCTGTCTGTAACGTCTTCTTTGTGCGTTTTTTTTTTTTTTTTGTTTTTGTTTTTTTTTTAGAGAGAACGCGTAATTACTCCTTTTTGTCATAATTTATACCAGCGTGAGCAGGTTTTAGCGTATTCGAATCTTTTAAATTCACCTTAGGGATACACCCTACGTTCTCCTCAGTACCATGTCATTTTACTGACGAATAGAGCAGAAAAGATGAAGCCAGCTGTTATGGGAACTTTGCAACTGAATATTTTCTACAGTTATATTATTTAGTTTCTACAGTTGGGATTATTTACTCATTGTTTGGTCAAAGTAAAGCTCATTCACGACGAAGCCTAGCCTAAGAAGCAAGGCTAGTAACCAATAGAACCACAGTAAACTAGACCTACGTCCCCAGTTTGTTCTGGTTCGTAAAAAGCTTCTTGTGCGATCTAGTTGACCCAAATTATAGTGAGAAACCAAGAGTGCTGTCATTACAATCATCAAAGGTAGTTTCCTTGCCAGACTGAAGCATGGTTCGTAAAGGTCAGGGAGACCGTTAAATTCAGTAAAGAGCTAACTAGTATCAATACTATCGGTCCATAACTTCCTTCTCTACTTACAACTTTCACAATCGTAAAAGAACGTAATCCGTTACATAAAGTTATCCTCGCATTCTCAGCATGCTTGTTGTTTATGTGACCTGGTTTTCGTTGTGTCGTATTGTGTACGCCCTTTAGCAGCCCATATCCATCCTGCCTTCCCTAGCTTTTAAATAATCATGGGAAACTTGGGACAGCACTACTCTATGGAAAAACTGTCAAAACTCATTAAATTCAATATCAGTGCCATCTTTGAGCAGTTATCTATCAGATTCACGTGCCCATAACACCCATCACCGTCTGCCCTCAGGCAGGTCCTGCTGCAGCCTTCCACCGAACCTTTCTGTTTTGAGCAAGTCTGCTAATGTTTGTTGTCTCATACTTACACAGTCGACCATCTGATACCTTCTTCTTCCCTTTCCTCTTTTTCCTCAACAGTTTTGATCTACATAGCTGTTCTCAACAGGCTCTCTCGTTTCATCACATGTTTCACGTCACATTTCAGAATTGTGATGTGAAACACACAATCACAATTCAGCTTTGTCTCGTTTCATCACAAATTTCAGAATTTTCCTCTCTTCCCCTACTCTCCTCAGTACTTCTGCAAATGGCATTTTATCTTCCTATCCTATTTTCTCCATCCTTCTTCAAATCCTCATTTCCATTTTCTTTTCCAATCTCTTCTGGTCTTCTTTTCTAAGAGGCCATGTTTACGCTCCATGTAATAAAACATTTCTTACATATATTCCTCAGCTGTTAATCCAACGGTCTACAAAGTACACTTCTATATTTATTAAACATTTTTTTGTATTAGCAATCCTTACTTTTATTTCCCTTCTGCAGCTTATATCTCATATCATGCAACTCATATCATAGTAGTGCGGTTAAGTGGAAGAGAGGATATTCCTAAATAGTCCTAACTTCGGCACACAAATAAAAACATTTTTCATTTCATTCCATATCTTCTTCAATGATAGCCCCCAGATATTTAAAACTAGTAGCCTACTTGCTATATTAGTTTTCTCTTTAGTTTCATAATCACTCGTTCCACCTCTACCTATTACCATAATCTTCATTTTATTTACGTTAATTTTCATCCCACACTCTTTACTTATTGTGATTAAGTTGTTTACCATTTCTACAAGTACTTCCTTACTTTCTACTACTACAGCCATATCGTCAGCAAAGCTAATACAAACAATTCTTTCACCAACTATCTTTAACCCCTAATTTCCGTTAAAACGTCCCTTCATTATTTCCTCTAAATAAGCAATAAAACGAGTATGTGATAAATAACACCCTTATCTCACACGTACTCTCATGTTAATTTCTTCCGTTATTTCATCATCTACACTCATTCTTGTTTTCTACTTCATATTGAATTCATATATTAATCGCCTTTTTTTCCAACCCCTAACTCTAAAGCCTTACTAAACAGGGAATCAAATAAAGAAATCTCAGAAGTATACTAACCTGAAGTAAATCCATGAATATACTAACCTCTTATTACTAAACCAATTAAAGCTATTGCAGCCTATAACACTGTGGTCAAACTGTCAAGAAATAACTCCTTACGAACGGCGAGTCGGACGGAAAGTCCACAATCAGTAGACATAAAAACCTACCTACCGTCAGCAGGCTAAAACACACTGTTCTATTTAAATTAAACTATTTTGTTATTGTTTTTTTATTATTATTATGAGTTACAGTGAACTCTGTACGATTGTTAAAGGTCCAATCTAGTAAGAATGACATGTATCTTTCAATATTTCACATGAATATAAATAAACCAATATTCATTTTTTTACAAAAACCAACTTATGGTCCACTAGAAAAATTTTTTCACCTATCAAATTACACTTTAATTAATTGTTATTCAATTAATCAAATTACACGCCAATTAATTATTTACGGTCCGAATCGTTGATATAGAAACTAATATTCTTGGCGTTTTTTGTGAGGCGAATCGTCCCCACTAACACTGCCATGTTCCATTTTGACATTGCTACAAATAAATTGAAGTGTGAAAATTTGTGAACTGGCCATACATTAACGTAATATGACAAAGTACTGAGTAGCAAATGTTTAATATAAACTGACATGTGTCATGAATAGCAGTGACTTTGGTGGTCCACGATGGAGCAGGTCACCTGTGGTCATGTCCGTTTCGTATTCTATGGGCGGACTTCTCTCACTGCGTAACCGCCAGATTCGTTTCTTACCCTGGGAATTAATTACGAGTAATAGTATTACAGATGTATGTGACTGCACATTTCTGGTAAATGAAATAGTTATATGTACCCCCCCCCCTATATACAATAATAGGGAGCAGTTTTTGCTTTTGATTAAAAATAATAAAGAATAAATATAATTGTATTTTATTAACTCATTTTGTGTTGGGCTACAAACACAAAGAGGTGTCCTACAGTTGTAAATAATGAGGAAGAAATAAAAAAAAAACTGTCTTATTTATTCATTGTTAAAGCCTCCTGAGCTGATATACAGGGTGTTTAGTAAAACTGTTTCAATAATTTGGGATATTATTGTACACATAAAAATGAACATAAAACTTCATATGAAGGTATGTCCTAAAACCATTAGTTTTCTGTCTATCTGTCTTTATGCATTTTTTAAATAAAAATTCATAACTTTAGATTCACTGAAGGTACAATTGTGAAACTTCATGATAGTACTACCCTAGAGGAACTATATATATATTTAATATAACAAAATAGTTACCTGTTTAAAAATGGTGGAAGATTAATTTTTTCTAACCGAAATATCTAAAACTGACTAATTTTACAAACAAAATGCAAGAATAATGTTTTTAACAAATCTTATTATAATATTCATAGTGTTTGTTTCAACAAAACGGATAAAAAACATCTGAGTTATGCTGCAAAACGTAAAACAATGTTTTACAGCATTAACCAAAGGCTAGTGCGGTTTTAAATATGTCTATACTTTGAACAGCTGATTTCATGTCAACCTGCTATTTCATATGAACAGCTGTTTAGTTATGCTATTGGTTTGGTTTCCATTGTTGGCATTATTTATTAGTAACAAAAAGAACACTGTCATGTACAAGTTTTTGTGAGTATTTCTGTAGTTTTTTATTGTATTGTTAGTTTTGTAATTTATTTTCTTATGACATAATTCTTTTATATTATTTTCATATTTTGCTTTTATTAACAACTAATGGCAGATAATGTAATGTACAACTTATATTACGTTAGCTGGCCAACTCAGAAATGGCAGACATGCATTTGATGTATGGCATGGCTCATTGTAGTAGTACCCAAGCGAGTGAACTGTATCAGCAACGTTTTAAAAATCGTGTTATACCGTGTCATACAACTTTTACAAAGTTCCATCACAGACTTGCAGAGAGAGGAAGCTTTATCACCAAAGAAAAGGTAACTCAGGCCGACCGGTTTCAGTAAGAACTCCTGAATTGGATTTGAAACCAAACCTAATATTAATAGTATAAATAAACAGCTGTTCATATGAAATAGCAGATTGAGATGAAATCAGCTGTTAAAAATATACATATATTTAAAACCGCACTAGCCTTTGGTTAATGCTGTAAAACATTGTTTTACGTTTTGCAGCATAACTCAGCTGTTTTTATCCGTTTTTTTTTTAACAAACGCTGTGTATATTATAAGAAGATTTACTACAATAAATTATTCTTGAATTTTGTTTGTAAAATTATTCAGTTTTTAGATATTTCAGATAGAAAAAATTAATCGTCCGCCATTTTCAAACGGGTGAAGATTATTTTTTTTATATTTAAAAAGTATATACATAACTCGTATAGGGTAGTACAATCATGAAGTTTCACAATTTTACCTTCAGTGGATCCAAAGTTATGAATTGTTATGTAAAAAACGCATAAAGACGGATATACGGAAAACTAAAAGTTTAAGGACATACCTTCATATAACGTTTGTTGCTCATTTTATGTGTACAATAACATCCCAAATTATTGAAACAGTTTTACTGAACATCCTGTATATGACAAGTAATAAGGTTGCATACCTTTGTCGTCTACAGCTACAAAATCCAATTTATTGGACTACCGGTTTCGGAGCAAGAACTCCATGGTCATATCCACTGTACGTTGTCAAACACTATTCCGGTAATCCAATAAATAGGATTTTGTAGCTGTAGACGACAAAGGTACGTTAACCTTATTATCTGTCTTATTTCGTTTTAGTATTATTTACAAACAGAAATCTAACAATCATTAAAACAATAAAACATGTTTAAACATTAATCACAAAACGATCAAACTATTATTACCTACTAAACTAAACGGGGACCAGATTTTGAAGGGTATAAACAAACTGGGTTTTGTATTTAATTATGGTGAAATTCCAATGAGTATTTTGTCATTTTTGATAGCGTAGGAATGAAACATAAGAAGAAAAACGTCCACGCCATAATATATACGTTATGTAATAAATATCTTAACTTCATTCATTTTGAGCGAAAGGAGTAAAACGAAACCTGTTTTTCAAACTCCAAAAACGGCCAAAAAGCTTTTTAAAAAAACCCCTCGTATGTTTTGAAAAAGACATTCGAAATTCTTACCATCCCATCGTCATATTTTTTTAACTGTTTAACTTTCGCAATAAGAAATATACTTATATTAAATAATAGATCAAACCATTGCTACAACACTAGGAATTCATATAAATCCAGTATACATAAGCATAAATCTGCGTTCTTCGAACATCACACAAAATACAACGATTTCGCTTTTTTAATGCTCTTCCAGTGAATATTAAATGAATTATAATAAATTCCTTATTTCTCAGAAGAGTAAAATTGTATCTTTTCGGAAAATGTTGTTACAACATTGGAAACTTCTTGTACAATAATAGAGACTAATTATTTAAGAGTTAACGATTAAGTATTTAATATAAGCTCATTTGACTAATGTATGTGACTCATTTCATACAGTGTACTCTGTCAAAAGAAATAAAGATTTTGTCAAAGTTTAAATATATTTACTTTTTTAAATTTTATTCGGATTTTATGTAATCGTCTATGTTACCATATATTCCAACAATACAATCGAACCCAAGCACATAGGTAATTGTGAGGGTAAACTCTCTTAAATTTTATTTAATCTTTCAAACTTAGCACAAAATTACCCGCATATTTCTGAAATATGTATAAGCATTGGTTTTATACAAACAACGATGTGTGATGGCCCTCTGGAAGTCACTTTAACTCCTTAAAACAACTCTGATACAATCAACATTACACGGCTGATACAGCTGTAGTTTTTGTACAAATGTAGGAGTTAAGAATATTCTTTAAAAGGAAAACTGAGAGATTTTTCATTTTATCCCATCATACTATTGGAAATTCGTTAAATAAACTTCTGAATAATACTACTAAACAATTAATACATTTACGTGTAATTTAAATATATTTATTTTATTCGTGAAAAGTTAGTAATTTTTGCCATTATTATTGACATGTTAAGTTTGAAACAAACGTTTACGTTCTTGTAATGATGCATGTTTATATTTTACATGTTGTGAAATAATTTATAGCGTTGATTTTTAATTGGTTCATATTTAAAGTTATATAATTATGCATTTAATGGTAAATATACTGAAATTTCACTTTCATGCATGTCTAAATACACAACAATTTTGAAGCGTTAGGCTACGTACACATGACAGCGTTGCATTGCGCGGTAGAACGCGCTTCAGAAAATACTCGTTATAGAAACACAGACATGTTTTTTAGCACTTTTCAGTTAGTTAAGCCTTGGAAGTTGAAAAAGCTGTATGTTTTGGGGTTTTGTACTGCAGATATAAAGAAAGAAGACGAAGACAACGAAAGTACTGGGTATATGCGATTTCACGTGACAGATTAACTTATGGTGGTTTTGTTACTCTTTACCCCAATCTAAGGAATAAGAGCCTGAGTTTGTTTAATTATCCAAGAATGTTAATTACTTCATTTGATGAGTTATTGGCAATAATTCAGGATGATCTGGAACCTTGTGAGAACATCGTAAGGGATTGCATTTCACCAGAAGAGAAACTCGTAAACAATAGAATGACTAATAAACAATAGAATATAGAAGCCACCTGTTTAAAGGCGCGTGCTCAACTGTTTACATGTGTGCGGTCTAATTCTAAACAAGGAAAGCTCGTAGACGCGCAATCCACGAGGAACCTGAGGGACGCGCACTTCGACGCGCGTTAATTGAAAAACTCGCGTGTACGCAATCATTTGTTTGGTAGTGTTTCAAAAACGTGCGTTACAACGCTGTCATGTGGGTTTAATTAGTTCTACACATAAATCTGTATCTAAAAATCTACAATGTACCGGAGAAAATCGAAATACATTGATGTTACACCTCCGGAGAATTTAGGAATACATTGATGTTACTTCTCTAGAGTAATTCGGATTATAGCAATGTTACATCTTCGGAGAGATTCTACATTCAGTGATATTTCACCTCCACAGAGTTTCTTATAGCGTTGCCCACCTCCAGGTTGATAGCACACACTTGAACATACTAAAATATAGACGCAAGGTAATGTCAATAGATTTAACACTGGTTTTAAAGGCTCTCTGACTTCAGTCCTATCAGACACTATCCTCACTGCTTTTTTGCAGACTAAAGAGTTTCATTAAGTCAACTGAGGAACAGCCACCCCAAAGAACAACTCCGTATGACAAGTGAGGATAAATGAGACCATAATCCGCAGCAAGCATGACTTGATTGGGACATATCACGGACAGGGTTCTCAGGACGGATATCCCGGATGACAACTTGGAGCAAGCCATATCAATATGATTGGTCCTTGTCGATGATAACTCCGAGCAACTTCGTGGCATGAACCTCACCCACCTCTGCTTCATCTAAGACAACCCTCGGAGATTGATCAATTTTTGATGGGCGTAAGGAGAATCTAATAAAATAGTTTTAGATGGGTTTATTTTAAGATTGATACTGTTAAAATGTTGGACGCAACTATTTAAATCTATAAAAGTTACTCTTTTCAAATCCGATTTCAACTCCCCACTTGTACAGAGGGTTGTATCATCTGCATACTGAATAAGCCGCCCATGACGCAGTGTTGCAGGTGTATCATTAACGTACACCAGAAAGAGCAAGGGGAGAATCGATCCCTGTGGGACCCCGACCCTTAAATCGCTTGGTTTTGATGTTTTATTAACATTATGTCCATGATGATTATTATTATATGATACATATGTTTTATGTGTGTAGCCTGTACACCCTAAATAAGTAAAAGTTATATTGATTTGATCAAACAATTCTAAGAACTCATCTCTCTAGACTCGTTCGGTTCTGGTCGACCACTAAAGCAGTAGGACTGGGTACCTAACATTCTCTGTACTTTCTATCCATCCAGCCGTGATCAGCCTCAATCCTTCAGCCTCGGGTAACCTAGATTGAGCACCTCTCTACATAAACTGGATGCACTGCTTCCCCATGACATCTATTCACGTAGGTATGGGTAGATCGTTGGTGTTGTGTCACCTCGTTGTAATCCTGAGTCAGTGTGCATAATATGGGGCGATGTTAATGAATTACATGACAAATTACACCTTTAGGTTTTTTTTTATACCCATCAAAGTATCAAACCTCAACTTTGTGTTAGTGAAAAAGGTGTCTCGCTAATGTCAAATTTTGGTTCACACGCGTCAAGATATCTTGCCATTACGTATCCTTGGGGTGATACCTTGGCATGGTCGAACTGCGGTAAATCATCACTTCTCGGTCTGAAGCGTCAGGACTCATCACTTGAAATGTCCTTCATTTCAAGAGATTGACACCTTTTCATAGTGAAACGTTAACGTCCTAACACCTTATTGTAATTACACGTTGTCATTCTGACACCTTGACGTCATTGTGGCACTTTGACGTCCTGACACTTTGTTGTCTTGACACCATGACTTCCTGACACCTTCTTGGCATAACACGCTGTCATCCTGGCACCTTGATGTCGTGACACCATGACTTCCTGACACCTTCTTGGCATGACACGTTGTCATCTTGACACCTTGACGTCGTGACATCTTGTTGTCGTGACAGCTTGTCATTTGGACACCTTGACGTCCTGATACTTTCTTGTCATGATTCATTGACGTCCTGTCACTTGAGCGTCGTGATGATCAAAACGTCTTGACGTGGTCTTAGTTGATGCATTGGTAAACCTATTCAACAAGACCATTACATTCCACAATGCTTATATTCTTTTCAACTTGTATTTGTTCTAAATTAGAATCACAAATACAAACTAAATAAAGTGTCGTTTTATCAGCTAATTATAGTCACTATGCGCGCCTTAGATACATAATCGCACTGAGTCAGGTCGAGTGTGGCAATATGCTAAAGTCTTTACTCCATTACTTTGTTACGTTTGTACAACTACTTTAGGCATACGAATCTCAAGAAATTCATCCTAACACACTCTTTTGGATGACTCACCCTACGAACATGAGCATGAAGAACCTACTTATGTCTATACACACAATATTGAGCAACCTACTCACGAGCTCGCCAAAGATGTCTGTATTACCTCCCTAAGCACACAACATCATATATAGCATAAATGTGTATGACTTAATCCTTACAAAAATGACTAGAATATATTAATAAGATGGAGTTTTTGATTCCCAACTTCCTTAAAACGAAGTTTTCTGTTCCTCTTCATAATACTAAATAATGCATCAATATAATGTAATTACGTATCGTAACCTTTTAAAACACTACCCAAATAACCCTTCGGTAAATTAATTCTTTGTTGTTCGCCGTTTTATAAAATCTAAATAATTTCATTTCCTGTACTATAAGCGAAGATTTAATGAAATTTTTCAAGCCTACGTTAGGATCACCACACATAACTCTGACCATTAAAACATCTGATGTAACTCTTATCTCAAATTATGCAACTCAATGATCTTGTAAAGCAGTAATTGTTTTATAGTCTTTGAATGAAATCGACTATTTTAATTTGTTGCTATTGTATAGACTACTCGTTGAATAGGATTTTTATGGCGAATTATTTAATCATTAACAAAAGATTGTCTCTTACGAAGAACTACTAAAAGTACTAAAAAAAACTATTTACTCTAACTGTATGTAAAACAGTGTTACATCTTTTTATATTCAATCATTTGTATATTTATTACTGTTTCATCATGTACATTATTTTATCAAGTTCAATTTTATACGTTTTCAACTTATTTCAGTTCCGTTTCCATACCTTAAAAGCCGCTACTAAGGTTATGACCACAAGAAATATGAAATACAAATATTCCTCCCGTTCCTTTTATAATTTTCTTTTCCAATTCACTCATCCAAAACAATATATTTAAAGAAGACATTGGTAAACGAATGTGCCTGGACGTAGTCGTAACTATCGAAGTCGTAATTAAGTGGGCAAACATAATACAGTATATCATTATGTTACGCTTATTAAGCATACAAAACCACTTTCGACTGGAAGAATTCGTTAACGCGATTATTAATCATAAATAAAATAAAATAATCTTATACTTGTAAAGACTACTCTACTTTACAAGTATAAGTAGTCTTTGGCTGAAACAATTATATAACACTTCTCTCTAAATACTCTTTTATAGGATATGTTATCTGCGTATATCGTAATCAGCTGATCAGTCGTCTAAAATTACCGATGGATTTTTTCATAGTGACGGGATTTCCTATGGCTCATTTTGCACGAGGGTGAAAAGTTCGCTTGATAAAGGACTAAGGATAGAAGACAGTCTTAACCCTTAAAACAGTAAAAAGGAGCATTTTCGATATATCCACCCTCCTTCATCAAACAACATTCTTACTAGTATGTTTTAAACGTATAGACGTTTATTATTAATAATAATTCATAGTAGTTATTAATAATAAACATTGCATTAACGAGGAAAATCGACATATCCAGACTTATGCATTTTAAGTGAACCTGTAGAGGCTATCGGAGGCTGTCGGCCATGTTAGTTTTAATCCCATTAGAATAATGTTATTTTCGAAACGGACATAACTATTTTGAAAATGAATTGCATGAATTTTAAGTACTATCCAAACCAAACAGTTATTTTTAAACGGATTTTTTCAAAAAAAAAATAATCAAGAATGAAATTGGGTGTTGTAATTGCTTTGCGTATTCTTATTAATTTTATAGACTAAATTAAAAAAATATTTAGTTTGATATTTTTAGTTTCATATATTTTTCAAAACAGGACGTATGTATTTAAAATATCAAAAGTAAACACAATGCGCAATATGATAATGTTTAAACTGACACATCATACACAACTTTTGGTCATTAAATAACAAAAAAATATGGATTTGCAAATAAAATTGTTCTTTTGCGATTAAAACCAACATGTACTTATGCCGGTAACTATAAAAAACCAACCCCGTCACCACATTAAAAAATAAAAGCTATCGTTTATTAAAATAAACGATACTTAGACCATAAACCAATAAGTTATCGCAAAGCATTGTTAGAGATTAAATAAATAAGTAGTACAGAGCCTGTGAGAATTACAAAACCATAAGTTGGCAAAGACGTGAATAAATATACTAAATGGCAGCACGTTGATAATAATACTTATAGATAGGCAACCAATAACAATATGTTAAAAATAGTATGATTTCCTACTAAAGACAAACATCATAAGTATAAACAATTTCATACCAATTTATCTTGAAGTATGTGACGGAAGCCACGTGATTTTTTTAAAATTATAATTCAGTTTCGCACAGTACTAGTTACATAAATTTGGGCGGTAAAATAATCGTGCGAAAGATTCTTATTATTCATTTGTGTGTATGTTTTGTCTATTCCGATGGATAGACTTGAATCAATGTATTAAATATATCTTACTATGTCCTTGTCACTCTCGCCGCTCTGTCCGCCTTCTCGTCAACGTTTGTTCGCCCCAATTCACCTTTATTCCGCTCAGTTTTTGTCTCTCTCGCCACTAAATGTCTACCCAGAGAGAGCGATGGCGCTTGATTAACTGTGTACATATGTAAGTCTGCTTCAGATTTGGATTTAGTGATTCCATGTGCATGAGGTCAACGGAGCTTCGCCCACAACACTCACCCCGCGTAACCGGAACTCTTGAAGTTGAGATGTTCAAAGAGCATTCCCAATTGGAAAATACCTAGACCTATGCTGGGAAATGTGATTTCCGTCAAATGAGCAGTCACTTAGCAACTCTGTAAAACGGAAAGTTTTGGAAGTGGGGAGTTCTTCTAAACATGAGGACTTTACAAATGCAACTACCTACAAGTTACCTTAATAGTTTCCGTCGAATTTTTACACGCCTTATTTCATACGCTAACTCTGGAATACACTACACCAAAAACTTGTTACAATAACTCACTTGTGCCCAAAATTAAAGCATCGCATGTTAATGTAGTTTAAGCAACCCTTATTTGTTGTAGTGTTATTTATTATTTATCTATTTAATATATAATTTATCACTATTGTTAATCACACTTTATTGTTGTTATTTTTTAAATAGATATTACTGTTATTTGATATTATTTCATTCCTCTTAATTTATTGTTGTTACATACTCTTATCGATTATGGCTGTTTACTTTTTGTTTAGTTACTTTTGGGTTCTTATCTACAGGCAAACGTTGGAATTGTTACTTTAAGATATTATTATTCTTAGTCATAGCACTTTTTAGCTTGTTTTTCTTTTGATACTATTACTCAATTATTATATTTCTTTGCACTTTTTACTAAATTGTATCACTTTGTCTTTCTTGTATTATTGTATTATTGTTTTTGTCTGTCATCAAATTTATGTATGTAATGGCATTGCCGTTGAAATAAATAAATAAATAAATAAATAAACAGGCTAAGTGTTCACCATAAGGTTTGTTCTCCCTAGGTCCTCGTGGTCCTCGTATTCATTGCACTTCAGTAGGTCACAGATGTCCTTGACTGATGTTTGCCACTAGTTACTGAACAAACGAAGTGAATACCACTAGCTTGGGGTTCTAGGACACCCTTGCGCAGGGAAAATATATCGCCTAGATTGAGTAACATACAGACAATGAAAAAAGAACATCCTTAACAGCGATTTCCACAATCCGCACTCTTAACAAATTTGTGCCATCATTAGGTTTTATATATGTTTCGTGAGTGAAACTGTAACACGCTCTTCCAGGGGCGCCACTTGTACGTATGGAACATTTCTAAATTAAAAGCCTTTAAATCCACATTTCCTTCAAATTTCCGCTTAAAGCTTAGTAACTAATGGGTAGTTTTCTTGGCCAAACAGTGCTTTTTACAATCAAGTTTTTTTGTGTTTTCACAGTATATGTTACGGTACGAATGGGCTGGTCAAAAAATTAAATAATTAAGTGCTATTTAAAATTGTGTTTCAAAAGGAAGATGAAACGAATTGTTATTGGGTATTAACCGAGACTATTTGGTCGTCTGGAATAATTTATTGTATAAAAAACATTTGTAATAGCTACATGTGCTCAGTGTACTTCTACCAGTCGTACTTTTCTCACTATTTGCTTCTTTCAAAAGTTACGGTGGTGTTTTCATCTAAATACATAAAATAAATTAATATGATCAAAAAGAGAGAATATTATAGTTAGTTATCAAGTTTTTTACAAAAATTTCTATAGGTTTTAATATTTCTACAGGTTTTTTTAGTTTTTATAACACTTCCCAACAACAGAATCAAATTAGCGTCTCGAGAGCAATTAATTATCGGGAGACCATAAGTTTTTAATTCAATTTTGGCTGTTAATGTTGACGTAATTCACGATATATTAATTAACTCTTTTATAACTTTGTCCAAAATTCCACTATATTTAGAATTATTATTTATATTGATTAGATATATCTGTAATTCATTCTGTATTCCTCAGATACACTCTATTTGAAGTGTATATTTCTTAAAGTAAATGGGAATTTCAATACTGTACTTCCGACATTTATTTATTCTTCCAACGGATACACCATCAACAATAGTTTACATGTTTGCAGTGCAAGTCACAAGGTGGTAAAAATTAGTTGTATGAAACAATCAATAATAACAATTCAAGTAGAAGAAAATAACGATACAGTATAAAACTAAAAACAATTAACAAATCTTTGCAGAGCAATAATAACTCAAATCAAACAATGATTAAATATGAGAAAACATATGAACGTTCGATTGTATTCTATGATATTAAAACAATTTGACAATAATAATTAATGATAGTAAGAATAATTGTAGTCTAATAGTTAATATATTATCGACATCAGTAATTGTGTAGAGATTAAGTAGAAATAAGTATTAACACAGATAGACTATGCAGCAACTAGAAAACCAATAGCAGCAACGAATAGATCTGTTTGAACTAAATGGAATAAATATAACTAAATGGAACATGTCATGTTATAATAATAGCTGATAGACTAAGCATACCAATAACAAATATAGCTAAAAAAATAAGTTTAATGACTTTCCTTCTAAAGGACAGCAACGATTAATTTAAACAATTTCATACCACATTTATTTTGAATGTATGTTCTTCTTTTATGAATCTGTGTAACAATACATATCTGTGTCGAAATATTTTATAAATTCTTACTTAAATATTTGATATATTTCAGTTATAAAACGCCATACTATGTAAAATAAATTACATACGTACACATTAATTGAATCGAGTTTCAAAGAATTGCATTATTTTTATTTTTAGTTGTATTGTTTTGTCGTATGGAAGTGGCCGTAATAGTGATAGATGAAGGGTCAATGGAAGACCGAGACGTAGTTGAGAGAGTGTCTGCCAGGGGCGCTGGTGTCGCACTCACGCCGCTCCGCTGTCCGCACTTCGCAGTCAACAGGTTGTGGTCGCCCCGAATTCACCGATCCCTTGCCAGTAGTTGTCGTCTGCTGCGCGCTCGTTCAAACTAGCTGACCCCAGAGACCGGCGTGAGTGGGTGGTGTGAATCTGTGTACAATATTAAGTTGTTCAGTTATTATGGCATTTAGTGATTCCCAATGGTGCTGGGTGTAAAAGGACCGCCATCAACAACCACTCACCGGCCCGTCGAGGGAGCGACTTCGGGATCTCTTTGGGATAGTCTGGAGATGTTCAACATGGAGACATTCCCGTATGATGTGACAGCCAATGACCTTGGAGACCTATGGGGAGACTCGGACTTGGATCAGGTGAGTCCGGTTAGAACTAGAGCAGTCAAACATGCATGACAACTCTTGTAAGAACTGTACGAAAGTTCATTCGGGAAAGTGGAGAAGGTAGTTTTTTCTAATGAATGAGATTAGAACGAAATTAAATGCAGATATGTAAGTATACTACATAAGTATACATTTAAAAGGTGTTCTGTGGAATTTCTTACAACGCCTTATTTCCATACGCCTTTACTCTGGAATACTAACTTACACCTAAAAATTTGTTACAATAACTCACTTGGGTGCCCCAAAAGTAAAGCAATCTCAAAATTGCTAAAGCGTATAAAACATTGTGAATTTATTACTTGGATACTGACTAGCATAATAAAAATATGTAATAAAATTGTAGATAAATAAACGTTTAAATAAAATGTAACCATAAAAGATTATCTTTTTCATAAAGTTGTGCATAGATTAGTCTATTTTTAAATAAAACAATCAAGCCAAGTTGAAATTGAATGAGTTCTATTATGTAAACTAGTTACTTTCATATCTAAATTCAAAGTTTCGGATTTTTACATATAAGGTTTATATTGAAAATAAATAATGGCACTAACTCTACACTAGGAATATGAGTGCCCCAAAAGTGATCTGAAACAAAATCTAAAAAGGATTAAAAATTCTCCGGGTACTAATTGCTCCATGTTATTTCAGAATTAAAAGTAAATATCGCAGAATCATTATTCATTGCGATCATTATAAAATACCAAGGATTACGATTATGTCATGTGTATAATTAAAACACGTGTTTTACACATATTAATTTCTTCAATTTGTATAGTTAAATGTATAGTTTATTTAATAGTACCAGTATATAATTTAAATAAAGTTCAAAGAGTAGTTTTTATATCTCGAAATTGTTAAGACAGTTATTTTAGTACTCTATGATAACGCCAGTCATATCTGTTTATTTGGCTACCAGTCTGTCCCAATGCCAGTTGATGCAGTGCTGTAATTAAAATACCAATAATAACCATCGTTATGATTTCATTATGTCATTACAGTGCAATTTGCAATATATCTTCAAATGAAAGATGTCAGGTTATATTAATTGATAGTAAAATTAATAACAATATTCACTGCAGATGAAATATAGTTGAGTCAGTGAAGCGTTTGACATGTGTAATAATATATCTGTCAGTAATATCTGTCAGTAATTATCTGTGTAATAATATATATTCAGGTAATAATTCATTTTTTTATTATATAATGACTCATTGGAGCATCTTACATTAACAGATTGTAATTATGCACTGTCAAGCTAAAAAACTATAAAATAAAAAAGGTTAATTAAAATGACCTTACATTTATTGGAAAGGTTATGTATACTGTATTCAGCAAAAAAAGTTTGTAACGAAAAATCTGGAAACTCGTTTCTTGACAGTTAAGATTAATAAAACCCCAACATGGAAAAAACTTTTTCTTTTTTATCTGATCACGAATGTACAGGGTGTGTATCTGTAAACTAAGTTACCAAACTTAAGAATTGTGCCTTAGGATTGACCAGAGAAAATATAAGATAAAATAAACTGTGTATATGGGTTGTAAATGTATTGAATAGTAAATTGTTGTCCTTCTGTCTCTGCGTATTTCAAAGAAATGTAAATTAATAATATTATTGATATCTATACTAAGTTTGAGCATATTAGTCCCAGCGGTTCTCAAGTTAAAACGTTTTCTTAAAATACACAAACAGACAGACGGGCAACAAATATTTTAGGACCAAATATTATAGGAACTAATTTTCACCTACCATCTCCTTAAGTTTCGGAACGTAATTTGGCCACCCTCTATAGTTAGCTGGTTTTGTGATAAAATTATTTGTTCAGTTCAAACAAAACACGCTTCACTACTAACCTAATTTATCCTTTATATCCGCACATTTCGTGGTTAAGATTGGGTTCCTGGTCTCTGGGACCGCCTGCCGGCTCCTTCCAGCGGAAACCTATACAAATTTATATTTTGAACTCATTTTTTGCTTGTATTATATTATGTATTATGTATTATAAACTCACAAACACTGACATCTGTCACACTTCTGCCTTATCTAGTGTGCTGGACAACGATGTCTTCAATCAACGACTACTTATTCCTGTAGATTAATCAATTCTGCACAGAGTGTAATGGGTCTGAAATTATTCATAGGTAGTTATTGTCGTTGTACATATTAATGTATGTATTAAATAAGGTATCCTATCTTATATCTTGGGTTACTTTAGATGATTAATTTGGAAAACCCGTTGTTGATTTCAACATTTTTCTGCGGTTCAAAACTAATTCAAATATGACAGGGTTTGAAAATGTCTAGTTTTATACGGAATCCTATAATCTGTATCTTCTCTCACGAAAAATATTGTAATACCCTATACTTTCAAACAATAGATAAAATTCTATTAAATAAATATTTATGGATAAACGTTTATTTGTTGGTTTAATAAAATAGGTACTTAGTAATTTGATAGTCCACGTGAAATAAAATTTAGAATTTTATTGTGGTGTATCATTTGGCGTTAAGCATTTTTGTCAAAGCCCCAAACTGCCAAGCCAACGCTGGGAAGTCGACAGCCGTGTGGTAGGCATTACATTTTAATGTCATCAGCTAAAACATGCTGTTCTATTTCAACTATACAGTTTCTATTTACTATTTTAAGTTGTAGATTTTTTAAAAAGTAACAACAGGTTTGAAGTTCTCTCTCTCTCTCTCTCTCTCACTCACTCACTATCTCACTCACTCTCTCACTCACTCACTCACTCATCAGTCCTTCAGCATCAGTTGAACAAGTATTATTCTAGTAAAAAATGTTTGGACACCCTATCGAATTAGACTGTCATTGGAGAAGGGCAAAGCTATTATATTAAAATATAGTTGTAATATTGAAATGATATATCAATAAGTAATTAATTTTTCTCCAATTATCAACTCGAATCACATATAATTAAATTCGTATAAGACACCTTTCAAAATACCCCCCCCCTTCCACCAGACTCTCAAGTATATCCTGTTTCGTATTTTACTGTGAAAATGTATGGCAACCCCAACTATTTTGGGCTTGTTAATATGTGGCAATGTATATTGGCCTCATTGGCACATAGTTTGGGATTGAAATATGTAAAGACTTGCTCGCTCTGTCGGAGTCCAGGCACTCGGGGATGACTCAGGTGCCAATGGGCAGACAAGGTCCTTGACCCACGGCCAGGTAGGTATCACCCGAAATGTGTGTCTGCTGTTAGTTGATTATTGCGTGGCCTCGGTTTGTTTATAATTAATTCCGACCTGTTCCCTAATGAGTTCCGTCACGCTGGGATATTCTTGTTCCGTTATTAACAAGCCGTGGAAAAGGAGTCACCCCGCATTGCGGGGTTGTGATTGACAGCCTTTACAGGGACTGTTGAACTCATGACTCCCTGTCAGGGGACTATGTGGGTGCCTAGAGCATATATCGTATGTACACTTTGGAACTATATACGGTGTTCATTATTTTAGAGAATAGGCTATATTATAAAATAAACTAATGACATTTCTTGGAGAAGTTCGATAATTTTCTATTAAAGCTTTTTAATTGAAAACCTATATTTAAAATTTCGAATTACTAATTATAGCTAAACAAATAGTAAGTAAGCAGTGGTACAAGAGGAAATGTATGTTACAGCCTCATAGTGAACTGTTGCATAGCAGCAATAGTGAGAGCGTAGAGTAATTATTTTTATTTTGCTGAATAAAATACTGTCGGTGCAGAAATTATATCTAGGTACCCGAGTTTGAAGGTTGTTTACTAAGAAACTAAGATGCGTATGAAAAATCCAATCTCACCGTTGATTTTCTCGTTTAATTGTACGTTATGAAACATGCATTTAAAAAGTGTTAACAATTTATTTTTATCCTCGCAGGAACAAAAGAAATACGGGAATTTTAACTAGTGTTCACTGTGCATCAACTTTACACTTTTATTACTCAAAACCCCGACATTTATATTTTACTACAAGGTAGACCAGAATGTTTCCTATAAGTTTAATGAATGTTAGAATTTTAACTTTTCAAAGTAAAAAGTTCTTATAAATTTTCTAAAACAATGTTTTCATGGCGTCCAGAGTTTGTAAAATTAATAACTTGGTCACGTTTTAATCTTTATTATAAGTACAGTTACAATAGATAACTGTCATATGCGTAAGTAAATTAAGTTATTTGAAATTGATTTAGATCGATTCAAATTTATCAATTTACATTAATTTTAAATTGATAACAATGGATTTTACTTACGCGTATAAAAATTATGTGTCTTAACTAAAAATGCCATAAGGATTACAACGTGACCAAGTTATTAATTTTACGATCCCCGGAAGCCATGAAAATATTGTTTCAGAATATTTATAAGAACTTTTTACTTTGAAAAGTGAAAATTCTGAAATTTATGAAAGTTAGAATACATTCCTATCAACTATGTATTAAAATACGTATAAATGCGGTACACTAACTTTTTTTAGTATTAAAAGTGTAACATTTATGCACAATGAAAACTAGTTAAAATTCCTGTACTTTTTTGTCCCTCCTAGGATCAAAATTATTACAACGTATAATAACATTTTAAAATGCATTAGTCATAATATACAAATGAACGGTAGAAGCAATGGAGTGATTTAATTTTTCATATGCGTCTTAGTTTCTTGGTATACAACCTTCAAAGGTCGTACACATAATTTCTGCGCTCACGGTAGTTTGTAGTTTTCTTTGAGGGATTATTATTCACATTTGAAATCGAACCGTGATATTCACCAGGAAAAATGTGTTGCAAATATATTTTGAAGGAAGAATATTCAAATAAGAGGCCCGCACTCAATATGTGTGTGATATCTCATTGTTTAGATTTTTTAAGGAGAGGCCGATTTCCTCTTCAACCTTACTCTTACCCATTGCCCATAAACTATTGATCTGCGCGTGCAACTTATCATACAGAGTAAGGCGGAGAACTTTTTAAAGTACAATATTTTAATTTCACTAAGAGCGTAAGGAACAGGTGGGCCAAACGTTGTAGGTTGAAGTAACAGGTGGGCCAAACGTTGTAGGTTGAAGTAACAGGTGGGCCAAACGTTGTAGGTTGAAGTAAAAGGTTTGCCAAACGTTGTAGGTTGAAGTAACAGGTGTACAAAAATGAGGCAATATTCACGTAGGCTAGAGATTCAAGTTCTAAAATAAATAGTACTGCTTAAGCGATTACAAAAATAAGCTGCTTCAGATAAGAAGCACTTCTCACCTTACAGTATGTTTCACCTTCGCATCAAACTACCAAGGTAGGCCTGGTTCTTGTTACAATGTACAAGATTAAACCTTACATTAACACTTATGGATGAAGACCTACGTGTAGTGCAGTACAGCCACTTGCCTAACAATAAATGTGCAATCATCCGTTTATTTTACATAATGATGTATTAAGTTCTTTTCCTCTGCAAGATGAATCGCAATTTGATCTTAAAAGTGTATTTTCAACCAAAATGGAGATAATAAAAATAAATTAAAGATAAGAAAAAAACGAAGTAATGAACTCTAGTACTACTGTCGTCGCAGAAATTATGTATACCGGTAACCGAGTTTGAAGGTAGTTTACAAAGAAACTAAGAGGCTGATGAAAATTCCAATCACACCATTATTTTTTTCGTTTAATTGTACTTTATAGCATTCGACTTTTTAAATTTGATTAAAAGTGTTACTAAATGTTATCCAAGTTGGAAAAAAGACCGAAATTTTAACTAGTTTAAACTTTACTATCAAAATCCGATAATGTATAGAATTTATATTTTAGTGTGTGGTTGAAAGGAATGTTTTCTATAAGTTTTGTAAACCTCAGAATTTTAACTTTTCAAAGAAAAACAAGTTGTTATCAATTTCCAACAACGTTTTCTTGGATTCTAGACGTCATAAAATTATGCTCTAGAAGCCAACAAAACTTTGTTTCAGAAAACTGACAAAAACTTTTATTCTTAAAAAGTAAAAATCCTGAAATTTATAAAACGTATGGAAAGCACTTCTGTCAATCATATTAAAGTATAGATACGATAAATTATTGGGTTTTGTATGATAAAAGTGTAAAGTTGGTGCACAGTGAAAACGGGTTTTTACGGAATTTTAATTCCGCTATTTTTTTGTTCCATCTAAGATTAAAATTACTAAAATTAATAATTTTAAAATGCATTTGTCGTAACGGACAATTAGACGAGGAATACAATGGTGTTAATTGGAGTTTTCATAGGCCTCTTAGTTTCTTCTGTGTATACATGACTCATATATCTTTTTACTTTCAACCATTTTTTAGCACAATATTTATTTTACTGAGAGGCTCGACTTCCCATAAGCCACTGGTCCAAAGAGGCAACGTTCGTGTGCTCAATAATACGGACTCTTTATTTGGTTATCCAATTTGCTTTTAAAAAATAATTTACAGTAGCCTTGTTGCACTGCACCATTCAGAATGAGCTGTACAATAATGCCGGTCACATTTCTCTGTGATAAGAAGACTTATCGCACGTTGTATCTTATCAGGCAGCCACCACAACTGACTATCTACCAACATGCGATGATATCTCCACATACAGTTCTATTATTGTGGCGGTCGTTTATAAAGTAACCGAGATTGCGTTCTTCGACAACTTGCACGACTACTTCACGCACTTAGTTAACTACACAAAATTGTGTGTATTCTAGAAACATCAAGATGGTGTTAACATGGATGGCATGATAATCAATGATACAATATCGGGTAAGGGGCAGACCACCCTAAAGTTATTGGAAAATAATCTACGTGTTGGACCGATATCTCAAAACCTATCTATTACGTTATGTGGAGTTCTTTACTTATTGTTATACGTACGTTTATGAATATTTGCCATCCTGCGCTTAGTCGATGTAGGCTTTAATCCATCCGTCGAAATTCTTTATCTTAAAAAAAGAGAGTGGGAAATCACTGTTAATAGAAAGAAAGAAAGAAATTTCCCAAATATATACATATACATACATTTACTACAATATTTCATTGGTAAAGTGAGAAATATTCAATTCCTCCAAGGCTTTGCCTGTTTGGAGGCTTTTTTTTAAGTTCGACAATTGAAATATTTTTCAAACGGCATCTACAAGTACAATACAATATAATATAATTATTCTTATATTTATTGAGTATAATCAATATATATACACACATACATACATCAGTATTGAATATTAATCTTCCACACTCTTATTTGAGTGTGGAAGATTAACTCTTTTAATAAAATAAAATATTAAAAAATAACACTTTTTTTAGAGCATTTATTATACAAAATAAAACAAAATAAATGAGATTTATAATAATAATAGTAACAAGGCAAAACTGAATACAATTAAATACATATATAAAACACAAATTCTTCAATATTCTGAATGGTGAATAGCCATAGCTTTAATTCTTTTAGAAAAACATGTATATTAATTATATCTTTTATGTTGTTTGGCAATTTATTAAATAATGTAGGTGCTAAGAAATTAAATGATTTTGTATAATATGAATTGGTTGGCTTCGGTACGGACACATTTTTATTACTACGCAGCTTGGTTGTATACTCATTATTTTCCCTACAATTTCTACTTCTTAAGAAAAACATTTTTAGCACCTTATATACATAAATATATCGTACTGGAAGAATTTTCAAGGAACAAAAAATTGGAAACGAATGTTCGAAGCGATTACTTTTTGTTATTATTCTCATAAAATGTTTCTGAACTGTGAATATAGGTTTTAGGTTAGAGAAATATGTACCTCCCCAACATATAACCCCGTATTCTAATCTGCTATGAACTAATGAAATATACAATGATCTCAATAAACTGTCACTACACATACACACTTCGAATGTAATAAAAGAGTCTGATTGTATTATTTATTTTATTTTTGATATTTGTTATGTGATCTTTCCAATTTATCTTTTCATCTAATAATATACTACATTTCATTGAGGTGCTCGCTATCTTCGGTTGGCAGAAATAAAGTTGCTAGGTCACTTGACGTCTATGTCTATGCACTTAAAGTGATATTTTGATGCCTCGATTATAAGTTTTCATTCATACCCTTATCAACATTTTAAACTTATTTGGCTATCGAATATGAAATATAATTAAGCTATAATATGTGTGATAAATTAATTTACGCAGTTTAATTTAAATGAAGAAGTTACGTGTACGAAGCATATTCTACATGTGTCATGATAATCGTTCTACGCAAAATAAGTTTGGACCTTTTTTATACGTCTAGGATTTTGGGCTGTCTATAAAATCGCACCAACTTTTTATTTTCTATTACTATTGTATTTTTTATGATACGATATGAAAGTTACAAACTGCTTTCTATTTCTAATTAAAATTATACTGAAATGGACAACGACAAACATACTGTAAGATAACGGTATCAAAGAGAACGATCACCGAAATTTTAGAGCACAGTAAGCGTTATTGTATGTTCAAAAATGCCTGGAAATATACTGTAGAACAAACATGCTGTTTAGACAGTAAAACTGTTCTCTACATTTTCATTTTGGAAACACTCAGTTTACAGCCTTCTTCAGACATAAAATCACGCGCAACTACAAATTCCACATCATCGTCAGTTCCGTCTGGAACACCCACTCTCTGGAGCTGCAGTGTCGACAACGTCGTCAGCCTCCCTGGAAGGACTGGGCCGGATCTTCCGGTTGTCTCAGATAAGCGAAGCCCGACGTTGCCACTTGGTGTCTCTTGGAGCGTGATCACTGGCATGTATTGAGTGGCTTTTTGACGAGAACGATCGTATTGTTGTTGACAACAGTCACATTATTGGGGCATGATTGTTTTCAATCCGGTGTAGACATCGTTTAGAAGTCGAAAGCAGCGATTTATTGGAATCATTGACACTTAGACAAATTGTATTCGATTTTGATACTATCAAATTTGCCCCCCCCCCCCCCATGTGTGTATGGTCTTTTGTCTCCTGGGTCCTTGACAAATCACGTGTTTGTCATATCTCAAGAAAAAACTACATTTTTGTTGTAGGTATACTTGTTTTCTTCAGAAGTTCCATGGTCTATGTTGTGATAAACATGAGAGTGTTGTTGATTCCCCAATGTTCACCTGATGAGCGAACGTCATGAGTGCATGAGCTGTTGTGAACGCTTGCCAAGTCACGCACGGTTATTGAGGGTGATTTGTTTAAGGCATATGAGTCATGCTGGTGGCACGTGGGGCTAACACACAATTCAACAGGTTAGAATGTTTTAAATTATTAAATCTTTTAAGTTTTGTTATCAAATAATTTTGATTAAATATAAGATATTTATTTTATCAAAACATCTCTACGGTTATTTAGATTTCAATTAATAATAATAATAATAATAATAAATCGTTTATTTCCGCAATTATGTACAATGTAAACAAAACAATACTTTCTTGGAAAAAATAAATAACTACCAACATCCAGTAACTGGTAGCTATAATACAAATAATAGATAAAATAAAGTCACTCATAGGTGAGTCTTCTTATAAATACACTTCACTGAAGCGTCCACTGTGAAGCGTGTGTAAAATAATACAAAAGTAACCTACTTAAATAACCTATTAAAAGTACACACACACACACACACACACACACACACACACACACACACACACACACACACACACACACACACACACACACACACACACACACACACACACACACACACACACACACACACACACATATATATATATATATATACATACATTATAAGTTTTATTGCAAAGTAAATTAACAAACTATAGATGTAAGTGTGCTGATATCTGTAATATCAATTAACCACTTTTTTAGCATTTTTGAAAATAAATTAAACCTGTTTAATTGTTTAATTTCTTGTGGCAACAAATTGAAACACTTTGGGCCTAAAAACAAAAATGTTTTAGAGAAAAATACTTTATTTACCCGAGGTCTGATAAAATGTTGCTGTGTTCTACTTCTTGTTTGATAGAATAAATTGACTGTACCAGTGTTACCACTCATCTTGTAAAACATTTGAAGAACTTTGAAAATAAACAGATTTTTTACTGGTAATATTTTAAGTTGTTTAAATAGTTGTTCAGTGTGATCTTTTGGTTTACTAAATAACATTATACGAATAAAATACTTTTGTGTAACAAAAATCTTATTTAATAAATAATCATGAGTTCCACCCCAAAACTCGATTCCGTATCGCAAACGAGAATCTACAAGTGCAAAATATAACGTCCTTAAAAAGGAAGCATCGCATATATTCCTCAGAAAATAAAATGTTCTAATAGATTTTCTTAAATCTGCATGAAGATTACTTATATGAACTTTCCAATTCACTTTACTATCCAGCCAAATTCCCAAATATTTTATTTCGTCTACTTGCTCGATTTTTTCACAATTGCAGTGGTCTACGTCTAAGCATGAAAATGAATGATATTTATAATTATAATTAATGTTTCATAAGATCTCACGAAAAATTAATTTGAATTTAAGTTAAGGTCGGATTAGGTTATAGTAAAGCAAGAAAGATAAATTGACAAAGCTAACTTAATTTTTACGTAGAGGTGGGGTTTCTAATTTGAGGAAAATACACGAAGTGTATAGAATAGTGTTGATAAATAGGAGAAGAGGATTTGATTTTCAGATGGAGGGGGTTTTGTAAAACAGAGGGAATAAAAAGAGCTGTAAAATGGCGTTGATGAATGGGTTAAAGAGCTTCTTAAGATACAAAAAAGAAAGAAATACAAGAAAAGAATCTTTAGAAATATAATGTATTCAGTATGTACATAATATTTCCGAAGATGAGGAAATGCCATACAAGGTTGATGAGTGGGCAAATTGTATCTCCACAGGGACGAGGGCATTGTTTGTACATGATAAAATCTGTGATGAGGACGTAATTTTCTATTTCCAGTCGAATTTATTGTCTCCGTGGGTTAGGTAGATGGACAGCAAGCTACATAATAAAGTAAATGCAAAGCTCCATTATAAGTTAAAAAATATTCGGGAAAGAATAGCTTGTAAGTTGTGGTCTGTGTTAATTGAATCCAAGTTTATACTCAAACAAACAAATTACGTTTATCTGTAATATGGTAATATTTTTACTTTGGCTTTGACATTTCCATGTATTTAGGGATTTTCACTCAGTTACTCGTTCTTTTACCTAAAACTTGGCCTTGTGTGCCTTGTCGTGAGCAGTATCATTGAGCGACCCAAGGTGCTCGTATGATTGTCATCACTTGGTTAACATTTGTTTATGTGAAATCGTATATTTATGACACACCCGACTGTTATATGACATGACGCAATCAGGTGCCGCTATCTGCCGGGAACCAGCTTCCACAATTTCAGACATTTGTTATCTACACCCGTGTGACCTTGATGGTTCGGAGCTTATCAGACAGGTCAATACTTATCACGTGGTAGGCATTACCTACTAGGAATTTTGTTCTAAAAACGATTCCCTTCTCTTCTCGTTGCTTTTTTTTAAGGAGAGGACGATCTCGTCTTTAACCTTACTCTGTCTATTCCCCGTAGACTATTGATTTGTGCGGGGAACTTATCAGATAGAGTAAGGGGGCGAGCCAGTACAGTACAAGGTAAACATTACTGATTTAAACTAACATTAATGACCATGATTCGAACCTGCGTACCTCATGTTCAAAGTCCTGACGGCTTAGACTCTCCCTAAACTCTATTGCTTTTTTAATCTGTAATGATACAGTACATTCATCCAATGAACGATTAGTTAATATACAAACACACATCCACGTCGATGAATGAACTAGGCGGTCCATAGTGGTAACCGGATTGGTCGTTAGTGCTGCTGATTCCATTGGTGTCGTGTTACATGGTGCCTGGACATTACACTGGATGTGGTCAAGCAATGTAGGAACCCCACATCTTCATTTAGTTTGTACAATGATAATGTTCAAGTATTTGTTCTCAAATATATTATTAATATCCGAAGATTGAAAATTAATAATATACAGGTGGCAACATTCTATAACTATTTACAATATTTAAACTGATACAAAGTTCATATACTCCCTCACGCTGTAAGGGCAACGAGATAACAACCAAGAGAATGCTGTTGTCTCGTTGCCCTTACAGCGTGAGGGAGTAATGAACTTTGTATCAGTGTAAATATTGTAAATAGTTATAGAATGTTGCCACCTGTATATTATTAATTTTCAATCTTCGGATATGTTTTAGTTTACGTTAGTAATATTATGACTATTATGCAATTTTGTGATCGTTAAAATAAAGGAATTTTATTTTGAGTTTGAGTTCAATCAGAATTCAGGAAATGTGAAGTCAAGGAAATTTGGTTTTATATTTTTCCAAACTGGGAGAAAACTTGCAGGTTTTATCTTAGCCAACGTCCCTCTTAATGTGGCACATGACTACACTGACCCTACCACTTACCCTACACTATTATTAATTTGTTCAGCTATTGAAAATCGATAACTATATTGATCCACTAATTCATTGAAATAATTACATTAAATTTAATTTTTAGAAATAATTAACACTCAGTTTATTATTTAGAATATTACGTATTAGGCTAGGCGCGCACTAGACCGACCACGACCACGACAAATACCCCGACTGGTCGGGTCGTACAGACATGCGGTTGAGCCCCGACCACGACCACGACAACGACAACGAATGTCAAGCTAGTAGTTGAATTCAGTACAAGATGGACGTTGAAGAGTTGGCAATTGTTGTGCATCTGTATCGTAGGTACGTTAGGCGAAGAAGAAAGCGATACTGAGTGCATCCGATGTTGGCTGTCAGGTCTATGAGAGGGCAGTTTGCAACATTTTATGGAGAACTACGTCAGTATGAAGAACGGTTTTTCAATTACACAAGAATGTCGGTTAACAGCTTTGATGAGTTGCATAGAAAAGTTGCCGGTGACATCAGGGGACAAGAAACTTTAATGAGACAGTGTTTAGGAACACTGTGTAATAAGTCAGCTGTGACATTATTAGTTAGTTACCAATCCAAACGAAACAACAGGTGTACACTGCTCGCTTGACAACTCAGTACTGGTCGGGTCGGGGGTATTGTCGGATGCAGTGCGCGGCGCGCCATTGTGATCTATGTTATTTTTGGCTGCAGTCGTGTCGTGGTCGGACCCAAGTCGGCCCGACCAAACTCCAGAGATTCTGGTCGTCCGACCAGGGTCCGACCGCTGAGTCGTGGTCGGACTAGTGCGCGCCGTTCCACTTACTTCTATTATAAAACTGGCCGCATGCGACTGGTCGGGGTATTGGTCGTGGTCGTGGTCGGTCTAGTGCGCGCCTAGCCTTAGGAAAAACAATACCAATGAACGTCACACAACACAAACTTATTACAATATAATTAGAAAATGTACAAGGACTGAGGATGGTAAGTGTGGTTCAACTAATCGATCACCATAAAATAAGAGCATTATATGCTTATAAACTAAAGTTTGTATTGTGAGCCGTGTGATATAAATTAATCCCCGAATGATATAAATTTTGTGGAAGCTCGTTTCATGGCTCATTTTTGCTTTCTACAGATCCTACGTAAATATTAGAGGCATCATGCCGAACAGAGAAAGCAAATAAACTTGAGGTAGCTATCAACATTTGAAAACGGCAATGAAGTCGGGCAATTGTGTACAGTGTGACAGGAAAGATTCAATGGACAGAGGCTACGGAGAGGGGGTCGTCGTCGTTTGACCGGAAACGCCAGTTGATAACTTCGACAACTTGGTGATGATTCCGGATGACCCACATCGTACACTTACAGCGCGCCAAAATACAGAGTGTAAATACCATCAAGCTTTGGAATGTAATAAAATAATATTTAAAAACTCTTATTTAAAGGCTGATCTTGGCAAGTCCACTCTAAGCTTACTAGTATTGTATAGGCTACTAGTGTATAGGCTACTAGGCGTCTATACAATATTACTAGGATTGTATAGACGCAACTAGTATATCAATAATAACACTTACGTGAATGTGGTATTTGGTAGAAACAATTATCATATCATTATAACAATCGACTTAAAAATATATTGAAAATTGCCCATTTCCATTTCCTCGTTGTGAACCCATCGTTCAATATACATGTTTGACGATAAAGAAGTTCAAGATACATGCAGTGTGTAAAAGTAATGAAGTTAAAGATACATCCTTTGTTTAGAGATAATAGAGTTCAAGATACATGCAGTGTGTAGAAATAACAGAGTTGAAGACACTTGCACTGATAAAAGTTAATGGAATTATAAATAAAAACTCTGTGTAGAAAAAAATCTACTTCTTTGCGTATAGTTTCCAATTGCTTTTCAAAATTACTAATAAGTGATTATTGTATGTAAAAAACTTGGCAAAATAAATTACGTTCACCTCTGTCACAAAATGTCATCTGAAAAAGACTGATTACGTGATTACTACATTATTGAAGGCGTGTGTTGAGGTCGGTAGGGGGTTGTTTCTATACGACATCGTGTTGTTTCACTGTCCCAGTTTCCCTCATTAGAGGTCCTTGATAGATTACTACATTATTGAAGGCTTGTGTTGAGGTCGGTAGGGGGTTTTTTCCATACGACATCTTGTTGTTTCAGTGTCCCAGTTTCCGTCATTAGAGGTCAACGATAGATTAATACATTATTGAAGGCTTGTGTTGAGGTCGTTAGGGGGTTGTTTCAATACGACATCGTGTTGTTTCACTGTCCCAGTTTCCGTCATTAGAGGTCAACGATAGATTAATACATTATTGAAGGCTTGTGTTGAGGTCGGTAGGGGGTTGTTTCCATACGACATCGTGTTGTTTCAGTGTCCCAGTTTCCGTCATTAGAGGTTAACGATAGATTAATACATTATTGAAGGCTTGTGTTGAGGTCGGTAGGGGGTTGTTTCCATACGACATCTTGTTGTTTCAGTATCCCAGTTTCCGTCATTACAGGTCAATGATAGATTAATACATTATTGAAGGTGTGTGTTGAGGTCGGTAGGGGGTTGTTTCCATACGACATCGTGTTGTTTCACTGTCCCAGTTTCCGTCATTAGAGGTCCTCGATAGATTACTATATTATTGAAGGCTTGTGTTGAGGTCGGTAGGGGGTTGTTTCCATACGACATCGTGTTGTTCCACTGTCCCAGTTTCCGTCATTAGAGGTCAATGATAGATAAATACATTATTGAAGGCTTGTGTTGAGGTCGGTAGGGGGTTGTTTCAATACGACATCGTGTTGTTTCACTGTCCCAGTTTCCGTCATTAGAAGTCCTCGATAGATTACTACATTATTGAAGGCTTGTGTTGAGGTCGGTAGGGGGTTGTTTCCATACGACATCGTGTTGTTCCACTGTCCCAGTTTCCGTCATTAGAGGTCAACGATAGATTAATACATTATTGAAGGCTTGTGTTGAGGTCGGTAGGGGGTTGTTTCAATACGACATCGTGTTGTTTCACTGTCCCAGTTTCCGTCATTAGAGGTCCTCGATATATTACTACATTATTGAAGGCTTGTGTTGAGGTCGGTAGGGGGTTGTTTCCATACGACATCGTGTTGTTTCACTGTCCCAGTTTCTCTCATCAGAGGTCCTTGATAGATTACTACATTATTGAAGGCTTGTGTTGAGGTCGGTAGGAGGTTGTTTCCATACGACATCGTGTTGTTTCACTGCCCCTGTTTCCCTCATCAGAAGTCCTCGATAGATTACTACATTATTGAAGGCTTGTGTTGAGGTCGGTAGGGGGTTGTTTCCATACGACATCGTGTTGTTTCACTGTCCCAGTTTCTCTTATCAGAGGTCCTCGATAGATTAATATATTATTAAAGGCTTGTGTTGAGGTCGGTAGGGGGTTGTTTCCATACGGCATTTATTTGCTTTTTGTAAATTTTAGTTTTATATAAATTAAATTACCGTTAATTATATATTTTAACTAATTGTACTAATTGTTTGTACAGTTATTTGGATTTTGTAATTTTACTGCATTGGTTTATTCGTATATAATAGGTTGAATACTGTATCAGTTACTTTATTTTATTACCATCAGCATTGTAGATACTTAGATTATATATAAATGGTAACATTCAATCTGGGACAAATTCTGGTTATTATAAATTTTTTTGAATGCATCGTGTTTTTTATTGATCAATTATCTTTGCTATATATTTTTACAGTTTATTATTAATGAAATGTTGTTTAAGGAACTAAAATATGTAGTGACCATTCCAATTAGATTAATACTCAATAATTAATTTTTTAATAATCATGTCTTGCAATTGTGATATATTTTCATTTTATTTCACCTTTTAAGGGTTTATTTTATGTACCTCCCACGGAAAGGCGTTTGGACGAGTACGTTGTATGTTGGGTGCCGCAAGTCCGGGAGACGCTGTTTCGGCTATTGAACCTGCTGCCAGTGGCCGGCCCCTCCCCGACCTTCAACTTGCCAACATTATCATCTCCACACTCCTCCGATGGCCCCCGCAGTCTACAAGTCATATCGGTTTTTTTTCCTAGGTTTTTCATAAAAATTCGTTTAAACAAAACTCAGTATTACACAACTACTATGTTTCAAGTTTCAACTTGAGTGAGATTAAAAGCAATTAATTGTCGACCATACGTAAACAAATTTCAGGCTGGTTCTTCAAATTACGAAATATTATTGCATATTTATACATGACCTCCGTATATGGACTAACAAAAATAATTGATACTAGGGGACATATCTATGCATTTCGTGCCAACCCCGTCACTCGCAGCGCTCGTGTCACCAAACGACAGACTCGTGACTACATTAATGGTAGGAGGACTATTAAAAGCAAAAGAACAAAAAGTTTCAATTGAACAGTTGTTTATGTCTATATATATAAAGTCAACCAGTTTTTTAATCCACTTTAGCACCGGAGATTTAATTATGACTAAAATGTTTATATTGGCATAAAGGATTCACTGCCACTACTTTTTTTGCTTCCGTAAATTCACTACCGCTTGATAAATAATCTATTGCTCTAAAAACTGTTCTCCAATCATTTTTACGCCCACTATGGCACTCCTTATCCGCTAGGAATCCGATATCGCTGGCCGTATCTTATCGCTTTACAGGAACTTACACACGGAAAGCGCATTCGGCGGTAAGTCATCATTAGATTTACCAGTCAACTTTAGTAGCCACCTGACCTGACCTAACCTAACCGTAATCGTGATAAAAAAGTAGTGTTAGTGAATTAACGGCAAAGGTTTGGCACAAACGTTACAAACATAAACAGCTGTTATTTGTATTTCCCCACCGTCCTTGGCCTTTAACATTTATAATGAATCTAACCAATCTTTCTGAACTCCCTTCTAGCTCGGGATATTTCATAGGTAGTGGTTCTCCTACAGAATTAAAGATTGAGACTCATTGCATTTGTAGCTACAATAATAGGCTAATAATTTTTTGAAGGTACATGTACTTCGTGGTAAAGTGGTTTGAAATGCTCTTTTTCTTTTTGAATCTTTAACAAATTTAATTAGAATTTATAACCTCTCCCTTCCCTCAAAGATTAGGATTTTACCTGTGACAGCGGCTAATTGCAACATACTAAGCAACTGTTGGGGATTGCCGGAGGAATTTTTCTGGGAGGAAAGAGGAAATAAAAATGCTGGTGGGATACTTCCTGTGGGAGCACTTTAATTTCGCATTACAATCCAGGTAGTCACTGATATTGCATACCAGTACTCCTTCAATAAATTTTACAGGTTGTTAAACAAAGTTGGAAATAAATAACGACTAATTAATGAACTAGCATTCAGTGAAACTACACAGCTGGTAACCTAACGTCACATATCATAGCCAACCTAACTTACCTAACATAATATTGACACATTCCAAAGGGATTACGGCGGACACTGAGAATTCAGGTACCTTCAGCGTCAAGTGTGTAATTTCGGTGTACCATTTATTGTCTAACTTAAAATTGTACTTTTCGTATTGTTCTGAATATTTTATAAAATGCTATAAATTAACTTGCTCCGATAGAATAACCAAGTAGTCGAAGTGTCACGCAAATATACCGTTTTTTTCTTTCTTTGTTTAGGCTACTCTTTAATTGTGTTGCTTTCTTATACATCTTTTTTAAAAATGTTTTCCCAATCTGGGAATTTTTATTTTAGTTAAAAAAATTCCAAATGTAAAATTGTTTAATAAACCATTCCCAAGGACTGTTGTTTTAATCCATCGCAAAACTTGTGATCGATTTAAATATTCTCTCTACTTCTTAAGTATATATATATATATATATATATATATATATATATATATATATATATATATATATATATATATATATATATATATATATATATATTTAAAATTATTTGTAAAACGTTTTGTTTATGAAGGTGTTTGTAGAGGAGAGGAATATGATGACCCCGGTCCAGTGAATGCTTACTAATTGTGCTTATTGATTCAGCAACCTTCCTTAATTAAGGCTAGAGAAAGTCTGCTCTAAATCCTGGGAGTGTAGGATGATCGTGTCTGACAAACTGTTGAAATGTTATTGTGGCAATTTTATATTACGTTTTCTTATTTATGTTAAAGCTACAATCAGCTGGAATTTTTTAAACATTAAAAGATTTTCAATTTAGAAATTAAACAATGGGCATTGGAGTTATAAATTGATCATCCAAAACTTCATTTCTAACCTTATCATAATTATTTGTAAAATAATTTTAATGGTGTAAAGTATTTTTACAGACGACATATGGATACAATATACAGCTTGAAATGTGAGCTATAATGAATTAGAAAAGTGGTCTCAAACAACGTCAAAACTTACATAAATATTTATTTGATGTATATTTGAAATTTCACTTTAACTATGTTTAAAATTTTAGGTACAACTGCGAAAATATTCATCAGACAAAAAAATTGTCTTGTGAGCTACACGTAATCATCTGCTTACCATAATTTGAAAATCATCAGTAAAATTTAAGACATTCTGTATATTGTGAACTGTTAAAACGTCTTGAAGACCATTCAAGATTAGTTTATGAAATAAAAAATGAGGGATGTGCAGAAAAAAATTATTTGAATTTGTAAGGTATACTTTCCAATTTTTAGGACATTGAGAATATTTCATCAAATTGTAAAACTACTTCTTTCTAATATTATTCATAAATACAAGACCAAATAATTACTTGCTTCTGTTCAAGTTTTATATTTATTTTTTAATTTTAATACAAGTGATATATGTACTTCTGTTTGTTAAGAATAACTTGAATTCGTTAATTAGGTCCATAAATAAACGAAGAATACAAAATATTTTTAAAATAAAATCAAAATTAAGATAAGTTTACCGTATCTTCTATAAATAAATGTCAATTATTGGGGTTGAATATAAAACTATCCTTCACAATTGTTATAGAATCGTTCAAAACACTTTTGACAACTTAATAAATAGGTCCTACTATAACATTTCCTTTATGGAATCAATAAAGGAAGGATGTCCTTCTTAAAGAACTTTTACGAGGTCCAAAGGTTCTAGATCATACTAACCTAACTAGTTATTTCCTTATATTTCACCCTACTCTAGCCATTACATTACATATGGCTGGTAATACCCAGGGATATTTTTGTATGCAAATTTAATGTAATCAAGATTATTTTTAATATTATTAATTGGGGAATTAGTGTTTCATGTCACTTGGACACTTAACTAGTTAAATGAAACATTACTTCTGTTTTTTGTGTAATTAGAATATTGTTTTATTATACGCTGCAAACTGAGGTACACCCCTGCGCTCTTCGCATGCCACCCGCTGTTGTTACCTCAACCTCCGGCCTCGGTCTTCGACTTGTGACTACAGCAGGAGGACTATTAAAAGTACCAGAACAAACAATTTGTATTGTTTTATTTACAAGTTTTTTACTATTTAAAAAGATTTTTGGTTTTAAGGGACGCCAAAATACGTGGAGCCCGGGTTATTTTTTTACATTTCTGATATTTCCTCAACTGTCTTAGACCCTTAAGCTTAAAATCAATTTAATCGTTGCCTCATCTTCTTTCTAGCACGATAAATTTGATGGGGACATATTCACTTACGGTATTAAATATACAGGGTGAACATATCCATTCCATGGAAACGCTTTCACAACTTTTGTATAACTTAACTTGTAAAAATGAAATCTTTTACATCATCATAGTTACAAAGAACATACTTTTTGACGCCATTAGCGACATTTCATCTTTTTGGGTAACGCCCCATGAGAAGTTGAACGAAAATCTTCATTGTAATGCTAGGTCGAGTTTGGTATCAAAATAAAGGTCTATTCAAGATAAATTAATTGCCGCAAACCGAACGTCGAAAGGTTTATTCTTTCCAGAGTAACGGTCATTTGAATTTCAAAGTAACTAATTTGAACAATATTATTACTCCGCTATTTAACGGTCCCAAGTTAACTATTCTAATAAAAAATTATAATTTATGGAACACAATTAATTAGTAAAAAATTCAATATAAAATTATCTATAAACAAAATAACGTTGTTGTAAAAGCGTTTCTATTTTTCCAACCTGTGTGTATAGATGATATTAAACCACAACACATTTATTTTTATTTGATTTTAACGGGAACTGGTTTGTAAAATACGACATTGGCGTACACAGGTCAGTGTAGTTGTTGACAAGTGATCCGTCCGTGGCAGCCTGGGGCGAGTGCCTCCGCGCATAGCCCACATTCCGACGGCGCAAGTCCCGTTAAATATTTGCGGATTGTGTAAACCCCCTTTCACTCCGGCAGGTGTTGTGGTGGCGTCTCGGCTACCTCCAGTCGCTCGGCTTGCCCGACAAACAAATGATTTTACTGTTGTTATTTATTCTTTTACAGCAGTACACAACGTCAATAAAAATACTGTATTTATAATATTTGACTACAAATATTTGTACAGTAACTACAAATATTTATACAGTAACTACAGTGTAATGTTTTAATTCTTTTTTGACTAGTTAATATATCTTTTCATTTATTTATATTTCTTCTTATTTTTTTCGTTTTACAGTATCTATTATGATGCATATCTAGTCTAGTACATTGCTGACTGTTCGTAATTTTATAAATTTTCTTGTATTATGTTTATTTTTTATTATTTATTTTATATTGAGTTATGGTATTTTTTGTTATTATTATTATATATATATTATAGATGCATGTCGCTTTTGTTTCAATTTACATAAATATGTTGCATTTGTCTTGCTGCCACAGTAGGTTGTAAGCTCGGTATTATAGCAAATTACAACCACAGAATAGTTAGAAAATAATAGAAACAAAAGGAAAAATACTAAATGTCAAAATACCGTAGTAATTCTTAGATATAAACAGGGCTTATCTGCAAATACTCATCAATAGTGTAACATAGATTAGTAACTAAAGCAGTATACAACTTAACCTTAAATGTATTTACAGGTATTAGGCCTCTTAATTCTTCTGATAATTTATTTTATATTTTAATTACTCATACACATCTCACATTTTCGATTTCTTTTATTGTGTTTATCTTTTTTAGGTCTAGGTTTGGCAGATTGTTCCTTATATAAATAAAGTCGGATTCAAGAATTTTTCTAATCAATTAAAGGAAAAGTGTTGTATAAGGTGGAGAAAAATATGGAAACGCTTTCATAAAATTCAAAATATCTTTATTATCATCAAACAAAGTTACTTGCATTAGCAGTCGTCATTAAAAATAGCTCAATACATTTTAAAACCTATAATACAAATATTAGGTCTACAAATATTAAAACTAAACATAGTTCTTATTAAAATAATCCTTAACGGTATGAAAACAGTTTTTAAGTAAAAATCTTTTTACATTGGTTTTGAAGGTAGCCACATTACATTCTTGTTTCAGAGTAATTGGAAGGTTATTGAATATTTTAATACAATTATAAGTTGTGTGGTTTTTGAAAAAATTTGATTTGTGTGGTGGTATATTGTAATTGGTTTTGTTCGTGGTTATACTGTTTGAAGGTGGTAGAAATTCTAAAAAAAGTGTTGGTTCTTTTTCAGAAAAATAAGTAACTCCAAAATGTAAATAGATGGAAAGGTGAGTATATGAAAAGCCTTGAAGTAGGGTGTACATGATTCTGTTTTTCCGATCCCTGCAATTATCCTCACAGCACGTTTTTGAAGAATGAAAAGAGTCTTCGTATATGAGCTCTCAGATCCCCAAATCACAACTGCATATGCAAGAAATGGATAGATGAGGGCGTAATATGCTGAAAGAAGAATCTCAATACTGGAGAAGGTGGACAGACGTCTTAATACAAAAACTCTCGAAGATAAACGGCTAGCGATACGTTCTATGTGAGCATGAAATTTTAAATTCGCATCAAGGTGAAGTCCCAAAAATGTTACGTCATGTTCCGCAGTAATAACACTTTCACCTAAGGACAATTTTAGATGTCATTTTTCTTTATGACCAATCGAAAAATCGAGCAGTTTAGTTTTATCAGAATTGACACACAAAAAATGTTCTTGGAACCACTGCACAATATTATTTGATTTCCAATATTGTGTTGATTTCTAATATTGTTTCCAAATTGATTGCAATATTGTGTTGTTGTGTTGATTTCCAATATATTCCAAAAATGTTCTTCCAACCGCTGCACATAACAGTCAATTTCCAAATCTTTTCGTGCTTGATGTGATGTAGCGAGTGAAGTGTCATCTGCGAAAAGACAAAGGTTACCCTTAAAAACACTTGATTTTAAGTCATTTATATAAGTTTCTTGATTAGCATGTTACGTGTTGGTATATATCATATAAATTAACATGTACGTCTCACAACACTACAGTATAATAACTAGATGTTGAGTCAAATATTTATATGGTGATCGATTTCGTCCATCTATGTGGACATCTTCGGACCGAAAAAATCTTCTGAAAAGGAAAAACCTGTCGTAGTCCGGTTTGCGACAGTTAATTTCTCTTGAATAAACCTAGGCTTACGTTGAAGATTTTCGTTCAACTCCTCGGAGGCCGTCCTCCTGAAAAGATGGAATGTCGATAATGGCGTTAAAAAGTATGTTCTTTGTAACCGTGATCATGTACAAGATTTTATTCAATTTTACAAGTGGTACAAAAAAGAGTTTCCATATTTTTTCCACCTTGCATATGCATATAAAACTATTGAGTCTATAATTACTGAACACAGAAGCATCCTACACAGATACAAGCACATTCTGTAATATACTTATGTATAAATATATTACAATATAAACAACTTACGCAAGTTTGATAAACACGGTAGCATTTTAATAAACCCAAATATAAAACATGAACATTGTATTATTTATTATTATTTAACTTGTATTGGTTACATAGTTTATTTCATTTCCCTATTTGAGAGAATAATTTAAGTGTTAAAAATTACTGTTTTATGTATGAAATACAATGGTGTCAAATCGTTAAATACAAAATAAATAAGTGGATGAACTGGAAAAAATATAAATGATAACTAATATAAATGAAAAAAATATAAAAAGTAATAGATATTTTAAGCTACAATTGTAAGTAACTATTGTGTTGTATTGAAGGTTGGGTTGAATTAAAACATCTCGTCTTAATAAGTAGCAACGTTACATGATAGTTTCTGGAGATTAGAGAATCATAAACAGTTTGCGAGTGAAAAGTAACGATTATAATCACTACCTCATGCGTTAAGTATTAAAAAATACTGAACCGTGATGTCAAAGTGATCCGAATACTCTATACATATTTCTATATGTCCAGTAATGTGCATTTTTACTTTTTCAAAATAACGAGAGAGAACCAATTAGTTCTTTTTAAGATACATAATAAATATTTTATTTAACTTTCTAACAATATATAATTGGTCGGTAACATAGTTGATCGGTAGCGTAGCTTACATTAAAGGTTCGCAGTTCGATCCCAAACATAGTCAAACACATTTTGAAAAGGGTCAGCTGATATCCACTGGCTATTTGTTTATTTAGCATTAGCCTACTACTTATGACACTTCTAAGGAATAGTCGGCCTTAGTTTGTAACAATGACTACATTTGCTCATATCTTGAAGATGGTGGCTGCTTCTCAAACCTCCAAGTCCCCACTGAGAAGTGGACAGGTCTATATCAGCCCTATAGTAGCAATGCTATGCATCAGTGGGCTAAAACACGCTTTCCTATTTTAACTGTACGGTTCGTGTTTAGTACGTTGAGTATAGCGAACACTGTATCATTATTAAAGGTCCATTCTAGTGGACCCTAAGTTGATATCACAAGGGCAACTAAAGTTTCACGTATTTAACGTTGAAAAAAGTATGAAAGTACTAATTTATTTACAAAAACCAACTTATGGTCCACTAGTAGAATAGGTCGTCACCTTTGAAGTGTTACTATAAGATCATTATTACGATCCGAATCGTAGAAATAGAAACCCTTGTTTATGGCATTTTCCGTGCATGTAAACTGCCCTCTTAAGAATAAATAAATAGAAAACTACACAAGCAAAGAAAAAGACTAGGCCTTAGATTTTCTGAAATTTCGAAGTAACCAGTTACTAAACGTAATTGGCTTTTACTTTGTTCTTTTAATAAAATGGGAACTTAAAACTGCTTGTTAGGTTCCCAGGTTCAAACCAGGCCGTGGCCATGCAGGGTCGGGTCCCAGACAGGTGACCCCTCACTTTGGTCCAAGTTCAACTTTCCTGCGACCAAGCGGTGAAGTAGTACAACCGGTCCAGTCGAGCCCCGGCCCGCGGCTCCTCCGAATTCCCGGTCCTGTGCCGTTACCCTGTGGCTGATGGAGGTGATAATATATACTTCGGAACTCTTTGATTTCAGGAACAAGCTGAGATTTCATTAATAACATGCAATAACAAATCAATCAAAACAATCTACAAATTATAAATTGAAACTTAATTAATTACGGTTGCATGAACACCGGGGATTTAATAATACTGTACATCTGTTTTGATAGTTACTTCAGCCACTGTTAGTACAGGGGGCCGATACAGAGAATGGACCTTGCATTGGCCTCTAGAATTTGTATGGCATCGTTTAAATTAATTAAATGTAAACTTTGAACATGGCAACTATTATAATAAATAAGCAACCGCACGTACAGCGTACATACGAAAGCCTGGACATACGATATACAAAGATATTCACTTTTATAAATTTCAATTGTATATTTTGACTTTCGTATATCAACATACCATCGAACATAGATATTGTTCAAGTATATCTAGATTCTTAATTACAATATTATATACATTTACCTAAAAATCTAAACAGTTTCAAATCCAATTGGTTTATTATATCCGTGTTTCCATTATCGTGGCTTAACATTAACCTACGTATTTGAGATGTTATCTAAGTTATCTTTCAAATTATTGTTTAATGTCTGAAACTTATTAAAATAAAAACTAGGCCTACTACTGTATCAGTAGAAACAAATATATTTTAACTATCTTGCATTATAATTGATTGTTAAAAGATAACCTATTACAAGTTACCCTTTACGCTATTAGGCTGTAGTTACTACTTACCGACTTATGTTAAACTTCGGTATCTAACTTGTAGATGCTGTACTAAGCTGGATCCCTTTTCCTAACACATATCCTGATTCGGTCTACGTGTGCATGTAATTTTCTCAATTATAGAGGAAGAATTTTCATGTTCCATGCAACTGTTGCGTTCAATTATGTACAATGTTAACTATATAATTGGTTTGCCCCGTTTAGATAGTGCAATATTGTCATAGTAAGAAGCAATGTCGGTTGCAATAGTAAAATACCAGCGGGAAAGCTCGAGAGGACCATTGTTGTAAACGTCATCGCTTCGTCTGGCCATGAATACAAATCTCTAAGAAGAACAGACCTTATGGGAAAAGTCAGCTTGATTTCTTTTGGTTTATAAGTCACCTAGAGAGTGCTCTGCTCTGAATAATAAAGGCATTATGAGAGAAACAAAGATAGTGAGTAAATACAGTGCGAGAGAAAAAGAACTATATAACAGACAGTGCGACAAAGACAGATACAGTCAATTTTCTCTCTCTCTCTCTCTCTCTCTCTCTCTCTCTCTCTCTCTCTCTCTCTCTCTCTCTCTCTCTCTCTCTCTCTCTCTCTCTCTCTCTCTCTCTCTCTCTCTCTCTCTCTCTCTCTCTCTCTCTCTCTCTCTCTCATACACACACACACACACACACACACACACACACACACACACACACACACACACACACACACACACACACACACACACACACACACACACACACACACACACACACACACACACACACACACACACACACACACACACACACACACACACACACACACACACACACACACACACACACACACACACACACACACACACACACACACACGCACGCACGCACGCACGCACGCACGCACGCACGCATATAACAGACAGTGCGACAAAGACAGATACAGATGCGCGCACACGCGCACACACGCACACACGCAAACGCAAGCACACACCACACACACACACACACCTGTCTGTACTTCTTGTAGAGATTTGTGTTGATTGGTCTGATACTTAATTCAAAGGGCCAAGGGGCACCGCTATAGTTCACCTGGGTTTGTCCTATTGTGTACACTGAGTTGCATTCTGAGACACCATTATGTACCATTCTCTTTCACGCCGTTTCTGCTGAACACACGTGTTTTTATTGTATAGTTCATCCATCGATGACAGGGAGGTGTGCTCAATAAAAGTGCTCCATCATTGTTTGGCATTTCGGTGAAGTGGGCGGTGAGGGACGAGGCACTTTCTTCTCAGATTGATAGGCCACGCATTAGCCTGCAGTTTTATGTACCGGCAATAAATGTAATCGTTCTGGAAAAGGGCACCAAGGGGTCTGAATTGGTCTTGGTTACCCTTAAAAGATCCTGGACACTTCGGGTATAAAAGACCCAAGGTGCGAGTCAAAATTTTAACGATACATTTGTATGAAAATATTTTTATAAATTCAATAATATGACACAAACAGAACGCTTCAAATCCTGAAAAAAATTCAAGAAATATGGTTTGTTTCTGGATATAAGAGTGACAGAATTTACCCAGCCACTGACATTTGTGTGTTTACCAAAAGAAAGGCAGGTGACATAATATATACAGGTTGATATTCCTTCTTTATAAATTGTTTCTCTATTATACCCCACACAATAAGCGTGGGTGATAGCGACGGGACTCGTGTAGAGTTTTCACAGTAGCGATCATCTGTGCAAATCTACGTCAGTCCCGATACACCTGCAACAACCAAGATGGCGGCACACCAACTCTATAATCAACTCTGATAAGATGTACCGTACGAGATGTGTGTTTAGTTGATTGCAGCGCAGACTCATTAAGACAATAGGGCATAAATTGCTGAGAGAAGCAAATACAAGCAGAGATCGTGACATAAAATTAGGACAAATGAATTCGGAAAAGTTTTAGATTATGTAATTTCTGTATAAATAAAGGTATGATTAAGCCTCTGCGCTGTAAATCAAGTAAAAGTTGGAAAAAGTATTGGATGGATCAATCTACCAAATTTATATGTTTTGGAAACTCACTCTGCCTATGAAGTTTACTTCTTAATTATCTAGCAGTAAATATAAACACTAGTTGCACATTGAGCAGTAACCATATTATGATATTGTAGAATCTGTCCTGGTAGACTTGTGTCATTGTTGAAGTCGTCCTGGTAGCCTTTAGGTAGTGATGAAGTTGTACTTGTGGCAGTGTTTAATTTGTTCTGGTAGACTTGAGGTATTGATGAAATTGTTCCTTTGTGGCCTTATGGTAGTGATGAGGTTGTCCTTTGTGGCCTTGTGGTAGTGCTGAAGTTGTCCTGGTAGCCTTGTGGTAGTGATGAAGTTGTTCTGGTGGCCTCATGGTAGTGGAGAAGCTGTACTTGTAGCCTTGTGGTAGTGGTGAAGTTGTCCTTATGGCCTTGTGGTAGTGTTGAAGTTGTTCTGGTAGCCTTGAGGTAGTGTTGAAGTTATCCTGGTAGCCATGTGGTATTGTTTAAGTTGGCCTGATAGCCTTGTGGTAGTTTTGAAGTTGTCCTTGTGGACTTGTGGTAATGTCGAAGTTGTCTTGGTAGCCTTGTGGTAGTTTTGGAGTTGTCCTTGTAGCCTTGTGGCAGTGTTGAAGTTGTTCTGGTAGCCTTGTGGTATTGTTGAAGTTGTACTAGTAGCCTTGTGTTTGTGTTGAACTTATCCAGAGAGAGAATTAAAACTTAGATGTCATGAAGTGAAACTTGTTCATCAGATTCAATTCCTATATGTACTAAAGTAAACAATGTTATTATATCTTAAAAGAAAAATGTGTCAATAACACTCAAATCGTAATAAATGTTAATTATAACGTTCACCCTCCCTACCCTACCACTTGTTAATGTCACATCCAAATACTTACAAAAATCATTGAGTGAGTCAGTGAAAATTGAGGTAGCGTAGACTTAACAAAACTAGTTAAAATTTACAGGGTAATGCTGATTGTAGGGTCAATTTTAGCGTCATTATGGTTCTTGGTTATGGCGTTTGAGTCAGTGTCAGTAGTGACGTCAAATGCAGATTAAGTTTTGATGCCGCACGCCATAAATTTTGTGCGGCCTATTGTTGACAAATCTAACAACTTACACATGTAAGTGTAAGATATTTCAATACAAAACAAACAAATTGTTCATCTATATAGTTATCTAAAATATTTCCATTTCAGTGTTATCGATTGTCAGTGACTAGGTGGCAGAAAAACTAGCTCCGACAGTTGTGTTTACTTGTCAAACAAGCCGATGTGATTCCAACAGTATTGCGGTGTTGTGAAGCAATCAATCGATCACTGTGTAATGACGATTTTGGTGAGTGAATCATGTGAAAACTATCTGTCGTAATCTTTTCTACAAACAATTACTGTCCGGTTGTAATTAACACTTTACGTCATTTCAAGTTGGTCTGCCGAGACATAGTTGCTGCAGCCCAAGTCGTAAACACATCCCATGTACAAAATATTTATAAAAATTGTGTAGTTAGGATTACTCCGTCCTCTTTCATACTTAATAATTAGTTGGTAGTTAGTCAAAGTCGGAACCGAACTTTGGCAATTATTAAAGAAACAATTTTTGTAAACTGGAGTAAAATGCGTTGTGCACTGTCTCTATGACAATGTGGTTACGTACAAATAATTATCTCAATATTGGTTGAGGATATAGACTTCCAAGTTTTTTTTAAGTGTCTATCAGTAGGCAGGGTTTGGTTTAAAATAGTGGTAATTTTGATTTCAAACTTCATGGAAAAGGAGTTGTATCTTTCAAAAATGTATAAAACAGTAATTAATAAATGTTGTAATCTCAGTAATGTTGATACTGGAATATTTTGAATACCTCCAGTAATAAATGGGAAAACAAATTACATGAGTTAACTCCAGACCTAATGTGGTGGTCATAAAATTGATAGATTCTAAATACAGTATGTAATTTTTAAACCTTCTCTCATTACTTTACTATTGGCTTTAAACTGGAACTAATACATTTTAATCATGTTTTACATATAATTTTAGGTGTTATTAATCTTATGTCATACTCAGTGGGCTTAAGTTTAAGTTAAGTTTGTAACTTTGTAAAACTCAATATTATTATTTTAGGAACTTTTCTTATGTTAATAAATAAGAGGTTTTTTAAATGTAATAAGATGGTTTATCACTTAAATGTATGTTTAATCAGTAGTAAGACATTTTCAAAACATTTATATATTTTGTTCTCCTGTTTAAAATCATAGCATTGCACTTAGAATCTGTTTAGGTTGTCTTATCATAGATTGTAAATTAAAGTGTGCTCTCTGTGATAACCAGTTATAGAGAAAAGGTTTTCCCCATTAGCTGACACGTTCTTATCAGACGTCAAGTGTTGGCAATTACAGTTTTGTTGGACATTTTCCTCGTTGAGATTCTGTACTTTACCATTAATTAGTTTCTGCTTTTTGAAGTGCTTAGAAATGTATGTTCACTGAGTATTTTCCAAGATAATGTGCTTTTCTAATTATTTTTAGATGTGTAGCTAATGAAAATCAATGTTGAGTTTTTTTTTTTTTTTTTTTTTTTTGAGTGGGATATCTATATACTAACACAACTCGTGATTACAAACTTCTACCGCTCTCAGTTGCTAAAGGGGAGTGGGAGATCTAAATGCTAACACAACTCGGGGTAACAAACTTCTGCCGTTCTCAGTTGGTAGGGGGGGGGGGAGAAACACAACTCGGGATAACAAACATCTACAGTTCTCAGTTGCTAACAAGGCTGCTAACAATAAAAACAGCATAATACCTTTACATTATTAAAAGATAATTTTATTAATTGTTTCATGATATAAAAAAATTACTTTAATGTTTATTTTTAAAATGATTGTGTTAAAGTGTACTCCAATATGTAAAGAGCATATGGTAAAGGTTTGGCCTAAATATCTCTGGTAGTTTTAGAGAAAACTATGCACAAAGTATATCAAATTACCATGGAAACTATACAACCCTCGAGCTCTCCTTAATAAATCAAAGTGCAAAACTATACTTGTACGTCTTTTCGGTTCGAATTCCTAAGTAGCGTCATTTGTGACGCTGGTTTTATCAGCGTCAATGATAATATCAATAAATACAAATCTCTATTAGAAGTACACACCCGATTTTAAACATTCAGACTGGTGCAGAGCTGGAAATCGTTAGTTCGATCAGTGGCCGGTAGCTCGTGCGAAGCGTATATTACTTTAAGAGACTGTGTGTGAGAGAGAGCGCATCGACTAGCCTATATTTTGGTTTTGTTGCGTTCTCTACTGACTCTCTCTCTCTCGCACTGTCTTTACGCACTATCCCTCGCGGCATCCTTTCCTCAGAACAGAGCACTCTCTTGGCGATTTACAAAACCTAAATAAACAGGCTGACTTTACGCCATAAGGTCTGTTCTTCTCATAGAGATTTATACTAATTGCTAATATCAAGTCGTATCATTCCGCCAAAAACTTGCAATAGAACTCTTTATCATTAGAAACAAACTCTATTCGTATTATTTTATAAGTCTTAAAGCTATAAGTATAAAACGCATAGATTGCATCAAACAGTCGCATTCTTACGTTATTTAATATAGCATCAAACAGTCAACTCATTACGTTATTGAAGATTGCATCAAATAGTCACCTCCTTACGTTATTGAGGATTGCATCAAAATGTCAACTCCTTGTGTTATTGAGGATTGCATCAAACAGTCACCTCCTTACGTTATTTAATATTGCATCAAACAGTCAACTCATTACGTTATTGAAGATTGCATCAAATAGTCACCTCCTTACGTTATTGAAGATTGCTTCAAACAGTCACCTCCTTGCGTTATTGAAGATAGTATCAAACAGTCACCTCCTTGCCTTATTGAAGATTGCATCAGATACTTCCTTACGTTATTGAAGATTGCATCAAATAGTCACCTCCTTACGTTAATGAAGATTGCATCAAACAGTCACCTCCTTACGTTATTGAAGATAGTATCAAACATTCACTTCCTTACTTTATTGAAGATTGTATCAAACAGTCACCTCCTTGCCTTATTGAAGATTGCATCAGTTACTTCCTTACGTTATTGAAGATTGCATCAAATAGTCACCTCCTTACGTTATTGAAGATTGCATCAAACAGTCACCTCCTTACTTTATTGAAGATTGCATCAAACAGTCACCTCCTTGCCTTATTGAAGATTGTATCAGTTACTTCCTTACGTTATTGAAGATTGTATCAAACAGTCACCTCCTTGCCTTATTGAAGATTGTATCAAACAGTCACCTCCTTGCCTTATTGAAGATTGCATCAGTTACTTCCTTACGTTCTTGAAGATTGTATCAAACAGTCATCTCCTTGCCTTATTGAAGATTGTATCAAACAGTCACCTCCTTGCCTTATTGAAGATTGCATCAGTTACTTTCTTACGTTATTGAAGATTGTATCAAACAGTCACCTCCTTGCCTTATTGAAGATTGTATCAAACAGTCACCTCCTTGCCTTATTGAAGATTGCATCAGTTACTTCCTTACGTTCTTGAAGATTGTATCAAACAGTCATCTCCTTGCCTTATTAAAGATTGTATCAAACAGTCACCTCCTTGCCTTATTGAAGATTGCATCAGTTACTTCCTTACGTTATTGAAGATTGTATCAAACAGTCACCTCCTTGCCTTATAGAAGATTGTATCAAACAGTCACCTCCTTGCCTTATTGAAGATTGCATCAGTTACTTCCTTACGTTCTTGAAGATTGTATCAAACAGTCATCTCCTTGCCTTATTGAAGATTGTATCAAACAGTCACCTCCTTGCCTTATTGAAGATTGTATCAAACAGTCACCTCCTTGCCTTATTGAAGATTGTATCAAACAGTCACCTCCTTGCCTTATTGAAGATTGCATCAGTTACTTCCTTACGTCATTGAAGATTGTATCAAACAGTCACCTCCTTGCTTTATTGAAGATTGCATCAATTACTTCCTTACGTTATTGAAGATTGTATTAAACAGTCACCTCCTTGCCTTATTGAAGATTGTATCAAACAGTCACCTCCTTGCCTTATTGAAGATTGTATCAAACAATCACCTCCTTGCCTTATTGAAGATTGAAGATTGAAGGAATCGAATGCAACGAGTCAAAATCAATAATGAAATAAGCAACACAAGGAAAATAGAGCAGGGTGTTCCTCAGGGATCTGTTTTGGCTGCGACCCTTTTCTTGATCTTTATAAATGATCTTCTGAGCATTCCTTTTGAGGGAAAACTTAGTGCGTTTGCTGATGACTTGGCAATTTTAATTATGGACTCGGAATGGGACCGTATTGAGAATAGAATAAATACAGACTTAAGATTACTGAGAAACTGGTGTAGCAATAATGGAATGATAATTAATGTTGATAAAACAAAGAACATAAATTTTTCTTTTAGAGGTCACAACTTTGAGAGACACCCAATTTATCTCAAAATAAATTGCACAAACACCAGATGCGATTGTCCACACATTGAAAGTATAGATGATATAAAATATTTGGGAATAGTACTAGACAGTAAATTGAACTGGAAAAAACAAATAGATCAACTTAACCGCACATTGCGCTACAATATAAGAAAGTTTTATTATCTCAAGCGATTTTGTAATGTACAGTTAATGACATCACTATACTTTGCCCTTATCCACTCTCGACTGCAATACGGTATTACATTCTGGGGAGGTGCAAACAAATCAACCCTCGAACCAATAGTAAAAACTCAGAAATATTTCATACGTATTATTCTTGAAAAAAATAAGCTCCATCCTTCCTTCCCACTTTTCCAACAATTAAAAATATTACCGCTTAGGCATCTTTTTATTTACAAAGTCCTGAACGAATTTTATATACGAAGTGGTAACAGAGAAAATTTTCAAAGCTACTACAACACTAGAGGGAATGCATTGAATAATGTCAGACAACCAAAGATTGTTAGAACTTGTTTTAAAAACTGTTTCCTCTTTGTTGGACCGAAAGTATATAATCAGTTACCAACTGATCTTAGGAAATATAATGTTAGTGAATACTTTTCAAAAAGGATTAAACAATGGTTATTCACTTTTGACAATATTGAAACCCTTACAAATATTTTACAGTAGTTTTTTAAAAGTTATTTCAGTTGTATGTTTTTGTTATATTGATAAATGCTAGTTATTGTTATTTATTATAGTTATTATTATTTATTGTAGTTATTTATTTATTTTAGTTGTAGTTATTTATTTATTTATAGTTATTATTATTTATTGTAGTTATTTATTTATAGTTGTTATTGTTTATTGTGGTTATTTATTACTAATACTAAGATTAGTTCAGATTTAATTATATTACGTCATGTTGTTCAGTTAAATATTAAGTATATCAATCGCCACAGATGCGCCGCTCGTGTGTGAATGAAATGAACATTGATTGAGCCTGACTCACTAGAAAGTGATGTAAAAGAGACATTTTTAATGTACTAACCATCTTTACTGGCAGCGATGGTTAGAAATTCCTGTATATATGTTAAATTGAAACTGTATATGTAGTATGTTTTTGCAGGAAATAAAATTATTCTATTCTAAAAAAAAGATTGTATCAAACAGTCACCTCCTTGCCTTATTAAAGATTGTATCAAACAGTCACCTCCTTGCCTTATTAAAGATTGCATCAAACAGTCACCTCCTTGCCTTATTAAAGATTGCATCAAACAGTCACCTCCTTGCCTTATTAAAGATTGTATCAAACAGTCACCTCCTTGCCTTATTGAAGATTGTATCAAACAGTACCTCCTTGCCTTATTAAAGATTGCATCAAACAGTCACCTCCTTGCCTTATTGAAGATTGTATCAAACAGTCACCTCCTTGCCTTATTAAAGATTGAATCAAACAGTCACCTCCTTGCCTTATTGAAGATTGTATCAAACAGTCACCTCCTTGCGTTATTAAAGATTGCATCAAACAGTCACCTCCTTGCATTATTGAAGATTGTATCAAACAGTCACCTCCTTGCGTTATTAAAGATTGCATCAAACAGTCACCTCCTTGCGTTATTAAAGATTGCATCAAACAGTCACCTCCTTGCCATATTGAAGATTGTATCAAACAGTCACCTCCTTGCCTTATTGAAGATTGTATCAAACAGTCACCTCCTTGCGTTATTAAATATTGTATCAAACAGTCACCTTCTTGCCTTATTGAAGATTGTATCAAACAGTCACCTCCTTGCGTTATTAAAGATTGCATCAAACAGTCACCTCCTTGCATTATTGAAGATTGTATCAAACAGTCACCTCCTTGCGTTATTAAAGATTGCATCAAACAGTCACCTCCTTGCCTTATTAAAGATTGCATCAAACAGTCACCTCCTTGCCTTATTGAAGATTGTATCAAACAGTCACCTCCTTGCCTTATTGAAGATTGTATCAAACAGTCACCTCCTTGCGTTATTAAAGAATGCATCAAACAGTCACCTCCTTGCCTTATTGAAGATTGTATCAAACAGTCACCTCCTTGCGTTTTTAAAGATTGCATCAAACAGTCACCTCCTTGCCTTATTAAAGATTGCATCAAACAGTCACCTCCTTGCGTTATTAAAGATTGCATCAAACAGTCACCTCCTTGCGTTATTAAAGATTGCATCAAACAGTCACCTCCTTGCCTTATTGAAGGTTGCATCAAACAGTTACTTCCTTACGTTATTGAAGATTGCATCAAACAGTCACCTCCTTGCGTTATTAAAGATTGCATCAAACAGCCACCTCCTTGCGTTATTAAAGATTGCATCAAACAGTCACCTCCTTGCGTTATTAAAGATTGTATCAAACAGTCACCTCCTTGCGTTATTAAAGATTGCATCAAACAGTCACCTCCTTGCCTTATTAAAGATTGCATCAAACAGTCACCTCCTTGCCTTATTGGAGATTGTATCAAACAGTCACCTCCTTGCGTTAATAAAGATTGCATCAAACAGTCACCTCCTTGCGTTATTAATGATTGCATCAAACAGTCATCTCCTTGCCTTATTGAAGATTGTATCAAACAGTCATCTCCTTGCCTTATTGAAGATTGTATCAAACAGTCACCTCCTTGCGTTTTTAAAGATTGCATCAAACAGTCACCTCCTTGCCTTATTAAAGATTGCATCAAACAGTCACCTCCTTGCGTTATTAAAGATTGCATCAAACAGTTACCTTTTTGCGTTATTAAAGATTGCATCAAACAGTCACCTCCTTGCCTTATTGAAGATTGCATCAAACAGTTACTTCCTTACGTTATTGAAGATAGTATCAAACAGTCACCTCCTTGCCTTATTGAAGATTGCATCAAACAGTCACCTCCTTGCGTTATTAAAGATTACATCAAACAGTCACCTTCTTGTGTTATTAAAGATTGCATCAAACAGTCACCTCCTTGCCTTATTGAAGATTGCATCAAACAGTTACTTCCTTACGTTATTGAAGATTGTATCAAACAGTCACCTCCTTGCCTTATTGAAGATTGCATCAAACAGTTACTTCCTTACGTTATTGAAGATTCTATCAAACAGTCACCTCCTTGCGTTATTAAAGATTACATCAAACTGTCACCTCCTTGCCTTATTGAAGATTGCATCAAACAGTTACTTCCTTACGTTATTGAAGATTGTATCAAACAGTCACCTCCTTGCCTTATTGAAGATTGTATCAAACAGTCACCTCCTTGCCTTATTGAAGATTGTATCAAACAGTCACCTCCTTGCCTTATTGAAGATTGCATCAGTTACTTCCTTACGTTATTGAAGATTGTATCAAACAGTCACCTCCTTGCCTTATTGAAGATTGCATCAGTTACTTCCTTACGTTATTGAAGATTGTATCAAACAGTCACCTCCTTGCCTTATTGAAGATTGTATCAAACAGTACCTCCTTGCCTTATTGAAGATTGCATCAGTTACTTCCTTACGTTATTGAAGATTGTATCAAACAGTCACCTCCTTGCCTTATTGAAGATTGCATCAAACAGTTACTTCCTTACGTTATTGAAGATTGTATCAAACAGTCACCTCCTTGCCTTATTGAAGATTGTATCAAACAGTCACCTCCTTGCCTTATTGAAGATTGCATCAGTTACTTCCTTACGTTATTGAAGATTGTATCAAACAGTCACCTCCTTGCCTTATTGAAGATTGTATCAAACAGTCACCTCCTTGCCTTATTGAAGATTGCATCAGTTACTTCCTTACGTTATTGAAGATTGCATCAAACAGTCACCTCCTTGCCTTATTGAAGATTGCATCAAACAGTTACTTCCTTACGTTATTGAAGATTGTATCAAACAGTCACATCCTTAACGTTATTGAAGATTAGTGAGAAACTTCAAAAGGTGACCTTAGTTTAAGTTTGGAAGTAGTGTAAGTGAGCTTAACTTGTATTTTTATTTTTTATATGCGCAAACCTAACCATGCCCCCTCCAGGAACTAGGTCCGGTCCTACCCCTGCAGCCTATCTAGCCGTTACAGAAATACAAGCGTTTTTCGATTGTTGTAAATTAAAATATTATGAGTTCTGTTTTAAATTTACTGTAAATAGAGTATGTCCTTTTTTATTTTAAGATAGCTATTACGGCCTTATGGCATATAGTCACCATTCCCTGTTGAGCCCTTGTGGACAGTTCATCCTTGAACGAGACTTCTGCTGTCTCTGCCAACTGATCGTTTGTAGTCCAAATACGCGCAGTCATAAACTTGTGGTAACCATTTTAGTAGTTACCTAGTGTTCGATGATTGTAGATAAGGTAATTTCGAGCGTTATACACGCAATCCTAATCCTCATTTAGCACGGATAAAATATAAAAAGATGTCGCGTCCAATACTGAATGGGTGTCGAGTTATAGAATCTTTGTATGACGAGCAGGTAGCGACAGATGAAAGGGCCATAACATTTTTAGTCTGGCCTCAGATCCTCAAGTATAAACGTAGTAACTATTACCACAGATTTATAAAGATGTACATTAGTACAAAGTGTTCGCAACGGCCTTAAGAAAGCGACCTCTATCTCTTTTTTCTCTGTACAAATTGTTCGTTTTTTTCATGTAATTCGAAAATATTTTCTGAAAAAATAAAGGTATGTCATCCGATCTGGTAAAATGTTAAAGATACTAGCAAATGTTTTTTTCCTTTTTTATTAGCCTAATTTTATAAACCATAAAGAAAGCTATTGACATTTGACTGCAATACCGATTGTTCAGTAGTCGTGACGTGTTGGTCTAGCTAACTTTAGTTTTGGACTCCTTAGATCCACCCTCATCTATGGACAGTGAGGGAGTGGTCAGCTAGTAGGACTGAAGACGGATGTCTAGGACTCCGTGAAGGGACTGTACACTAATTAAATCTCTGGCAGCAGCCGGCCAAGTGCATCAGTATAGTCTGCACTCGTGCTCCACTTGCTCACGGCAAACTACCACAACATTCCCAATTACAATAATTACAGTTTGCTGGCTTGCCTATTGTTGCCAACTAACTGTTTCCTAGTGAACTTTTCTCAGGCTCGATTTCTGGAAAGTGGTCCTTAAATCGCAACGACTACTTTCGTTGAACAGCTTTGTGGTTAGGTTACTTTCTTTTGCTGGGATTAAAACGGATGTTGCTTGACCCATCCTGGATACCTGTCATTTGAGCAATAGCTGATGAGAGGAAAGTTTTTTGAACAAATATTAAATTAGTATTAATACGAGCATTTCATTGGTTTATTTATTTTTAGTGGACCAATAAATAACACATGAATTCAATATTCCGTTACATTTTAAATTTATGGACATAATTACGACTGACTAGTTTTAAAATGATTCACTCACCAACATCGTCGTTACAAAGTGATCGATTGATTGCTTTACAACACCGCAATACTGTTGGAATCACATCGGCTTGTTTGATAAGTAAACACAACTGTCGGAGCGAGTAATTCATTGTGACTTTAAAGATAATTTGATTTCATCAGATTTTAATATTTGTGTACTAGAAATTGATTATATGGTTGAGAGCTGTGATGGATTAGTTTTAATCACATAAGCTACATTCATTTTTGTTCATCTTCGAACATTCAATTTGATAAGAAAATTTTGAACTAGTTTGAATTGACAATAGTTAATTCCTTAAATATACCGATGTTGCAATTTGCAAATAATTTATGATGGTTCAATATGTATGTATTTTTTCACTGTGTACTAATCTAAATTGCCTGTATTTAGTCGCAATTTAAAGCGTTTAAATAGAAATCGTTTTTGTCCCGACAGACCTTGGACAACCTTGGTCTAAGGAGAAACCACTCAGACTAACGTGGGAAGGAGTCTAGCTCGTATCGGACCGAGCAGACGTTAGCGGTTTTTTTGTAGAGGAAGTGGTTCCAAATAAGGTACGCAGACCTACAACTCCATAGATCAAATGGCTTGTGGCCTCGTCGCCTAACCCTAGTCGAACCTACAATAGGATTCTGGCTCCAGTATACCGATCACTGAGAGTCAAGAAAATCAGTAGCTGGGGTTTTGAAAGTTCTCTAAGATTCAAAGTATGTTAATAACGCTATTGATTACTAAGTGTTGACTTTATTTTTGAAATTTGTTAATTATAGAGTATCAGATGAGGGAGACAAAGGTAGTTGGACATTTGCCATCATTACGTGAAAAATAACAATCACGACGTTTCGATTTGGTAAAACCCAAACCTTTTTCAAGTGCTAAAAACTAAATTACATCTACACAAATATGTTATAAAACTACGTTCTTAAACTAATAAACTTATCTACTTTAATAATTATCTACATTTTAACCTAGATCCTAGAATGGAGTACAACAAAATGAACTTCTACTAAATATAAAAAATATTAACAGGGTTAAATTAATATAGCCAAGCCAGGTGACCTTGACAGCGCCTATTTGGCTATATTAATTTAACCCTGTTAATATTTTTTATATTTAGTAGAAGTTCATTTTGTTGTACTCCATTCTAGGATCTAGGTTAAAATGTAGATAATTATTAAAGTAGATAAGTTTATTAGTTTAAGAACGTAGTTTTATAACATATTTGTGTAGATGTAATTTAGTTTTTAGCACTTGAAAAAGGTTTGGGTTTTACCAAATCGAAACGTCGTGATTGTTATTTTTCACATAATGATGGCAAATGTCCAACTACTTTTGTCTCCCTCAACTAAGTGTTGCAACCATTTGTCTACAGTTTTACCGAAGGTGACATTATTGTCGATGATTTTATGTTGTAGATAGAATACTGTTGTGTGTTCGACAGAATAGGGTGTGGGAGCACTCAGTTGAGATGACGGTTGTGGAGGTAGTGCTTGCAGCACAACCTGCGCCCCGTAGATGGTTGAGTATGGTCAAAAGCAAAGTCTACGTACAGTGGAAGCCAGACTTTGAAAAATGTAAATAAATGAGAATATTGTTAAATTTTAAAGATTTTCGGAATAACCATGTACTACATATAGTCCGAATAAAATAACTTTGTTACTGGCGGAACGGCCTCGCGCCACTGGTCTGAAATGACAAAACTCTGAGCTTTAATTTGCTGTGAAATGTAAAATAAGTAAGCAATAATTTTCAAACTAATTGTATAGTGTACACCATTTTATATTCTTTAAGGAAAAATTATGCTGGAGATTTTTCTAGAGCTAATTTGCTTTTTAAAGTGATATTTGTATTTAAAAACACGTTTTTATGAGTGAAATTGCGCGTGAGTCGTCTTTAACCTGTTACTGTTGCGAGAATAATAATAATGAAATAATGTCTTGTGGATGGATGACAGTTTGATTCATTGTAATTATTTTGGTATAAGTCTCATTTAATAATTCAAACAGGTCAGTGAGAAATTAATTTTTTTGTAAACCTTTGCAAACTCGGTAATGACAAACGCTAGACAAAATCTGTTTAAACCTAAATTAATTGTGTTATTTAAGTGACACTTAAATCTTACTCTCGTATTAAATAGAATTTTCTTGAACTAGGAAGAAAGATTCAGGAGTTTTCAAAACTAGATTGTCAACAAGGCGGCGGTGATACCACACGCACAATGTACAGTCACTGGCTCAGCTCTGGCCTCTTCCATTGCAAACAAATCTTGTCAATTACCAATAGAACATTACCTAAAATTTGAAAGAGCCTAAATATTAGAATTGCAATAAACACTGATAATTATATATACACTGAATCCTATAGCATTATTGTCACATCTAAATAAAAAAAAATTGTAATATCACTAAAACTAAATAACTGTAATCAAAATAAACTAGTGATTAAACTATACTAAGCACTGTCAAATCGATAAAGAAATGAACACGAACACACCTCAAAGTCAAAAGTCAACTAACTTACCTTATTTATTACTGGAGAAACATTTCTTATCTGAAAATATCGTCGATCGGAATTCGTTTTACGCTTGGGCTGAATATTCAGTCTACACTTCCCTTGAGCAGAGTATACCTTACGCGTCCGACACAGCCTCGATGTAAACGAACTATGAGTTTACTTCATACACTCTTCATTATTTTTCCACATGTTTTATTAGTACCACAGTATTATTTTAGTAATACATAAATAACACAGTTAATGTTTGCTCAAAGAAATTTTGTCTAGCGTTTTTCGTTTCAGAGTTTGCAAGGGTTTACAAAAAAATTAATTTCTCATTACCTTTTAAAATTATTAAATGAGACTTATACCAAACTAATCAAAATAAATCAAACTGTCATCCATCCACAAGACATTATTTTATTATTATTATTCTCTCAACAGTGACAGGTTAAAGACGACTCACGCGCAATTTCACTCATAAAAACGTGTTTTTAAATACAAATATCACTTTAAAAAGCAAATTAGCTCTAGAAAAATCTCCAGCATAATTTTTCCTTAAAGAATATAAAATGGTGTACACTATACAATTAGTTTGAAAATTATTGCTTACTTATTTTACATTTGACAGCAAGTTAAAGCTCAGAGTTTTGTCATTTCAGACCAGTGGCGTGAGGCCGTTCCGCCAGTACCAAAGTTATTTTATTCGAACTAGTCAAAGGTACTAGCAGAACGTCTATTACACATCAAAAGAGCCCAGCAAGTTTTGTTGATAATTAATGTCGTAAACACATGTTGACCTTTCGTGGAAGACAAATACTGTTTTGCAGACAGGTAAAATACACGATATTTCTACAACAGTTTTGTAAAGAGTTTTGTCTTCATTGTTGAAGAAGACATATACTACAAAGGGAAGTAGCTTGGTCTTGTTACTGTAATGCAATTACAAATTAATGTATATTAAATGTTGCCGTTTCACTCCAGGAATATCCCATTCCTGACCTTGTTTCCATAATTGTCAAGTGTTTCAAATCAAAGATGATGATAGCCTTAACTAAGGCTTTTGTTCATTGGCGGTGAGACGGCCGGCTTTTCGTGCTCCAACTTAAGATTATTTTAAAATAGCACTTGATTCTTTTTCTGTAGTAGTAAATCTGAGGATTGGTTGGCAGTGTCAAGTTGGCAGTGTCTCCAATGTTCACGTCTTTCCGCTTTTCCCTTCATTTCTGTGTAAGTCTTACACCAAACATTTTTAATAATTTGGTCTAAGTAACTCAGATATGATATTTCTATAGGTCTATTCATTTAGACCAAATCATGCACCTAAAAGTTCAATAGTCACTACTAAAAAGCAATAATTTTTTATAGTTTTCTTAACTTTATTCATGTTAGCAGTTGGGCATTAATGCTTAACTCATTGATATCATATCCATATGCATAATTTGGAATGTTTAGTTGATACAGGCAGCTATCATCACATTCCTCGTCTTTAGATTACTTGTAGTTCGCTTGGCTCTTTAGATTCAGTGTAAAAATGTAAAGGATATATATATAGGATTTTATCAGTGGTGAACATTATTTGCCTTTTTCGTGTCTATGAAAAGTGCAAGATAAATATTTTATTAGAATGCCCCAAACAAGCTTTCAGAAAACTACTACAGTTCTGGACAGACTTGTTGGCAGTTTTTATGACCTTCATATTTGAGAAATTCTTAAACCTATTAGCACAAAAAATCTAGAGATTCTTCGTCCCATTTGAAAAATATTGAGCTAACTTCTGAGTTAGATATGGTAATTAATCAGTAATAATCATTAGGACTAAATTTAGTCATTTAATAACACATATTTATCAGTTCAACGGTAAATGTTTAAAGTTTACAAGGTAATAAATTTGTTAATATTTCTCCAAACCGTCAGTTAACCGCACGCGTCGCTGTTATCATAATTCTTTTACTATGCACTATAGCCGTGAAAATTGGCATGAAAAAATGGAGATAGTAGGGATACGTAAATGCTGACTTTATTTTATGAATCATAAATCACATACATTAATTACAAACAGTCATTCAAGGTTTTAAATATGGAATAGATGCAGGATTAATACTAACTTACAAAATCACTAGACGTAAAGATTTTTATGATTGTACAGTACAAAACAGACTAATGTATTGTTGGATTTTTATCCAACTGCACAGTATTGGTTTGTTGACTAGGAACTTCCAAAGATAGTCATTAGCTGCTGTAGTATACAGATTTGATGAGAACAACATTTATCAGTCTGAGAAATAAACACTCCATGACTAGTAGTATTTCCCAACTTCTTTAGCTAAAAGTTCTTCCAACATATTTCTGATGATTAAAAATATTTTCCCAACTTCTTTAGCTAAAAGTTCTTCCAACATATTTCAGATGATTAAAAATATTTTCCCAACTTCTTTAGCTAAAAGCTCTTCCAACAAATTTCAGAGGATTAAAATTATTTTTATTAGCTAATAATTACCGCCAACATCTCATCAAGCTACGAAAAGTCCTTTTCTTATCAAAAGCTTACAATTATCATAAAACGAATTAAATGTTTACCGATTTTTTTTCGTTTTTGTTGAATACAGTACTAAGATTTGCGTCGGATTATTTTCCACTCGCCCAAATGGGTATTTTTTTTTTAACTTTCCGCCTTTTCGTTTTTCAATAACCTTGGAAATCTTTGGATATGCTTAACGAAAGAACTGCTCATAAAACTGCAGTCACTGCAAAATCAGCGCGTTTCGTGGCAGGTATATTGACAATATACCACGCCCCATCCATCAAACAATTTAAGTGTCGGTAAATAACACATGCAGGCGATGAATACAAATCTCTCTAAGAAGTGAAGACCCCATGTTAAAAATTAAACCTGATGTAAAGCTTGAAAACGATAGTTCGATCAGTGGTCGGTAGATCATGCGTACTATCTCTTCGTATCAATGTGTATGACAGAGAGCGCGTACTGTGCACATTTCTGGTACCATCTGCTGACTATATCCAATGAATACAGATCTATAAGAAGCGAAAAGAGATAGGAGAATAGTCATACTTCTTGAAGCAGATGAGAGAGCTTAGCGCGGCTGCCGATACGCAGCGCTGGTTTGATTTTCTCATTTTCATGGCAATTTGCAATCTTCTCTCTCACTCTAAGCTGCCGCGCAACTAGCTCAACCAAGCGGGGGCGCGCCAAGTTAGCAGAAAAAAGTAGTCTGACTTTTTTTTATTCTTATAGATGTGTAACCATTGCTATCTCTGTCTCCCTCGCACTGCATTTACTCACTGTCTCTTTCGCACTGCCTTAAATTAGAGCAGATCACTCTTGGTGTCTTATTAAACCTGAAGAAAACAGAATGACTTTCCGCCATAAGGTCTGTTTTTCCTTAGAGATTTATTTTCATTGACATATTGAACATATTTTTATATTCCTGCTATGGACTATAAGGCTATAATCTCCTTAAGGCTATAGACAGTATTTTTCTACTTACACAAATAAGTATAGAAATTATCTTTGATAAAAATGTAACGGTAGTGAGAACATAACAATCCTAACTTCGTCTAGTAAAAAAAATTGTTTTCACTATTGTGGTAAGAAAATACAGTGAAATAAAGAAGAATTAAGAATTGTCCGTTATTGACTGAAATGGAGGCTGATCATTTGTCTAAGACAAGGATTGTTGATTGCCCATCAGTCTGCCTGCAGACAAATCTACTTCAAGGAAGTGACTCCCGCCAAGGTTTATAATTGCGTCATGCTATAGCTACAACTCCGTTGTTACGCGCCGCCAATCGAACACCGTCAACTTTCCATGTGAAAGTCCTCACTATTTCCCTCATACTTCTTTTTCTGTATATTTTTTCTGCCGTTGAATTCTTGGTTCGTTTATACCAAATCAGGCGCCTGGAAAATTGAAAAGTCACTATTACAAAGCAATTAGTTTTTGTTGGCATTCTTAACTTTAGCGACTCTTTTATGGATTTCCTTGTGTAAAATATATTCTACGCGCAAGCAATTTCAAGGTTACTAAACCAAGGTAATAAACATCAATTTTGGATTATTTATATATGAAGATAAATGTCTTTATTTGTAATAAGCCGTTCTTAGTAGTAACCAGATTACACGAGCCAACCACATTCCTCATAAACTCACGTGTGCATCATAATCAACTTACACAAGACAAAACCAAAGTGACTCGTGAACAATCCTGCCTGAATCTGTTATTTGATAAACCCTTTATGACAATTTACGTATCTGTTGTATGACTGTTCAAACTGAGAACAGAAATTAGGCTAAGTTTATTTCATTCGTAGAGACGTATGTTATTGTTTGTTACTAAAGTATCGTCGTTTTATATGTTCGCAGGTAAGCACGAGAAGATGATCGAACCAGTAGATTCAAGGTCAGTCTGTTATCACCGGGGTGTCATTAGTGATGCTTCATGCCAGTATTGAAACAGCTGTTTGTTCTTTTTACAACATCTCCATGTGTTTTATTGGTCTTTGAAATCAAATGATTCATTACCAAAATTGTAAATTTGATTTTATGTTTGACTGTAAAACGGTTGATTGTGAAGTGCCTTCTGTGACCGTTATCGTTTTGTTGATGATAATCAAGCCAATATTAGTATAGCAAGAAAAATCAGAATTCTGAACATGTTTACTTCTATTAAAAAAGGACAACAAATTTAAATCAGTAATACATTCTTGCATATAAAGACACATTCTTTGGGTTATTCATAGATACAATAATATTTATGTAATTTAATGTAATGTAATTTATGTAAAGTAATGTTATTCCTAATATTTAAAGAAATTAACAATATTAAATTTTATTTCTCGACTTAAAATTATTATGAACAGTGATAACATTTATTTTTATCACTTTTGAACCAATACATTTAAGAACATAATAACACGCTGTTGCTTATTATATTAAATGTTACGGAATTTTCAATTCGTTTACTTCACTTACAAGAAATTCTCTTTTTAGTGGAAAATGTATTAGATTAATATACTATTAAAAGTTTTATTGGTGATTTTCAAAAGGTATAGAACAAAAATTATTTAATTGTATTGTAATATTGCAGGGGGGTTAATATGTTTTAAAATATGACGGTCTGTGTATCACATTTAATTCAAATTGGACCAGTCATACAATATCACTGACATACAAGGTACTTATTGTGTACAGTAATTTGTTATCATTCGATTTATTATAAAAATCAACTTTGGTATTTAGAATAACTGCGCCCGTTGAGTTTCTGGGCTCATCAGTAGCGTGTCTATGTTATGGTCGTAAAATATAGAAATCGATTTGGCTAATTTAGTTAATAAATGACAAATTGGTTGGTTTAAAAAAAAACTCTATGCTCCAAAGTCAGAGGAGATTGGTGTTACCTCTCCTCACAGTGTTACCTCTCCTCACAGTGTTACCTCTCATCACAGTGTTACCTCAAACGGCCAACGAAGTACCGCACTGAACAGAAAACCGTGCCTTAGTCTGATCATTTTCAATGCCACTTATGTTGTACGAAGTTGGTAGTGTGCTGTGCTGCTAATCGAGTTGGTACGTGTGGATCTTCCACACCTTTTCGTGACAATTTTCATCACAGTTGGAAATGAACATCATAATCTATTTAACTTGCCCAAGGTTCTGTACGTAATCTTCATTGTAATATTTTAATCAGGATATAAAATAAATAATAATTATTAACAACATTCATATTACTTGTGATATAAATACTAAAGAAGTTAACGTCACACACATAAAATCACAATATAAATAACGAAACTGTGAAAATAATTTGATCGATTTCTGGAATCCACGTTTATCATCCTTCGATTCTCAAAAGAATGGTCACAGAAAAAAGTACTTGTGGTGATATGAGGATTATCGTCTGGTTTTCCCCTGTAGTACTGATAAAATGGGAAATCACAGCTAATAAAAAACCTCTGTTACATTGTTTGTAATAAATTGAGATAACTGCATAATCTAAGTAAAGCGAGATAAACCAAAACATAATTTAAATGATTGCTTTATACAATTTTCTTTCATCCTCTCGAATACATACTGTTCATTAAAATTTCATTTGCCTTATTCTCTGTTCTAGGACGTAATTCGCCACTCATCGGTCTCTCAAAAACTGGTCCAATCTTGAGTTTTAAATGCCACGGTCGTTGAGACAATTTGTATGTTTATCAAACTTCTCGTCGTTCTCTCCCTAAACAGTCTGATACGTATCAGGTCATGTAACCGTTCTATCAAATGGTGATCAGTTCCGGTCCAAGTCCACCATCCCACTTTGGAACTTTGAACTTTTATCTTAACGAGTTTTTCAATTATTGATTGCGAGACATTTTTTGTTTGTTGATAAAAATTGTCATGGTTGGGAATCTCTAGATTTATAACTATGAATACTGCCGATGAATATTTGAATAAAATTGCAAAAAATATATTTATAACTAATTAATATGACATTTGCGATTAACTGTAAGAGGCATTTACGAAGTAATCATGAATATTTTAAGATACCCGTGACAACCGTGAAATCTGTATAAGAAAGTGATATTATCTGAAACTTCATAAAAGCGTATGAAGGCCACCGTAAATGAAGAATAAATTATACTTATTTTAATCCTTGTTAAATAAAATAGGATAAGCCTATAATGTTTTTGAATCTGGTGCATAAATATTATTATTACTATGATTTCTATATTTTCTATATCACTTTTTAAGTCAAACTATCTCTATTTGTTAATGTTTGAATTAAATATACATCAGTATTCAATGCTATTATATAATTACTATTGTATGAGAATTTTTGTGTTTTTATAAACATTATTTATGAACTATTTCTGTTACTAAAAAAATTGTGAAAATCACAAAAATAATGGGTAAATAACTTTCTGAGAGGTGGAAAGCGATAATTGTCAACATCACTCACAGTAATCAAATATGTAACTAGACCAGTAAAATAATGGGTAAATAACTTTCTGAGAGGTGGAAAGCGATAATTGTCAACATCACTCACAGTAATCAAATATGTAACTAGACCAGTAAAATAATGGGTAAATAACTTTCTGAGAGGTGGAAAGCGATAATTGTCAACATCACTCACAGTAATCAAATATGTAAATAGACCAGTAAAATAATGGGTAAATAACTTTCGGAGAGGTGGAAAGCGATATTTGTCAACATCACTCACAGTAATCAAATATGTAAATAGACCAGTAAAATAATGGGTAAATAACTTTCTGAGAGGTGGAAAGCGATATTTGTCAACATCACTCACAGTAATCAAATATGTAACTAGACCAGTAAAATATATTTTGCACGTAATTAGTTAAATGTAATCGATTTTAATATTAAAAAATAGTGAATTTTCCAGTTCTTCCCACCGATGTAGGCTCAATACAGAAACATTTGTAACGAAATATTTGTTCTTCTTGTATTCATTTTACCTTAAGTGTGCAACGATTTTATCAAATATATTTCTGTCTGTGTTCGCGATAGATATTAAACATAAATAATGCCAACGTGTAGAATATTATTAAGTTTCAAATCTTTTTAGGAAAGAATATGTTTCGATTTAATTAGTTTCTTGAGAGGGTATTCCGTCTGTCTCTTTTACAATATAACATTGAATCAAGCGAAAGTGAAGTGCTAGATGTAAATGATTTTGTGAATTCAGTAGAAACAACCAAGAACTGTCAAACAACTTTCATACAATGCATTCTAAGTCAAGATAAAGCTCTCATTTGAAAACGTAAATCCTCACGGATTTAGGATGACAACGTGTAGACTAGTGTTATCGTTGTAATGGAAATAATACGCGGAAGAAGAAGAAATCCTTTACATAAATATCGCCAGTAAAGATCTTACTTAGGATGACAACGTGTAGACTAGTGTTATCGTTATAATGGAAATAATACGTGGAAGAAGAAGAAATCCTTTCCATAAATATCGCCAGTAAAGATCTTACTACATTACATTATGTATTACTTGTTGATAACGTGTAGACTAGTGTTATCGTTATAATGGAAATAATACGCGGAAGAAGAAGAAATCCTTTACATAAATATCGCCAGTAAAGATCTTACTACATTACATTATGTATTACTTCTTGAGAATTTAAATAATAACCTTCTTCTTTGAATTCCGGACCAGGAGTTGAAATGGTACGCAAGCGAGTTCTCAGTATTGCGGACCAGGAGTTGAAATGGTACGCAAGCGAGTTCTCAGTATTGCGGACCAGGAGTTGAAATGGTACGCAAGCGAGTTCTCAGTATTGCGGACCAGGAGTTGAAATGCGCAAGCGAGTTCTCAGTATTGCGGACCAGGAGTTGAAATGGTACGCAAGCGAGTTCTCAGTATTGCAGACCAGGAGTTGAAATGGTACGCAAGCGAGTTCTCAGTATTGCGGACCAGGAGTTGAAATGGTACGCAAGCGAGTTCTCAGTATTGCGTTATGTATTCCTGACCAGGAGTTGAAATGGTACGCAAGCGAGTTCTCAGTATTGCGGACCAGGAGTTGAAATGGTACGCAAGCGAGTTCTCAGTATTGCGTTATGTATTCCGGACCAGGAGTTGAAATGGTACGCAAGCGAGTTCTCAGTATTGCGTTATGTATTCCGGACCAGGAGTTGAAATGGTACGCAAGCGAGTTCTCAGTATTGCGTTATGTATTCCGGACCAGGAATTGAAATGGTACGCAAGCGAGTTCTCAGCATTGCGTTATGTATTGCGGACCAGGAGTTGAAATGGTACGCAAGCGAGTTCTCAGTATTGCGTTATGTATTCCGGACCAGGAGTTGAAATGGTACGCAAGCGAGTTCTCAGTATTGCGTTATGTATTCGCTATTATTTTCTTCACTGCACGATTATGCAGTCATCTGAGTACTGATTTATTGCAAACAGAGTCGGCCGCGGTCCAAAATAACCGCGGTTCTCGCTAGCTGTGATTTCCCACTTCTCAGTGCTCCAGGAAATCCCAGGCGGTATTCTTCCCAGTACAATCAAGGCCAGTTTTTACTGCCTTTATCAACAACGCACACTCGTGTTCTATTGTATCAGAACAGTAGTGATTGTTAAGTGGATTTAGTTATTGTTACTAATATAACGTAATATCTCAGAAAAAGGCAGATATACTAAGTTTTCCAAAAGTCTGGGGACGGTATTATATTTTTTGAACCATTGCACATAAAGCAACATCACTAAACAAATATATACAATACCTTAAAATCTACATTTCAAAGCAAATATAAATTCTTTCCATCATACTGTGGATGGTCCATAAGGAGTCAGAAGAAAATCTTAAATGTAAGCATAGGTAGAACATCGTGCCGTAAATTATACCTCATAATTATGTGTATGTTCCTCATAATAATGTGCATGTTGCTCATAATTAAGTGCATGTTCCTCATAATTATATCTCAAATTATACCTCAATCGTTATTTCCTATGTGCATGTTCAAGAATGGTTCATTTTTATGGTAACCATATCAGAAGAAGCTACTTCACACACGATTACTGTACACAAACACCTACTTTAAGATGTATTCAGTGCCCAGCTAGTCTTCTGTGGGAACGATCCACGAGGGGTTAGTAGAAAAGTTTTAACGTCAGTATAGGTTGATATACACATCATTTTAAAGGGATAGTCAAGCAAATAAGAATGCAGCAAATTGCACTTCTAAAGCTTTATCCGTTACAAAATGCTGGTAATTATAATATTTTATTTAATGCACATAAGATCAGAATTGAAACTCTCGAGCGCCGCCATTTTGTTTAGAAGTAACCTTTTGAGGTATTATTTACGGCACGATTTTCTACTAATTAATACTTTTAAACTGGTATGCATATCGACCTGTGTTTACATATACGTTCTTCTGACTCCTTGTGTACCATCTTCAGTATGATGGAAAAAATTATATTTGCTTCAAAATGTATAGTTTTAGGTATTTTATGTATTTGTGAAGTGTTATTGCTTTATGTGCAATGGTTCAAAAAATATAATACCTGACTTTTGGAATACTCTGTATATCTATGGTACTATTAAAAAGGCCGGCTGATTCAATCAGCTAACAAAATAACATAGTCACGCTGGTGTTTTGGAAAACTTAATACGTTATTTCAAGAAGATATAATCAGTGTTACATTTTATTTGGTTGCAGTAAAACAATAATAAATTTGAGCAAATATTAACAAATGATGGTTTGTACAGACACTCTAATACATACAAGTAAACGACATACAAAGACGCTATCGCCGCCAAACAACGAGGCGACAGTCCGGCACAGAGCCTCACATCCGTGTCCGCTATTGCCTTCGACTCTGTTATCACTGTGCGTGAGTCATGTGTGGATATTCGGTTCACAGGCCTAGTTTAGTGTGGACTTGGATGGATTTCTGAGGTTGCAGTGTCTGTTTCTGATAAAGAGTGGGTGACGTCACAGGCGATAAGTCTCACATTCATGTACTACGAACTACGGTACCGAACTACACACCATTCTCCTTTACATAACGTATGTTGTCTGACCACGCTAGTACAGAACAGTTATTGAATGGCAGGTAACTGGCTGCCTGGCTGGGACCCTATAGCCGATATTGGTCCCCACTTTCCCTCTAGCCTGTGCCAGATTGACAGTCACAGACAATTATCTCAGTAATAGTGACTGAGTGACAGGAAACTGACTGGGACCCCTACATCTGTTACGGGTGCCCACACTTTCCTTCTAGCCTGTGCCAGATTGATAGTCACAGACAATTATCTCAGTAACAGTGACTAAGTGACAGGAAACTGACTGGGACCCCTACATCTGTTACGGGTGCCCACACTTTCCTTCTAGCCTGTGCCAGATTGATAGTCACAGACAATTATCTCAGTAACAGTGACTAAGTGACAGGAAACTGACTGGGACCCCTACATCTGTTACGGGTGCCCACACTTTCCTTCTAGCCTGTGCCAGATTGATAGTCACAGACAATTATCTCAGTAACAGTGACTAAGTGACAGGAAACTGGCTGGGACCCCTACATCTGTTACGGGTGCCCACACTTTCCTTCTAGCCTGTGCCAGATTGATAGTCACAGACAATTATCTCAGTAACAGTGACTAAGTGACAGGAAACTGACTGGGACCCCTACATCTGTTACGGGTGCCCACACTTTCCCTCTAGCCTGTGCCAGATTGATAGTCACAGACAATTATCTCAGTAACAGAGACTAAGTGACAGGAAACTGACTGGGACCCCTACATCTGTTACGGGTGCCCACACTTTCCTTCTAGCCTGTGCCAGATTGATAGTCACAGACAATTATCTCAGTAACAGTGACTAAGTGACAGGAAACTGACTGGGACCCCTACATCTGTTACGGGTGCCCACACTTTCCCTTTAGCCTGTGCCAGATTGACAGTCACAGACAATTATCTCAGTAACAGTGACTGAGTGACAGGAAACTGACTGGGACCCCTAAATCTGTTACGGGTGCCCACACTTTCCCTCTAGCCTGTGCCAGATTGATAGTCACCGACAATTATCTCAGTAACAGTGACTGAGTGACAGGAAACTGACTGGGACCCCCAAATCTGTTACGGGTGCCCACACTTTCCCTCTAGCCTCTGCCAGATTGATAGTCACAGACAATTATCTCAGTAACAGAGACTGAGTGACAGGAAACTGGCTGGGACCCCTACATCTGATACGGGTGCCCACACTTTCCTTCTAGCCTGTGCCAGATTGATAGTCACAGACAATTATCTCAGTAACAGAGACTGAGTGACAGGAAACTGGCTGGGACCCCTACATCTGATACGGGTGCCCACACTTTCCCTCTAGCCTGTGCCAGATTGATAGTCACAGACAATTATCTCAGTACCAGTGCCTGAGTGACAAGAAACTGACTGGGACCCCTACATCTGTTACGGGTGCCCACACTTTCCTTCTAGCCTGTGCCAGATTGATAGTCACAGACAATTATCTCAGTAACAGTGCCTGAGTGACAAGAAACTGACTGGGACCCCTACATCTGTTACGGGTGCCCACACTTTCCCTCTTGCCTGTGCCAGATTGATAGTCACAGACAATTATCTCAGTAACAGTGCCTGAGTGACAAGAAACTGACTGGGACCCTACATCTGTTACGGGTGCCCACACTTTCCCTCTAGCCTGTGCCAGATTAATAGTCACAGACAATTAGCTCAGTAACAGTGCCTGAGTGACAAGAAACTGACTGTGACCCCTACATCTGATACGGGTGCCCACACTTTCCCTCTAGCCTGTGCCAGATTGATAGTCACAGACAATTATCTCAGTAACAGTGACTAAGTGACAGGAAACTGACTGGGACCCCTACATCTGTTACGGGTGCCCAAACTTTCCTTCTAGCCTGTGCCAGATTGATAGTCACAGACAATTAGCTCAGTAACAGTGACTAAGTGACAGGAAACTGGCTGGGACCCCTACATCTGTTACGGGTGCCCACACTTTCCTTCTAGCCTGTGCCAGATTGATAGACACAGACAATTAGCTCAGTAACAGTGACTAAGTGACAGGAAACTGGCTGGGACCCCTACATCTGTTACGGGTGCCCAAACTTTCCTTCTAGCCTGTGCCAGATTGATAGTCACAGACAATTATCTCAGTAACAGTGACTAAGTGACAGGAAACTGACTGGGACCCCTACATCTGTTACGGGTGCCCACACTTTCCCTCTAGCCTGTGCCAGATTGACAGTCACAGACAATTAGCTCAGTAACAGTGACTAAGTGACAGGAAACTGACTGGCACCCCTACATTTGTTACGGGTGCCCACACTTTCCCTCTAGCCTGTGCCAGATTGATAGTCACAGACAATTATCTCAGTAACAGTGACTAAGTGACAGGAAACTGACTGGGACCCCTACATCTGTTACGGGTGCCCAAACTTTCCTTCTAGCCTGTGGCAGATTGATAGTCACAGACAATTATCTCAGTAACAGTGACTAAGTGACAGGAAACTGACTGGGACCCCTACATTTGTTACGGGTGCCCACACTTTCCCTCTAGCCTGTGCCAGATTGATAGTCACAGACAATTATCTCAGTAACAGTGACTAAGTGACAGGAAACTGACTGGGACCCCTACATTTGTTACGGGTGCCCACACTTTCCCTCTAGCCTGTGCCAGATTGATAGTCACAGACAATTAGCTCAGTAACAGTGACTAAGTGACAGGAAACTGACTGGGACCCCTACATCTGTTACGGGTGCCCACACTTTCCCTCTAGCTTGTGCCAGATTGATAGTCACAGACAATTATCTCAGTAACAGTGACAGGAAACTGACTGGGATCCCTACATCTGATACGGGTGCCCACACTTTCCTTCTAGCCTGTGCCAGATTGATAGTCACAGACAATTATCTCAGTAACAGTGACTAAGTGACAGGAAACTGACTGGGACCCCCAAATCTGTTACGGGTGCCCACACTTTCCTTCTAGCCTGTGCCAGATTGATAGTCACAGACAATTATCTCAGTAACAGTGACTAAGTGACAGGAAACTGACTGGGACCCCTACATCTGTTACGGGTGCCCACACTTTCCCTCTAGCCTGTGCCAGATTGATAGTCACAGACAATTATCTCAGTAACAGTGACTAAGTGACAGGAAACTGACTGGGACCCCTACATTTGTTACGGGTGCCCACACTTTCCTTCTAGCCTGTGCCAGATTGATAGTCACAGATAATTATCTCAGTAACAGTGACTAAGTGACAGGAAACTGACTGGGACCCCTACATCTGTTATGGGTGCCCACACTTTCCCTCTAGAGTCTAGACTGTGCCAGATTGACAGTCACAGACATTTATCTCAGTTACAGTGACTAAGTGACAGGAAACTGACTGGGACCCCTACATCTGATACGGGTGCCCACACTTTCCTATTAGCCTGTGCCAGATTGACAGTCACAGACAATTATCTCAGTAACAGTGACTAAGTGACAGGAAACTGACTGGGACCCCTACATCTGTTACGGGTGCCCACACTTTCCCTCTAGCCTGAGCCAGATTGACAGTCACAGACAATTCTTACATTCTTACATTCTTACATATGAGACGCCGACACAACGTTGTGCGTATTTTAAGGCGAATATGAATGGTTTTATGAGTGTAGGATGAGTGTAGATGAGTGTAGTCTGGTTACTAACTAAGTTCAATTATCTCAGTAACAGTGACTAAGTGACAGGAAACTGACTGGGACCCCTACATCTGATACGGGTGCCCACACTTTCCTTCTAGCCTGTGCCAGATTGATAGTCACGGACAATTAGCTCAGTAACAATGCCTGAGTGACAGGAAACTGACTGGGACCCCTACATCTATTACGGGTGCCCACACTTTCCCTCTAGCCTGTGCCAGATTGATAGTCACGGACAATTATCTCAGTAACAGTGACTAAGTGACAGGAAACTGACTGGGACCCCTACATCTGTTACGGGTGCCCACACTTTCCCTCTAGCCTGTGCCAGATTGACAGTCACAGACAATTAGCTCAGTAACAATGCCTGAGTGGCAGGTAACTACTGACTGCCTGGCTGAGACCCCCATAGTCAACATAAGTGCCCACAATTTCTTCCTAGCCTGTGCCAGACTGAAAGTCACATCCATGTTAGCACAGTAACAGTGACTGTGTGGCAGGTTATTGGCTAGGATCCCCATTGCCGACACAGGTGCCCACACTTTTCCTGTAGCCTATGCCAGACTGACAGTCACACCTATGTTAGCATATCAACAGTAACTGAGTGGCAGGTAACTGGCTGGGACCCCTATTGCCGACACGGGTGCCCATACTTTCCCTGTAGCCTATGCCTGACTGACCGTCACGCCTATCTTAGCACATCAACAGTAACTGAGTGGCAGGTAACTGGCTGGGACCAGCATTGCCGACACGGGTTCCCACACTTTCCCTGTAGTCTATGCCAGACTGACAGTCACACCCATGTTAGCACAGTAACAGTGACTGAGTGGCAGGTAACTGGCTGGGACCCCATTGCCGACACGGGTGCCCACACCTTCCCTGTAGCCTATGCCTGACTGACAGTCACGCCTATCTTAGCACATCAACAGTAACTGAGTGGCAGGTAACTGGCTGGGACCACCATTGCCGACACGGGTGCCCACACTTTCTCTGTAGCCTATGCCAGATTGACAGTCACACCCATGTTAGCACAGTAACAGTGACTGAGTGGCAGGTAACTGGCTGGGACCCCATTGCCGACATGGGTGCCCACACTTTCCCTGTAGCCTATGCCAGACTGACAGTCACACCCATGTTAGCTCAGTAACAGTGACTGAGTGGCAGGTAACTGGCTGGGACCCCCATTGCTGACACGGTGCCCACACTTTCCCTGTAGCCTACGCCAGATTGAATTGGCCTGACCTAGGCGTGAATAACAATTTCAGGAAATCTGTTAGTCAGGTCCCCGCTATCGTGCCCGATTATGCAAGTGTCGTTAGGCTGGAGCCAGTGCGGCTGAGTACATACACAGTCTTTAGTTTACAGCTCTCTTAGTGTCATCGTCACGGACAGAGCACATACGTTGTTAATGTGTCTGAGAATACATGTCAATTATTTATACTTTAATCTATTAAGAAAGTTAATATTTTTTACAAAAAAAGTAACCCTTCGTTTCGCAGTAGGCTTATATCCTACATTATCAACCTCACAATATGACCGTACAACTATCTATGCTGGATCTTAAACATCAGTACATATAAATAGTGTTATTGAAGTTTGGTATGTAGCCTATTTCACATCAAGAGTTTTGTTGTGAATTTACGCTGTATAAATAAAATTGTGTCTCTAGATAATGTCTGGTTTTTTATAGCTTATGACAGCAATATTCGGATTTGTGCCTCTTTTCTGGATAAGTGTACAATATTGAATTGATAACATCACGTAAAATCTGTTTTATATTCTAGTTTGAAGGTTTGGCAGTCTAGTCTTTTTCTTCATCTTTTTCCAGTAAATTATTTTAATAATTCTTAAGATTTTATAGAAACAGGCGAGAACATAAGGTGTGGAGTGCGGTTGGTAGTGGGCAAGGTTATATGTACGTTTTGTGGTTGGAAGGCCCATGGCAAAAGACGTACATAGAAGTTAGGGCTTGTCAGAGACTAAGTTGGATGGATGGGGAGGCACCCTAAAAAGGACTTAAGTAAGAATGATGGGAGTGAAGGGGCGCTAGTTTCACTCTAGAGGATATTTTTACCCATAAGAAGACTAAAACTTTAAATAAAAAATTCGAAAAATAAAACTGATAGTACACCCTTAAATGTCAACATATGCATCACGTATTCAGTGGTTTGTTGAGGGCACTGAAGCACCACGTCATGAACTAGCAATTATTTCAATTCAGAGATGGTTTTTGCGTAATAAATTAGTTTCCATTTTAATGGCAAATAATATGTGCATGTTGTTGTTTAAAATAACAAAAAAGAGGGTCGCTTTATTGTTTTATTAAAATGTGTAAATACGTTGCATCGCCTCCTCCCCTTAACTCAAGAACAATTCATAGAGTATTGCTGTTCTGGCGCCAGGGTTAACACTGTACCCTCTAGTTACAACAGTTAAAACCGTAATCCGCCCACTCGTGTCGGTGACGTCACCGCACACCCACATCCACCCCCTCCCACGACCACCAGCTAGCTCGTGCACTGGGAGGTAATTGTTTTCTCTTGGCAACTCAAGGGGGTTGTAGTTAATTTCATTTTTGACCTAACTCTGTTTCCCAGACAAAATTGGTTTTCTCCGCCCGCAAATTGGGATGAGTTAAAAATAAGATGAAGAGGAGTTCTGCCTCAAATAAATGGTAGTAATATAGCTTTGTATTATTTTGATGAAGTACGAATAATGTGATTTAGTTAGTTTTAAACGGAAGCCATTTGTGGTAACTTGATACGTAGAACTTGATGTTCGGTAGCCAGGGGAGAAGAACCGCGGAACGGAGCCACTACTAGTATAGTAGGTTATTGGCCCTGTTGGCCAACCTTACTAATCAACCAATATAAATCTTATACATCTCTCCCAGAGTTCGAAATCCATAGTACCCAATATGACTAATTTAAATGAAAAATGCCTTTATTAAAGGGTCGAAGTTAGGACTGTAAAGTCCTCTCTAACACTTAGCCCCAAATTTATCGTAACTAACACTCTTACCAATTTATCGTAATTTTATATGAAAGTCCTATGTGGGACAATAAATTGGATATTTTAGCTACAGTACATGCTAATTGGTATTGATGTGTTAAATACACAAACAACATTGTATTTGGTTTGATATAATTAACAGTTTGCTAACCACACAATTTTATAAATAGGTGACAAACATGTAAATATAATAATTAACGAGAAATTAACCCCAGCATGCAAGCGAAATCGGGACAATAAAATCAATAAATAATTTGACTTTTCAAAGAATTAATATAAAAATATACTGTATAGCGTTTTGATTGCCCTTTTTGACATTTAGAAACAAATGGTTATTCCTTGACATTTGCCATTTGGCTTTATCTCAGAATCGAATTAATTAATTTTCGTTGATTTCTACTCATTTTGATATTATTAACAATTTTTTATAACATACATATCATACAATACATTTGTACAAAATATGTATTGTAGAATCGTTGGGGGTTCTTTAATTTTATTCTTTCTGAAATATACAGGGTGTTTGAAAAGTGTGGGGCAAAACTTCAGGAAATGATCAAATAGGTAAAAATAAACAAAAAAGTCCCTATGAAGATGTGTCTTATCTCGCTTAGTTTGGTGTCTGTCTGTATGTGTGTTTTATAAAAAATACCTAAACTTCTCAACTTCATAAAAAATAAAAAACTCAATAGTATTAATTATAGTTTTGAAACTTGACACGAATATTGAAATTTACACCACCAAATATAATCTAAAATTATAAAATAATATTTATACCCGTTTCAAAATGGCAGCCATTTGAAAATTGTAATACTAAATTTCACGAAAACCAAAGCAAAATCAAAAAATTGTTACGATACCTAATATTTAGCTTAAAAAAAGGAAAATCTTTTGGTACCTCATTTGTTTCAATCAGACAGTAAATAACTGAGAAAATTTAATTTTTCTGATTGTGTGCAAAATGTATTTTAACTTTCGTATACTTGTGTCTATTGACTTGAACAAAACCACAAGTCAAATTTTGCACACAATCAAATTTCTCAGTTATTTACTGTCCGATTGTAAGAAATGAGGTACCAAGAGATTTGTATTTTTTTAAAGATAAATATTAGGTATCGTGACAATTTGTTGGTTTTAGTTTGGTTTTCCTGAAATTTAGCACTAAAACTTTTAAACAGCTGCCATTTTTAAACGGGTAAAAATATTATTTTATATTTTTAGAGTATATTATGTGGTATGAAGTTAAATATTCGTGCCAAGTTTCAAAATTATAGCTAATAGCGTTTAGGAGATATGGTATTTTTTTTAAAACACACATACAGACAGACGCCAAACTAAGCGAGATAAGACACATCTTCATAAGAACTTTTTTGTTTATTTTTATCCATTTAATCATTTCCTGAAGTTTTTGCCCCACACGTTTCAAAAGTCCTGTATATTTTTTAGTTTTGCTTGTTAGATGTTGACTTTTGATAGTTTGCCTTTCTTATTTTTAATATGCATTTTGTTGATATTCATAAAAATAATAAATATAAGTAGTACGTAATTAAAAAAAAAATCCAAATAGCATTCATTACGAAGAATTCCAGGTATGTTGTTAAAATGTATTTGAGTAAATGTAAAAAAGAATGCATTGTAAACATTATTGTCGAATTTCACATTATCAACTAATATACTTATTTGTAGGCTTGAAAAGAAAACAATAGCAGTTCTTATAAAATACACTCCACGTTATTTCATACAGCATTTTAACTATAATAATTGTAAACTCAATGAAAGTTTTTCCAAATGGTCTAATTATATCTACATTTCCAAACAAAGTGGCGAAAAGCATGAGGAGATTGTGAAAGTCCATTACAATACAAATTGCTTAAAGGATTATACAACCTTAACATCGTATTTATGAGTGAATGAATTCCCAAATGATTACATGAAGCAGGAGGGAGAACGGAACGAGAGCGTGAATTGGGCCGAGTAACACTCAACCGAGTAATGAGAGCTGTTCTGTCAAATACCTCAAGTACTGAACGTCAACAGGATGTATTAGACTAAGTAAAGGTGGCTCTAATCTCGGAACGAGAGCGTGAATTGGGCCGAGTAACACTCAACCGAGTAATGAGAGCTGTTCCGTCAAATACCTCGAGTACTGAACGTCAACAGGAGGTATTAGACTAAGTAAAGGTGGCTCTAATCTCGGAACGAGAGCGTGAATTGGGCCGAGTAACACTCAACCGAGTAATGAGAGCTGTTCCGTCAAATACCTCGAGTACTGAACGTCAACAGGAGGTATTAGACTAAGTAAAGGTGGCTCTGATCTCGGAACGAGAGCGTGAATTGGGCCGAGTAACACTCAACCGAGTAATGAGAGCTGTTCCGTCAAATACCTCGAGTACTGAACGTCAACAGGAGGTATTAGACTAAGTAAAGGTGGCTCTGATCTCGGAACGAGAGCGTGAATTGGGCCGGGTAACACTCAACCGAGTAATGAGAGCTGTTCCGTCAAATACCTCGAGTACTGAACGTCAACAGGAGGTATTAGACTAAGTAAAGGTGGCTCTGATCTCGGAACGAGAGCGTGAATTGGGCCGGGTAACACTCAACCGAGTAATGAGAGCTGTTCCGTCAAATACCTCGAGTACTGAACGTCAACAGGAGGTATTAGACTAAGTAAAGGTGGCTCTGATCTCGGAACGAGAGCGTGAATTGGGCCGAGTAACACTCAACCGAGTAATGAGAGCTGTTCCGTCAAATACCTCGAGTACTGAACGTCAACGGGTAGGTTTTCAGAGTAAAGGTGGCTCTGATCTCGGAACGAGAGCGTGAATTGGGCCGAGTAACACTCAACCGAGTAATGAGAGCTGTTCCGTCAAATACCTCAAGTACTGAACGTCAACAGGAGGTATTAGACTAAGTAAAGGTGGCTCTGATCTCGGAAGGAGAGCGTGAATTGGGCCGAGTAACACTCAACCGAGTAATGAGAGCTGTTCCGTCAAATACCTCAAGTACTGAACGTCAACAGGAAGTATTAGACTAAGTAAAGGTTAACTATGGAACAGAGCGATGTACCAACCAAATGCCGTATTACAGAGTGAGCCTAATGATGTAATTTGTTCAGTGAATATTCATCTATAATAAGCGGATTCATCTATAAAACAAAGGAAAATAGAGAAACTTTCTCTAGCACTGAAAGCAAAAGCTAAGCGCGGCGGCCGATACGCAGCGCTGGCTATCATTTTCTGCTACGTACCCCCTCTCTCTCCCTTCCCCCACTCCCCCTCCTCGCCCCCTTCCAACAAAAAAAACCAACCAACATTATACAAAACATATGAATTAACATCACAAAAGACTAGACTTATTTTTAATCAATCCTATTTTATAAAATCAATTTACTTACCTTACTTACACTTGTGACCACTCAAATCCTTGTTGGATGTTGGCCTCACCAACAAGTTGTATAACCAATCTTCTATCTTCTTCTATCTCTATGTGGTTACCCAGTCTTCCTCACATCATCTGCCACTTAATCTTGGTCTTCCGAGAGGGCGCTTTCCTTCCTGTTTTTCCAGTCAATGGTTTTTTGAGAGTTCTATCCTCTTTGCTCATTTTGACAGACCTATCCAATTCTCCTGCTCCGAATCACAATATCAGGTTCAGTTAACGTTTTGTCTTGGTTCTCTAATATAACTAAAATCAATTAGTTACAATTTTATAAGTGGATCTGTATGGTCACTTGGAATACGACAATTTTCAATTTGTTATTATTTACAAATTTCTCTCTTTCTTTCTTCTGCATTTGAATATTTAGACATGATGTATTAATCTGTTTTTAGTTACGTTTATGTTCCAGAGAAAGCTAGTAGACTATGTCTTATAGACTGTAATCCTGTTACCCCTGTTCTTAGTGTTTCACAGAAAACTAATTGAATATGTCTTATAAAATGCAACCTTGTTACCGGTACCTCTATTCTAGTGTTTCACGGAAAGCTAGTAGACTATGTCTTATAAACTGTAATCCCGTTACCCCTGTTCTTAGTGTTTCACAGAAAACTAATTGAATATGTCTTATAAAATGCAATCTTGTTACCGGTACCTCTATTCTAGTGTTTCACGGAAAGCTAGTAGACTATGTCTTATAAACTGTAATAATCCTTTTACTATCCAGGCACTCTCAGTCGGATGTATCTTGACTAATTAGCTGGTAAAAGAATTTACAATACCGTAGTTTTTGGTGCAAACCATAATTAATTAGCACTAATTAACGTACTCGTGCTGCTTTGTGCCTTCATCTTCATGAGACAATAGATCTAGGTTTGAGATTAACAGAAAATAGGCCAGTCTAGTCTAAACAGATTTTGATATTTGAAGTAACAAGATTTTGATGATTTTGAAGTAGATTCTAAGCATGGGATCTCCAATAGGAAGTTAGCCATGTATATAACTAACGGACAGCCCCTCGGACCGTTACCGGCCATTCAACGAAATATCTAATTGGCGAGAATGAAGACGCGTGTGTAGCCCGTTGTCTCACGTTGGACTGATGACTGTTTGAATACCTCACGTACTACCCAGTGTATTCAATCTGGGTTATGGCTGAGGGGTATCAATAATATTGTTACATGCATGTTAACCAGATATTTAAACGCAATAATTTATCTAATTTTGATATGATGTCCGTTTGTGCTAAGCTAGATAGCCAGCTGAGGTAACTCAGCCTTTTGATATCATTAAAAAATTATGAGCTTAATTCCAGAATGAAGTTTTAATGTTCAAAAGTAAAACAAGAAATCATTAATGTTGCAATAATTTGTTTTTCCTCCGATTTTCCCACGCCAAGATGTTTATAATCCCTCCTACTGTAGCTGTAGAGTAACAGATAATTTTAAGTCCCTCCCATTGCAGTCGTGGAAATATGTTTTCATAGTCTCCCTGTTGGAGTAACATAGAAGTACATTCCTAGTCTAGTCAATTACAGTCTTGGAAATGTACTTTCTTGTCGCTCCCATTGAAGCCATAGAAACGTCTCTCTTAGTCTCCCTGTTGGAGTAACATAGAAGTACTTTCCTAGTCTAGTCAATTACAGTCTTGGAAATGTACTTTCAAGTCGCTCCCATTGAAGCCATGGAAACGTCTCTCTTAGTCTCCCTGTTGGAGTAACATAGAAGTACTTTCCTAGTCTAGTCAATTACAGTCTTGGAAATGTACTTTCAAGTTGCTCCCATTGAAGCCATAGAAACGTCTCTCTTAGTCTCCCTGTTGGAGTAACATAGAAGTACTTTCCTAGTCTAGTCAATTACAGTCTTGGAAATGTACTTTCCAGTCGCTCCCATTGAAGCCATGGAAACGTCTCTCTTAGTCTCCCTGTTGGAGTAACATAGAAGTACTTTCCTAGTCTAGTCAATTACAGTCTTGGAAATGTACTTTCAAGTCGCTCCCATTGAAGCCATAGAAACGTCTCTCTTAGTCTCCCTGTTGGAGTAACATAGGAGTAATTTCCCAAACTAGTCTAATAGAATCTTGGAAATATGCTTTCAAGTCGCTCCCATTGAAACGTGTTTCTTAGTCTTTCTGTTGGAGTAACATAGAAGTACTTTCCTAGTCTAGTCAATTACAGTCTTGGAAATGTACTTTCAAGTCGCTCCCATTGAAGCCATGGAAACGTCTCTCTTAGTCTCCCTGTTGGAGTAACATAGAAGTACTTTCCTAGTCTAGTCAATTACAGTCTTGGAAATGTACTTTCAAGTCGCTCCCATTGAAGCCATAGAAACGTCTCTCTTAGTCTCCCTGTTGGAGTAACATAGAAGTACTTTCCTAGTCTAGTCAATTACAGTCTTGGAAATGTACTTTCCAGTCGCTCCCATTGAAGCCATGGAAACGTCTCTCTTAGTCTCCCTGTTGGAGTAACATAGAAGTACTTTCCTAGTCTAGTCAATTACAGTCTTGGAAATGTACTTTCAAGTCGCTCCCATTGAAGCCATAGAAACGTCTCTCTTAGTCTCCCTGTTGGAGTAACATAGGAGTAATTTCCCAAACTAGTCTAATAGAATCTTGGAAATATGCTTTCAAGTCGCTCCCATTGAAACGTGTTTCTTAGTCTTTCTGTTGGAGTAACATAGAAGTACTTTCCTAGTCTAGTCTATTACAGTTTTGGAAATGTGCTTTCAAGTCTCTTTCATTGAAGCCATGGAAACGAGTTTCTTAGTCATTCTGTTGGAGTAACATAGGAGTACTTTCCTAGTCTAGTCTATTACAGTTTTGGAAATGTGCTTTCAAGTCTCTTTCATTGAAGCCATGGAAACGTGTTTCTCTAGTGTTTCTGTTGGAATAGTGTGCTTTCAAGTCACTCCTATTGAAGCCATGGAAACGTGTTTTCTTAGTCTTTCTGTAGGAGAAACGCAGGATTACTTTTCTTTTTCAGGCTTGGAATTATGCTTTTAAGTCCCGTGGATTGGATCCAGGGAAACGTCTTTTCATAATCCTATATATTGTGATTAAGAAAATATTTTCATAATCATAATCAGCTTATTAGAGGCAATACATTTTGTTTTTCACTGTCCAGCCTGAAAGTTAAAAAAAAGAAACGTTTAGTAAGTCCCTCCTTTTTTAGGATCATAAATAGATTTTCATAGTCGAATTTTGAGTAGACAGGGTTTATTTTCATATTCCATTCTATAAAGTTCACACTAAAAACAGGGAGAAAATTATTTTCTTACTCCCAAGTCATGTAAACGTTTTCATAATCCCGCTTACCGCGTGTACTCCACAATAGAGTGCGGCTTGAATGTGGGCAGCAGTGCCTGTTCACTGACCATATACCGCGGATAACGGTCTGTCTACAGTCCGGCCTTCCGTCCGGCCCCAGTAGTCACCTTGACATTACCACCGGACTCCAGACACTAAGGCCGGATCTTCATTCCAAACCATTCTTTTAATGAGCATCATAAACATAAGCTTATTTTTCATTTTGACTCAAGTGTAATGGTAACTTGTATCACAACCTGACAAATTTATTTACCGTCACAATAATTTGTAGTAACAAAAATGAATTTTCTTAGTTTAGACCCAATTCATTCAACGATTAACGAACTTTATTGTCTAATAATATACTGTACATTGGACAGAGCTCCTACATAAGCTTCTCAGTTTAACAAGTTAAAGTTGCTCATTTTATAATTACATGAATTCCATAAAACTCAAAATGAATGTAAAACCCAAATCTACTGACTTCTGGCTTATACAATAACGACAAATCTGATTGAATTCATTTACGTACTCGTAAAATACATCTTATTGTTGAACTGTTGCACACATCTTAAAATTTCTTTTAAATCATTAGACGAGATTTATGTTTGTAGACACAGGTTACAAATTCAAGGCAAGCAATTATTATAAGTGCTCGTTTGAATTAAAAAAAAAACACACAGATAATTCAAAGCATCCTTTCATGAAATCTGTAAGTATTAATTTAATTTAAGAACGATATTTGGCTGTCATTCTTCCGTTTCTTTCTCACTTAAAATACAAATCGTAATTAATTCGTGCATGTACTAATAAAGTACAGCTCATTGGTGAACTAATGTGTACATTTTGAAAAATGGTTTTGAAATAATAGATGAGATTGATAATTACAAAAAAAGCTTAAACACATAAAACGAAAATGAAAAAAAAATAATTGACAAAAGCACAGCGACGTTTCTTCGATGATCTTTTACCTTTATTCCTAGTAATGGTGTTTATATTTGGCGTAATAATTACCGTGAACCAAGTTATTTGATACTCAGAAACAAAGCTGGTTTTGTCTGTGTTAAATGTTAAAGCAATTAATCGCGTGTAATTGGTCTTAGCAATATGAGGAAAGTTCAGTTATTGCACCTTTAAAACCAAATTGTATAGACTTAAGAAAGGCGGTCAAGGCGATCAAATCCCACTTCCACAAGAGTAGTTTTTAATTGTATTCGAGTTTATTTGTATATAAAGTTGAACGACAGAACGGATCAGTTGGGATAGTTTGTTGTTTCAGACGTGGACTCCGTAGGGAGAAGAAAGCAATCAGTTGGTCTTCTGACGGATAGTGTCACATCTTTTTAGTCAACTTTATTAAATCCTTTAATTTAAATTGTTACGTATGTTTTATAATATAAATTGTATGTTACTTGGTTAAACAAACTGGAAAACTAACCATTCGACACCCTTTTAGCGCACTATTGGATGCGACATATGTTTCTTTCTTCTTTGTGTATATACATAACAGGAGTTTGAACAATAAACATTATATTTATTTTTGTTTATTTATTCTTAAGACGCCGATCGTCAAGATATGGGCGAATATGGATTTCGAATGAGTGTAGATGAACGAGTGTAGTCATTGTTACTATCTGAGTTCGACTTAGCTCAGAAAGGACTATTTATTAATAGCCCAATAGCAAGGGCAACTATGGGACCTACAGCTTTACGTGGATTCCGAACCACGTAGTGTTGGTCTGATTTTCAGCTAACTGACAAGTCTAACTTGACTAGTTTTTGAGTTGTGGCAAAAAAAAACATATTTGGTAATCAATGGTATTTTTTAAAGTTTTGATTGTTTGTGTTTTATATGGGGGAAAGTTTGTGACATTTTTTTGGAACCATTATTGTTTTAGGCATTATTGACCTATCACTACACAGTAATAAATGTGTAGTGCCTAAAAAGTTAATACTCGGCAAACTTGTTTTACCACAGGTCATCTAACTGCCACATTGTAGCCTCACTGTCGGGATTGCCCACTTTCACACCGGCCCTTGACGGCCGGCGACAGTAACTCATCAGTTACGCGACAACCATTGAACTTTGAGTGTAAATACCAGGGTCGCCCGGTGTGAAACTCGTCTGCAGGAATTTTGGTGGCTAACGGTACACTCCACCCAGCCTAGTCTCCAGATTTATCGATCTGACATTTAATTTATTATTAGTTACCTTTTACGTTAACTTTAGCCTTGGAACTGTCGTTATTTTAGAGATAGTTCAGTCCTGTGTTATACATGAATGCCTTGGTCTTAGTTTTTGAAAGTCTTATAAATATAGTTATTGGTATATAATTATTGTGCTATGTTTTATTTTCAATAACATATTTTTTAATTGTATTACCATTGAGTTAACTTGTTTATTACATAAAAAATTGGTCGAATACTATCGATCTGCGTGTTGTATATTTAGCGCGTGTACGGTTTCAGCAGTAGAGGGAAATCGGCCCTCCACTGAGCTGCCTTACTTCACGGACGTGACTCAAGTGTAATTTTCGCTTTTAATTGTTCAACTTCCGCAACAGTGTTTAGTTGGGGGAAAACTGTAATGAACTAATACATTCCTTCTCAAACCTATCACAAGCTGACCTACTCACCTTTGCCTCATTAAACATTTCAAATTTGCTGTTAAATCTTGTATACAATTTGTCTTGTGCAGTCGTAAGTCGTGGTGAGGCAAGAAGCGATGGTCTGTGAGCTCACTCTGACGTCACGCCTGCTTTCTTCATCAGTCGAGTTCCCAGAGACGAAGCACAGCCTTTCCCACTGCTGACATCCTCGCTTACTCTTCTTTCATCAATTCTATGTGTCCTCGCTACTTTTAATACTCATTCCTAGCATCATCTGAATCATTGTTATCTTTGTGTGAAAATTAAGCACACCCTTTTCTCCCTACTCGATTCCAACAACGTGCTCTTATTCAATTCACTAACTTAGAATATCTTGAAGATGAATTATTTTCAGTCAGAGTATACAATAAACATATGCTCTTCTTATTGATATGAACCAGTGCAGTCATTACATTAGAGGAAATGTATTCTCAAAATAAATAAAATACGGTCATTTAATTGGTACGATACAGTTTCCTCTGAGGTATCAAATATCCGGCATTTAATTATCCTTATGTATAACAAGTGAAGCAGGTTTTTGTCAGCGTACTACAGCTTGTAATTATGTCGAATTGCGTGACATACTAATAATATTCCATAACTACAGAGTGTAGTTGTGTCAAGTTATGTGACCTACTTATATCATCCCGTAACTACAGCTTGTAATTATGTCAAGTTGCGTGACCTAATAATCTAACGTCTACAGAATGTATCAATATTACGTGGCCAAATAATTTCACCTACTACATACAGCCTGTCGTAATTTAAAGTTACGTGCACTGATCATTATCAATCAACTAAAATGTGTCGAAAGTACAAGTTTGTTGCCCTGTTCTTATCACACAAGTACTACTTATCAATAATATCAGCTATGGATCGTGATCGTAATGTATCGCATAACTAATTTGTCATCACTGAGGTGTTTGCTGAGTTCGCAAACACTAAAGTCATTTAAATATTGTGGATTCCGTTAACAACGTGTGTGCCGTTACCAAGATACCGCGTGAACGTCATTACAAAGCCAATTTCGTCACTAGTTAATGCCAAGTCACGGCGAGTCGTCATTACCAAGGCACTGAGTAAATACCGTACTCGCAGGTGTTATATGTAACACTACCGCGACTCGCACACGTCTTATCAACGCCTGATAACAGGTTTATTTCCGTTCTCTTTTCACTTTCTTCTTTATAAAATACAGGTCGTGTACTGTTTTAAAACGTGTTCAAGAATAAACATGATCTACATATTTATTTTAACTATATTTAATTGTAACACTGATTACAACAACTGATATCTACTATAACTGTGATTCCCAACCCGTGATCCGCAGCGAGGTCTCAAGTAGTCACTTGATGATTCTAGATACATATTTTTACTAACACTTCTTTGCGAAATATCAAAATTATGTGATTTTCACTCAATTTTTTCTCAGAAATTTGTTTTGTTTTGTTGTTCTCAGAAATAAAGTAGAATATATGTTATGCTTAATAAGGGCTTCAGTGCTAAAGGTCAGTGAAACACTGTCAAATATTAACCAGGCATTCGTTCTCATTATTATTATAATAAGAATGTTTGCTCCAACATTCTGAATTCTTTGAAGCCAAATATTGAACAGCAAACCCAAGAAATTCACTGTGTAATGATTGTGCTAATATAAGCCTTTTATTATGCTCACTTAATTATATACTTTCTGGGCCAGTTTTCTTGATAAACTACTTACTGTTTTTATAGTGTTTTCTGTTTGAAATTTATTTAAAAGTTAATACAGAATTTAAATATAAGATTTTTTAGATCAATTTATCTAAAATACCTTGTGGCCCGCCGCGGTATTTATAGTGTAGACGGTAGAGGAGTAAAAGGTCGGGAACGACAACTATAAAATGCGATGTTTATTTAGTTGAAAAAATATTCTTTATAGAAAATATTGTAAAAATTATGAAAATCCCTCCAAATACTAGGCCCAAAATATTTCAAGCACGGATCTCCGAAGTCACACTATCCAACGCCAATCAGCTTCATGCGACCAGTAAAACAGAAAATAACATTCAGCTTTATTAACTGAAACTTTATAAAAGACACTAATTGACAATTTACTTGGTTGTCAACCTACATCGGAGTACCTACGCGCATTGAGCTATATTTGGACCTCGAAGTACGGCAAGTAGATCAGCGAGTGGGAGGGGGGTTGGGGATGGAAATCAGCTGTGGGGGCGTGTGACGTCAGAGTAGCTCCCAGATGAGATTAGACTAACAGCTGTTTTAAAAACACCCACGCTACTGCTAGTTGAAAAACTGTTCTTTGGCATTAATAACATGGTTCTATAAGTTAATAATAACCACCACTATTTTGTTTGTCGTTTGGATTATTCACAAAGTAAAGCAGTTATTCAAAGTTTAGATTTTACAGTAATATTCAGATATATTCAAATTAGATCAAAATTTACTACAGCTATTTTCTATGTAATATTAATTGTTGGCACAGTTCCAATTGTAAAAAAATAATACTAATTAACCACAAAATCTGCCAACTGTCCTCCAGTGCTGTCCTCGGCGGTCACGTCCACTCATAAAAACCATTCAGGACAAAAACAATTACGCCTTTAGATTTCGTAAAAACGCGATCCAGATAAATACTGTGACAAGAATTATTTTAGTTTTACATTGTTTCATACATAATCTCGTATGATGACCATACCAATCACCCATACACGTACGATGGTGATGACCCTACCATCCACTCTTATATATTGGTGATGACCCTACCACCCATCCATACTCGTACGAAGGTGATGATTCTCCCACCCACCCATCCAAATATGAAGGGGATGACCCAACCATCCAAATACTTTTATCTTTTAGACTGTGAATCTTATTAGCAGGCCTAATTATAGTGAGTAGTATTTTTATATATATAATTAAAACTGTTAACAAAATAGGAAAATTGCATCTACCAGGCCAACAGTGTTTTGGATTGTCACACAGTAGTTGTTTACAAATACGTTGTCTCTGGCTGATATGGCCAGTGTTTACACGTGACCAAGAGTCAAACACGCCTCATCTCCGTGCTCAACTCAAGGAGATTATGTCTGTGTCAGTGCTAAATGACTTTGTGTAAATAACAACTTCGGACATTCCAACACTCAGCCGGAGTGGCCCTCTAGTTCATAGTTCACTTGTGGAATCTCTGTGTCTTCTATAATGCAGTATAATTTTAGAGAAGACTAAAATTACATGTTGTTATTTTTAAAATAAATACGTAACAATAACACAACAACACGGTAACGGCAATGTTATACTTAAGGTTGGCCTACAACTTAATATATGTCACCCTACATGAACTGTCACTGTTTAGCGAGTATCACACAAGCAAACTTCTACCCTAGATAGTAGACTGACTAGTTCATCAGACGGAGTCTATTTACACTGCAACCCAGAAGATTCCAGAAATGTAAACGAGAATGGTTCCAACCGCCACTCTGAAAGGTTTTCATACCACAAAACAACCCAATTACCAATTAAACACCATAATAAAAGTTTCTAGGTGCCCAACCATACAGTGGTATTAACTCACCCGCCTACCACTAAAAGTACTGTGGTATTGACCCATCCGCCCATCCATATCTTACTCGCGCAGTGGTATTGACACAACCACCCATCCATATCTTACTCGCGCAGTGATATTGACACACCCACCCATCCATATCTTACTCGCGCAGTGATATTGACACAACCACCCATCCATATCTTACTCGCGCAGTGATATTGACACAACCACCCATCCATATCTTAAACGCGCAGTGATATTGACACACCCACCCATCCATATCTTACTCGCGCAGTGATATTGACACAACCACCCATCAATATCTTGCTCGCGCAGTGATATTGACACAACCACCCATCCATATCTTAAACGCGCAGTGATATTGACACACCCACCCATCCATATCTTACTCGCACAGTGATATTGACACAACCACCCATCCACATCTTACTCGCGCAGTGATATTGACACACCCACCCATCCATATCTTACTCGCGCAGTGATATTGACACACCCACCCATCCATATCTTACTCGCGCAGTGATATTGACACAATCACCCATCCATATCTTACTCGCGCAGTGATATTGACACAACCACCCATCCATATCTTACTCGCGCAGTGGTATTGACACACCCACCCATCCATATCTTACTCGCGCAGTGATGTTGACACAACCACACATCCATATCTTACTCGCGCAGTGGTATTGACACACCTACCCATCCATATCTTACTCGCGCAGTGATATTGACACACCCACCCATCCATATCTTACTCGCGCAGTGATATTGACACAACCACCCATCCATATCTTACTCGCGCAGTGGTATTGACACAACCACCCATCCATATCTTACTCGCACAGTGATATTGACACAACCACCCATCCATATCTTACTCACGCAGTGGTATTGACACAACCACCCATACTCAAACAGTAGTATTAACCCACCCTCATAAAAAAGGACAGCGGTATTGACCCACCCACACATACAAGTACAGTGATATTATACTTGCAATGTTACCGAGCAATTAATGTCTCATTAGAGTTATGATAGGCATCGTGTTACAGAGAAACTCGATGACAATAACTGAGTTATCCAAACAATTGATGTCTCATTAGAGTTATGATAGGCATCGTGTTACAGAGAAACTCGATGACAATAACTGAGCTATCCAAACAATTGATGTCCCATTAGAGTTATGATAGGCATCGTGTTACAGAGAAACTAGTTGACAAAAACTGAGCTATCCAAACAATTGATGTCTCATTAGAGTTATGATAGGCATCGTGTTACAGAGAAACTCGATGACAATAACTGAGCTATCCAAACAATTGATGTCTCATTAGAGTTATGATAGGCATCGTGTTACAGAGAAACTAGTTGACAATAACTGAGCTATCCAAACAATTGATGTCTTATTAGAGTTATGATAGGCATCGTGTTACAGAGAAACTAGTTGACAAAAACTGAGCTATCCAAACAATTGATGTCTCATTAGAGTTATGATAGGCATCGTGTTACAGAGAAACTCGATGACAATAACTGAGTTATCCAAACAATTGATGTCTCATTAGAGTTATGATAGGCATCGTGTTACAGAGAAACTAGTTGACAATAACTGAGCTATCCAAACAATTGATGTCTCATTAGAGTTATGATAGGCATCGTCTTACAGAGAAACTCGATTACAATAACTGAGTTATCCAAACAATAGATGTCTCATTAGAGTTGTGATAGGCATCGTGTTACAGAGAAACTCGATGACAATAACTGAGCTATCCAAACAATTGATGTCTCATTAGAGTTATGATAGGCATCGTGTTACAGAGAAACTCGATGACAATAACTGAGCTATCCAAACAATTGATGTCTCATTAGAGTTATGATAGGAATCGTGTTACAGAGAAACTAGTTGACAATAACTGAGCTATCCAAACAATTGATGTCTCATTAGAGTTATGATAGGCATCGTCTTACAGAGAAACTCGATTACAATAACTGAGTTAGCCAAACAATACATGTCTCATTAGAATTCTGATAGGCATCGTGTTACAGAGAAACTTGATGACAGTTACTGAGTTATCCGAGCAATAAATGTCTAATTATATATATACACATCGTGATACAGAAAGACTTGATGACAGTTACTGAGTTATCCGAGCAATAAATGTCTAATTAGATATGATACACATCGTGCTATAGAAAGACTTGATGACAGTTACTGAGCTATCCGAGCAATAAATGTCTCATTAGATATGATACACATCGTGCTATAGAAAGACTTGATGACAGTTACTGAGCTATCCGAGCAATAAATGTCTCATTAGATATGATACACATCGTGCTACAGAGAGACTCGATGGCAGTAACTGAGTTATCCAAACAATTAATGTCTCTTTAGAGTTATGATACACATCGTGCTACTGAGAGACTCGATGGCAGTAACTGAGTTATTCGAGCAATAAATGTCTCATTAGATATGATACACATCGTGCTACAGAAAGACTTGATGACAGTTACTGAGTTATCCGAGCAATAAATGTCTAATTAGACATATACACATCGTGATACAGAAAGACTTGATGACAGTTACTGAGCTATCTGAGCAATAAATGTCTCATTAGATATGATACACATCGTGCTACAGAGAGACTCGATGGCAGTAACTGAGTTACCAAACAATTAATGTCTCTTTAGAGTTATGATACACATCGTGCTACTGAGAGACTCGATGGCAGTAACTGAATTATTCGAGCAATAAATTTCTTATTAGATATGATACACATCGTGCTACAGAAAGACATGATGACAGTTACTGAGTTATCCGAGCAATAAATGTCTAATTAGATATATACACATCGTGATACAGAAAGACTTGATGACAGTTACTGAGTTATCCGAGCAATAAATGTCTAATTAGATATGATACACATCGTGCTATAGAAAGACTTGATGACAGTTACTGAGCTATCCGAGCAATAAATGTCTCATTAGATATGATACACATCGTGCTACAGAGAGACTTGATGACAGTTACTGAGTTATCCGAGCAATAAATGTCTCATTAGATATGATACACATCGTGCTACAGAAAGACATGATGACAGTTACTGAGTTATCCGAGCAATAAATGTCTCATTAGATATGATACACATCGTGCTATAGAAAGACTTGATGACAGTTACTGAGCTATCCGAGCAATAAATGTCTCATTAGATATGATACACATCGTGCTACAGAAAGACATGATGACAGTTACTGAGTTATCCGAGCAATAAATGTCTAATTAGATATATACACATCGTGATACAGAAAGACTTGATGACAGTTACTGAGTTATCCGAGCAATAAATGTCTAATTAGATATGATACACATCGTGCTATAGAAAGACTTGATGACAGTTACTGAGCTATCCGAGCAATAAATGTCTCATTAGATATGATACACATCGTGATACAGAAAGACTTGATGACAGTTACTGAGCTATCTGAGCAATAAATGTCTCATTAGATATGATACACATCGTGCTACAGAGAGACTCGATGGCAGTAACTGAGTTACCAAACAATTAATGTCTCTTTAGAGTTATGATACACATCGTGCTACTGAGAGACTCGATGGCAGTAACTGAGTTATTCGAGCAATAAATGTCTCATTAGATATGATACACATCGTGCTACAGAAAGACTTGATGACAGTTACTGAGCTATCCGAGCAATAAATGTCTCATTAGATATGATACACATCGTGCTACAGAGAGACTCGATGGCAGTAACTGAGTTATCCAAACAATTAATGTCTCTTTAGAGTTATGATACACATCGTGCTACTGAGAGACTCGATGGCAGTAACTGAGTTATTCGAGCAATAAATGTCTCATTAGATATGAAACACATCGTGCTACAGAAAGACTTGATGACAGTTACTGAGTTATCCGAGCAATAAATGTCTAATTAGATATATACACATCGTGATACAGAAAGACTTGATGACAGTTACTGAGTTATCCGAGCAATAAATGTCTAATTAGATATGATACACATCGTGCTATAGAAAGACTTGATGACAGTTACTGAGCTATCCGAGCAATAAATGTCTAATTAGATATATACACATCGTGATACAGAAATACTTGATGACAGTTACTGAGTTATCCGAGCAATAAATGTCTAATTAGATATGATACACATCGTGCTATAGAAAGACTTGATGACAGTTACTGAGTTATCCGAGCAATAAATGTCTAATTAGATATATACACATCGTGATACAGAAAGACTTGATGACAGTTACTGAGTTATCCGAGCAATAAATGTCTAATTAGATATATACACATCGTGATACAGAAAGACTTGATGACAGTTACTGAGTTATCCGAGCAATAAATGTCTAATTAGATATGATACACATCGTGCTATAGAAAGACTTGATGACAGTTACTGAGTTATCCGAGCAATAAATGTCTAATTAGATATATACACATCGTGATACAGAAAGACTTGATGACAGTTACTGAGTTATCCGAGCAATAAATGTCTCATTAGATATGATACACATCGTGCTATAGAAAGACTTGATGACAGTTACTGAGCTATCCGAGCAATAAATGTCTCATTATATATGATACACATCGTGCTACAGAAAGACTTGATGACAGTTACTGAGTTATCTGAGCAATAAATGTCTCCTCAGAGGTATGATACACATCGTGCTACTGAGAGACTCTATGGCAGTAACTGAGCTATCAATGTTGTAACACATGAAATTTTAACGATAACAGTTATTACCTAAATGAGCCACAAAAGCCCGTTACTGAACGATTTCGGTATTTATTTAACGAGGCTTTTATATCTGTAACCTTGGCGTTCAGCTCGCTGGGAGACATTAACTTGTGTCTCTCCACGTGTGAGGCCCATTCCTAACTACAATGATCTGAGATAGCTAATTTAACACTAGTTGGCGCAGTGCTGTAGCCCACCTACTTGGTGACAGAGTGTTGTAGGTGATAGGTTTTATGCTCGGTGTTTCTAACAACAACATGCAGTTTGCTCAATGGTTCCTTCGTTGTGGACACTACTAGAGATGCGGCGTGGTGCTCGGTGGATTGAGGCTTCGGACTGCGGAGGGCATTGTCCAAAGTTCAAATCCCCAACTGAAATAACGGTCGGTACTTAACTCCTTGATTAAATTTCACACACAGGCCTGCAGGCCCATGTAAACTGGCAATTATTAATGTTTCCATGTCTGGGTTGTCCATGTTGGCTAGTTAGTGTTTGGATGTTCTGTAGAGAAATAACTGTATGTCAAGCTTGTCAATCAGCTTAAAATAAAACCAGTACTACGTGGTTTGGATTCCACGTAAATATGCATGTCCTTAGTTAGGACAACTATTGGGCTATTAATAAATGTCACTTTCTAAGGATCAGTCGACATAAGTTAATAACAAAGACTACAATCGTTCATCAACACTCATCAAACTCATTCCCTCCATCACATCACATCAACACTCATCACACTCATTCCCTCCTCATATTCGCCCACATTTCTACAATCGGCATCGTCAAAATGAATAGTAATTATAATAACACTTTGATTCATTATTTTAGCCGGATATCACATAATTGTACATATAGACGATCTTTCAAAACATGTTTGATAACTTAACCCGACATAACTTGACCTAATTTATCTTCAACTGGCCTAACCTAATTTAACCTACGTGCAGTTGGCATTTTTACTAAAGAAGCATATGTTTGTTGCATTGGACATATTTTAAACAATTGTTCTTTGAAAAACAACCCTGTTTTCAACAGTTTAGAGTTTGTTTATTAAAAATGTTTTGTTTTTCTCTCTGAGGTGATGAGCCTTTATACCTGAAGAAGATAATCTTTAGATTATGATGGGGGACTAAAATGGTGCATATTTCATTCATAAGTAGATCATGTTTGTAATTTCGTAAATATTTTTGTAAACTAACTCTGCACCCGGTTTAAAATGAACACTTTTAATAAACATAAAATAATTTATGTAGCCTCTATGTATTGGCAGACTTGCAAACAGTCTGCCTCTTGTCGTTTCTGTCATACTTTCATCCCTTATTGAGGATATACTGGTCTTACTTTAGAAAATATCGGAAAAGTATTACTCGTATGTTGACAATCGATACATCGCTACGTTCTCACAAATATTCGACCTAACATATAAACAGTGGGTATTATATATTCACCTACGTAATTTCGTTCTTCAGACCGACATATAATAATATTACTTTCGCTTATTTCACATTTATTTTTTTACTCAGTCATCCTTTTCAAGAAGTAAATAGTTAAATTATTTACCAGTTTGATACCAAGGGAAATATGATTATTAATCTTTGTTCTAAAGATAAGTAAACTAAACAATTTGTTGTGTTTCAAATCCACTGCCATATAATTTATTCTGACAAGGTTTTACTGGTTTCACAGGATCATTACGACAGCAGAGCCATATACATTTTGTTCACAGAACGGCCTTGAAAACTGATCTTATTTACCATAGTTTTGGGCATATTTTAAATTGTTTTTTGGTGGAATTTATGCCTAAAGTGGATAGGTCAGTTCCTTGTAGGACAGTGCTCTTGTTGTTATATTTTGTATTTTATGTTTTTAAATATCTCTCTCATCATTTTCTTACTATGAAGTATACAGGGTGTCCCTGAAATAAAGTGCCACACTTCGGGAAATGGTTATATAAATCAAAATAAAGAGAAAATCAAGAATAATTTGTTTTCAAAAATGCTTCTTTCACCAGATATCCGCCATTTTGGTTTTTTTTCACAAAGGAATTTTTAACTCCAAGTTGGCTCAATCGATCTTAATGAAACTCGCTATGCTTGTTAGGATAATAGAGACATATTCTGAAAAAAATCAACTTGATCCAATTTAGCATTTCAAAATGACGGCCATTTCTAATTTTTAAATGGAAATTGCGGGAAAACAGCAAAAATACAAAAATATGGTTAGTATAAGTTTGTTTAGATAATTTTATTACCACTCTGTCAGTATAAAAAAGTTAGAATCTAACAAAAAAATAACCTAGACACATTGATATTTGTGTTGAGTGACAGCAAAAAAGCTAAAAACAAATATATGAACATAAATGTCAATGTGTCTTGGTTATTTTTTGTCCAATTCTAACTTGTTTGATACTGACAGATTGGTAAATCAATTATCCAAAAAATGTATTTTTAACAATTTGTTGCAGTTTTCTCTGGAATGAATAGGGCCGATGTGCTTATCAAATATTAAAATTAAAATTTAATTCTTGTGGTCCTTGTAATTATTTAAGCTGCGTTGACATTAACAAGTTTTTTTGAATTCTTATTATTGCAAGGAACTTGACTGATGATTGATTTATTTTTATTGCTCAAATAAAGTGATATTACCGCTATAAAATTGTTTCTACAAAATTAACGTCTTCTTGCTTCACCTGGCGGTCAACTCGAGATTTCGTTTCCCTGAAGCATCCCTTTCTCCCTTTAAAAGATCCATTAAAACTTTTCATATGGGAATGAATATGAGAAGTTCGTTATGTGATGGTGTTCAGTAGTCATCTTAGGGGAGTGTGAGGTCTGCTCAGTCTATTCCGGACCAATCAGACCCTTCAGTTCCGGTTGGTTACTCTCGGAAGGAAGTGTTGCTCCTTATCTCTTCTCTCCGTCCTATTTCACGCCTTTCTTCTTATCAATTTCTTTGTTCTCATCAACCGACGTTGTAGACCACTTGTTGACTGCAACAATCTTGTACAAGCTTCCGTTTACTTTTCAAATACATTCGATTTTATTATTTGTATCTCTTGTAGTATTTGGTTCCAAAATAATTACCAGATTAGTTATATTTCAAGATGTAAATTTATAATTAAGAATCAAGGTATACTCTGGAGCCATAATCAGTTATTTTCCAGAGGGATTCCATTTAAAGTCTTAATTACTTTAATTACTTCATAAAAGTGATTCTATCCGTCATGTAACAGTTAGAGCATAAAAAATGGCCTTTTTTTACATCGAAGTTTTAGAAATAAAATAGAATATCACTTTATTTACTTTATATTATTTTATTTATATTGTAAAATAAAATAATAGAAATAAGATATTATGCCCTGGTTCTGAATTTGAGTATTTAAGGAGATTATAATCGTTCCATAAAAACCGATAGAAAAAATGTAATCGTCATTACAATTATGCGATCGAATAGGAGATGTAGTCGATGAACAGTGAAATATATCGGAAAATCAGTAATGTGTATATCGTCTAGCGACTACCAAAAGGAAGGCATTCTAGTGGTCGTTGTAGTTTGTGAGGACATTTATAATACACGCAGCTTCAGATTGACATCTTGTATTTAAACACTTTAACGAGACATTCTAGTGGTCGTTGTAGTTGGTGAGGACATTTATAATACACGCAGCTTCAGATTGACATCTTGTATTTAAACACTTTAACGAGACATTCTAGTGGTCATTGTAGTTGGTGAGGACATTTATAATACACGCAGCTTCAGATTGACATCTTGTATTTAAACACTTTAACGAGACATTCTAGTGGTCGTTGTAGTTTGTGAGGACATTTATAATACACGCGGCTTCAGATTGACATCTTGTATTTAAACACTTTAACGAGACATTCTAGTGGTCGTTGTAGTTGGTGAGGACATTTATAATACACGCGGCTTCAGATTGACATTTTGTATTGAAACACTAACGAGACATTCTAGTGGTCGTTGTAGTTGGTGAGGGCATTTATAATACACGCGGCTTCAGATTGACATTTTGTATTGAAACACTAACGAGACATTCTAGTGGTCGTTGTAGTTGGTGAGGACATTTATAATACACGCGGCTTCAGATTGACATCTTGTATTTAAACACTAACGAGACATTCTAGTGGTCGTTGTAGTTGGTGAGGACATTTATAATACACGCAGCTTCAGATTGACATCTTGTATTTAAACACTAACGAGACATTCTAGTGGTCGTTGTAGTTGGTGAGGACATTTATAATACACGCGGCTTCAGATTGACATCTTGTATTTAAACACTAACGAGACATTCTAGTGGTCGTTGTAGTTGGTGAGGACATTAATAATACACGCAGCTTCAGATTGACATCTTGTATTTAAACACTAACGAGACATTCTAGTGGTCGTTGTAGTTGGTGAGGACATTTATAATACACGCAGCTTCAGATTGACATCTTGTATTTAAACACTAACGAGACATTCTAGTGGTCGTTGTAGTTGGTGAGGACATTTATAATACACGCAGCTTCAGATTGACATCTTGTATTTAAACACTAACGAGACATTCTAGTGGTCGTTGTAGTTGGTGAGGACATTTATAATACATGCAACTTCAGATTGACATCTTGTATTTAAACACTAACGAGACATTCTAGTGATCGTTGTAGTTGGTGAGGACATTTATAATACACGCGGCTTCAGATTGACATCTTGTATTTAAACACTAACGAGACATTCTAGTGGTCGTTGTAGTTGGTGAGGACATTTATAATACACGCAGCTTCAGATTGACATCTTGTATTTAAACACTTTAACGAGACATTCTAGTGGTCGTTGTAGTTGGTGAGGACATTTATAATACACGCAGCTTCAGATTGACATCTTGTATTTAAACTCTTTAACGAGACATTCTAGTGGTCGTTGTAGTTGGTGAGGACATTTATAATACACGCAGCTTCAGATTGACATCTTGTATTTAAACACTAACGAGACATTCTAGTGGTCGTTGTAGTTGGTGAGGACATTTATAATACATGCAACTTCAGATTGACATCTTGTATTTAAACACTAACGAGACATTCTAGTGATCGTTGTAGTTGGTGAGGACATTTATAATACACGCGGCTTCAGATTGACATCTTGTATTTAAACACTAACGAGACATTCTAGTGGTCGTTGTAGTTGGTGAGGACATTTATAATACACGCAGCTTCAGATTGACATCTTGTATTTAAACACTTTAACGAGACATTCTAGTGGTCGTTGTAGTTGGTGAGGACATTTATAATACACGCAGCTTCAGATTAACAGCTTGTATTTAAAAGTATAGTTTTCTTAAAGCTGACGTTACAGTTGTATAAAATAGGATTTTGAGATGTTTATGTCTGTAGGGTAACCTTGTCCAAACATCGGATGTTCCATAAGTACATGCTAGTGGAGTATACAATCGCTGAATGTCTAGCTAGCGATAGTCAGTAGAACGGGAGATTTCCAATTGCACCGGGGTCAGGGATCGGCCCCAAACTGATGTGTCCAGATGCACCGGAGCCCCTTTTGGGGGGTGTTCCAATTGCACCAGAGGCCCTTGTTTATGACATGAGCCGGGAAAGTCCAACCAGGCCGGATTCCTAGTACAGTAACCCCAAGCTGACCGTGCCAAATTCCACACCCTTTGTTATGACATGAGTCATGAGTCGGTTAGGTTAGGTTAGGTTAGGTTAGGTTAGGTTAGGTTAGATGTTAGTGTTGCCACGGATAAACACAAAATTAAACATTAAATACATAGTTACCATATTTATTAGTTAGAACCTGCTATGGTCTACCATTAGTATGTGCCACGAAACATCGGCAAGTGTTTGATAGAATATTCCATTGCGAAATTGTTAAACACTTATAAACTATGTTTGAAGGGCTGATATCCAGTTGCACCGGCGGTCAAAGGAATTTCCACGGGTCAAAACATTCCTCCGTCCGAAAAGTGTCCAGATGCACCGGTGGTCAAAATCTACCCACCTCACTTATCCCCGCTGCAAATTCCTTCGACCGCCGGAGCCGGTGCAATTGGAAGGCCCCTTCCTTCCCCACCCCACTACATTTCTTCAAACATAGTTTATAAGTGTTTAACAATTTCGCAATGGAATATTCTATCAAACACTTGCCGATGTTTCGTGGCACATACTAATGGTAGACCATAGCAGGTTCTAACTAATAAATATGGTAACTATGTATTTAATGTTTAATTTTGTGTTTATCCGTGGCAACACTAACATCTAACCTAACCTAACCTAACCTAACCTAACCTAACCTAACCTAACCTAACCTAACCTAACCTAACCTAACCTAACCTAACCGACTCATGACTCATGTCATAACAAAGGGTGTGGAATTTGGCACGGTCAGCTTGGGGTTACTGTACTAGGAATCCGGCCTGGTTGGACTTTCCCGGCTCATGTCATAAACAAGGGCCTCTGGTGCAATTGGAACACCCCCCAAAAGGGGCTCCGGTGCATCTGGACACATCAGTTTGGGGCCGATCCCTGACCCCGGTGCAATTGGAAATCTCCCGTTTGAAGAAATGTAGTGGGGTGGGGAAGGAAGGGGCCTTCCAATTGCACCGGCTCCGGCGGTCGAAGGAATTTGCAGCGGGGATAAGTGAGGTGGGTAGATTTTGACCACCGGTGCATCTGGACACTTTTCGGACGGAGGAATGTTTTGACCCGTGGAAATTCCTTTGACCGCCGGTGCAACTGGATATCAGCCAGTAGAACACACAAACCCTTACTCTAGAAAAAGTAACTGCTAGATCAGGAGACCTGTTTGTTTGGGCACAGAGTACACAATATGTCTTATTATCTAAAACAAGCCACGTCCAGACAAACTTTTTGCTCCAAGGATTTTTAATATTTAAATTTTTATAGGGGTTTTCGACCACGATAAATCGATTGGCACCGGTCTCAACCCTGGGAAAATTCTTATTTCGGTCCCAGAGGCTCATAGACTTCCCGTTTATCACGACGAGGCTGCGCAGTAAATTGTGACGTCACATGGGTGAAATCAGCTGATTTGTTTATTCTATTAAATACTGGTAACTAAATCTACCAATTTCATAGAAGCATTAAGCTAAATATTAAGCATGTTATGTATCACTTATCAGCTGGAATTGTAATTACGGGAATTAGAATTGTATTTTTGTGTTCATTTTTGTCATTTAGCACATGTGACGTCATGGGAGATGCGCATGATACCTACCGTCTTCTTTTCACCGTCGTTAATAAGATTCTCAAAATTAAGTAAAGTGAAATTAATACATGCAATTGGGGTATCAAATTAAAGGTATTCTTCTCTTACTTACTAATATTCCATCAGATTTTAGAAAAGACTATGTTTATGGGCTCCACTGCCCCAAAAACAAAATTTCATGATCATACTGCTTAAAAATCCTCGCGATGCGACATGCCAATATTCACAAATGGGACTGTAGCAGAATGCCTTTGTGAGGCTGCAGGCTGAACTTTCCCTCGCGAGGCCGCAGGTCGAGTTTCATAAAGAGGTTAAGGGTAATTGCGGAGGACCCCCAAAACGAAATGTTATTAATAACCTACAAGGAAGAGCAACAACAAACGATCCTCAGGATCCTATGAGAGATATGGATGCTACCTCTTCAGTTTGCAAAATTCAACTGAGAGAAGCTCGGTCTCCTGGTATTACTTTTAATCTGTACTCTGTGGTTTGGGTTTTCCAGTAAACTCGCCAACACACATGTTGTTTCATAGCTGCAAGTAGGTCAGTACGTGTATGCAACTTTTACTGATTACTGCATTACAATTGTTTGCTAGGGCACAGTGGTTATACCGGATACTCAGATGTGATCTACAAACGACCTTCAGCGACCTTGCGCGGTCGAGCTCTGCGAAAGCTGCACTTTCTAACCTGTATTTTTTTGCCAACAGAAACACAGACATCGTTCACAGTCGTTAGTGTTACATGGCTGGGTAATCATTCGCTCAAAGAATGCTTGTCGTGGTCCCACTTTTACTTCCTAACGAAATACTAAAACTGTCATTATTATTATTATTCATAAGACGTCGATCGTAGAGATATGGTCAAATATGATGGGCGAAAGAGTGTAGTACAATAAGCCATTTATTAATTGCCCAATAGCCAGGGAAACTAAGGCACCTACAGATTGATGTGGAATTCGAACCACGTAGTGTTGTCTGATTTTTTCAGCGAACTGACAAGCCTGACACTCTCAGTTCTCATCCCTACACAACATCTGAACCTTGATTACCACCCAATTTCGACACTCCAAACATCAGAGTACGCTGATAGCAACCATTGAGCGATAGATAGAAGTATTTATTAAAACCCAATTTTCAGTGCAACTAAGGGACCTACAGTTTTACGTAGAATACGAACCACGTAGTATTTGTTTGATTTTTAGCTATTTTACAAGCTTTATAATCATTTTTCTTGTATGATTGAAATACAAATATTAGATACAATGTATCAGTTATTTGTCTATCAATAACTGGTACATTATTGTTTTTCAATCACACAAGAGAACCGATTATAAAGATTTTTGTATGATTGAAAGGAATTTGTTTGAAAAAATCTGTTAATTTAAAATTAACTGTTTAATTTGGATACGCGCAATAGTATGTCCAGTTAGAAAATAGCATTGTTCTTATGGAATTAAAGCCAACATGGCTGACATCCACTGCAGCCACTTTCTTAACTATCTTAACGGTCTCTCACTGATAAATCATTAGTAATCTTACCAGTCAAACTATTGACGACTTTGTCAAATCTAGCAGTTTAATTCTATACATATTATACATAGATTAACATATCATGCATGATATAAATCATGCATCCACCTGTATATATAGGTAAATATGATTTAATGTATTTATTCCCTAACGTTTTTACTGTTTGTTACAGGTTAGATTCTACCTGTCTCATTTATTACGTGATAAAGGTTAAGGTATGATCTGTCTTTGCTCTAATTAGTAATGTAATATTTACATCGTATAATTAAAAATATACATTTTCTTGCCTTATACAGTTGTTTGGTCGTTTTGGTAATAAATTACAGTTAACGCTTAACTTTAAAGTTATTTTTAACAGAAATTGATATTTTTTATTTAACTAACAATATAAAAAAAGAAAACTTAGAATTTTTTAACTAGCTAACATCTATTTTGCAGTCTGAAATCGCACTGTTTAACATTTTTATAATTATATTTTATTTTAGTCGATTTTTAGTTTTAATTCTAACAAATTTCATTTTATTTATTGGTATCTTTCCGATACGCAAAAGTACAATTTAATGTACCGCAGCATAACTCTCCAGGTCGTTTGTTTTTGTCACTCTACTACTCACACAAAAGTACAATTTAATGTACCGCGGCATGACTCTCTTGGTCATTTGTTTTTGTCACTCTACTACTCATACAAAAGTACAATTTAATGTACCGCGGTATAACTCTCCAGGACGTTTGTTTTTGTCACTCTACTACTCACACAAAAGTACAATTTAATGTACCGCAGCATGACTCTCCAGGTCATTTGTTTTTGTCACTCTACTACTCACACAAAAGTACAATTTAATGTATCGCGGTATAACTCTCCAGGTGGTTTGTTTTTGTTACTCTACTACTCACACAAAAGTACAATTTAATGTACCGCGGCATAACTCTCCAGGTCATTTGTTTTTGTCACTCTACTACTCACACAAAAGTACAATTTAATGTACCGCGGCATAACTCTCCAGGTGGTTTGTTTTTGTTACTCTACTACTCACACAAAAGTACAATTTAATGTACCTCGGTATAACTCTCTAGGTCGTTTGTTTTTGTCACTCTACTACTCACACAAAAGTACAATTTAATGTACCGCGGTATAACTCTCCAGGTCAGATGTTTTTGTCACTCTACTACTCACACAAAAGTATAATTTAATGTACCGCGGCATAACTCTCCAGGCCATTTGTTTTTGTCACTCTACTACTCACACAAAAGTACAATTTAATGTATCGCGGCATAACTCTCCAGGTGGTTTGTTTTTGTTACTCTACTACTCACACAAAAGTACAATTTAATGTACCTCGGTATAACTCTCTAGGTCGTTTGTTTTTGTCACTCTACTACTCACACAAAAGTATAATTTAATGTACCGCGGTATAACTCTCCAGGACGTTTGTTTTTGTCACTCTACTACTCACACAAAAGTACAATTTAATGTACCGCAGCATAACTCTCCAGGTCAGATGTTTTTGTCACTCTACTACTCACACAAAAGTACAATTTAATGTACCGCGGTATAACTCTCTAGGTCATTTGTTTTTGTCACTCTAATACTCACACAAAAGTACAATTTAATGTACCGCGGTATAACTCTCCAGGTCGTTAGTTTTTGTCACTCTACTACTCACACAAAATTACAATTTAATGTACCGCGGCATAACTCTCCAGGTCGTTTGTTTTTGTCACTCTACTACTTACACAAAAGCACAATTTAATGTACCGCATCATAACTCTCCAGGTCGTTTGTTTTTGTCACTCTACTACTTACACAAAAGTACAATTTAATGTACCGCGGCATAACTCTCCAGGTCGTTTGTTTTTGTCACTCTACTACTTACACAAAAGTACAATTTAATGTACCGCGGTATAACTCTCCTGGTCGTTTGTTTTTGTCACTCTACTACTCACACAAAAGTACAATTTAATGTACCGCGGCATAACTCTCCAGGTCGTTTGTTTTTGTCACTCTACTACTTACACAAAAGTACAATTTAATGTACCGCAGCATAACTCTCCAGGTCAGATGTTTTTGTCACTCTACTACTCACACAAAAGTACAATTTAATGTACCGCGGCATAACTCTCCAGGTCAGATGTTTTTGTCACTCTACTACTCACACAAAAGTACAATTTAATGTACCGCAGCATAACTCTCCAGGTCAGATGTTTTTGTCACTCTACTACTTACACAAAAGTACAATTTAATGTACCGCGGTATAACTCTCCTGGTCGTTTGTTTTTGTCACTCTACTACTCACACAAAAGTACAATTTAATGTACCGTGGCATAACTCTCCAGGTCGTTTGTTTTTGTCACTCTACTACTTACACAAAAGTACAATTTAATGTACCGCAGCATAACTCTCCAGGTCAGATGTTTTTGTCACTCTACTACTCACACAAAAGTACAATTTAATGTACCGCGGCATAACTCTCCAGGTCAGATGTTTTTGTCACTCTACTACTCACACAAAAGTACAATTTAATGTACCGCAGCATAACTCTCCAGGTCAGATGTTTTTGTCACTCTACTACTCACACAAAAGTACAATTTAATGTACCGCGGCATAACTCTCCAGGTCAGATGTTTTTGTCACTACTACTACTCACACAAAAGTACAATTTAATGTACCGCAGCATAACTCTCCAGGTCAGATGTTTTTGTCACTCTACTACTCACACAAAAGTACAATTTAATGTACCGCAGCATAACTCTCCAGGTCAGATGTTTTTGTCACTCTACTACTCACACAAAAGTACAATTTAATGTACCGCGGCATAACTCTTCAGGTCATTTGTTTTTGTCACCCTTCTACTCTCACAATTATTTGTTAAAGTCACTCTTCATTTTAACCATCAGTTAAAATTACTACATTGATTTATCATATTTTTTGTATTGTTATTAATATATATATAAATATATATATATATTTTTTTTTGCTTTATCGCTACTTTTGTTTTATTATTTATTGTTGCTGATTAATTTATTAAGAATTAAATTAGTATGGTGTTGAACTTTATTACTATTGTTTATTTCCATATAAGAATCAAGTAATATATTTAATGATATCTTGTAAAGTATTTGCTTGTTTTTAACATTTTTTTATAAAAAATTAATACAGCTTAAACCGCTTTTCTGCCCAAAAACAGCAGAAATAAGAATTATTATTTTAATTGATTAGAAGAAAAGTGTAACCTATTTAGATGCAGACCCTTGTTAGAACTAACTGTCATTTCGGTTGTAAAGTGGCGTAAAAAATAAAATAATATTTGCGGAAAATATATGTATAGGTTGAATAGAAGAATGGAATAAGTTTATTAAACAAATCTTACATAATTGTGGCCCCCCTAAGTAACAAAAACATACTTGACAGCTGGGTTTGTCTTAACTATAACATTATAAATGATTAATATATATTTCTATATAGTAATATAATAAATTTGTACATAGTTTAATAACTGATTTTAACAGAAACGATGGCAATTGGTGGGCTAATAATTAAACTAGTGTATAAGTGGCAAACGTAAGCAAGTTGATTCACATTTCATAGGAAGTTTATATCAAGTAGGCTACTATGCTGTATAGAAAGGTTGTTCCCAAAGATGGTGCCTTTGTACATTTCACTAGGAATAATACGTGGAGTTGATACCTTCCCTTTGTCCAACTTAAAAAACAGGTTTTGTTTGTCAGAAGTGATTTAACATGTTCTCGAACTCGACATAGTGCTTTAACTTGTCAGTTCAGTATCAGCTTCAACTATACTCTCTAAGCTTACATATTTTTCTGTATTGAAAAATCGTCAATGATATTGAAATAAACAAGAATTCAGCTTGATTAACTTAATCAATAGATAACATGACTGTATTTTAATAAAATTTTGAATTAAATATATAAGTGTTGAGAATTGGACGTTATCTCATCTCTCAGAATATTAAATGCTACAAAATTGGTGTTTTATTGTTTTATAATGTACACTAACAGAAATAAATGTACTCTCTCTCAAAAAAAGGAAGTAAAGGGGCAGGTGGTTGGTTATGTTTTATTGTAATACATTTAAAACTTTATCGGCTAAAAATTAATAACTCAGCATTTTTACTCTGACTTAATGACATTCCAAACTTAAATCTCGCCATCATTAAGAGGAAGGAAGCCATCACACTACGTCTTGGAAAAAACAAAAACCAATCGCCATTCCTCTTCCTCCCTTTAATTTGGCTAATCCCCTTGAAAGACGATTTTGTCGTCTTTATCAGTAGATTTTGGAACACTCATAAATAATATAAAATTAAACTTAATTTCACCTTATTTTGCACTGAAATTGAAACGTATACTTATTTTTCACTTATATTTTCTTTGAAATTAAAGAACAATCAATATTACATTGATACTCTTGCAAAATTCAACTAGTTAAAGTATAAATATTTATCCAATGTTTGTGGGTGGAGGGGTTGTACTTTGTGGAAGTTTTAACGTATTATATTTTATATAGATTTGATTTTTTCTATAATCGGTTCTATAATTGGTTTTCGACCGTTATTTGAATACAGTCAATCAGCGAGTAAAGGATAGTTTCCATTGTGATATATTTATGTACCACCAATTCTATTATCAGAGAAAAGATTCAAGCATCATTAATATTTATGGCCATTTCTTAATAGGCCCCCTCCGCATTACTTCAATAATGTGTTTTTGCAATGCAGCTGGCATCGCGACCTTGAAACAGCGGGGCATTGTTAGTGCAGGTTTATGGCACGGAAACTATTGACTTCTTGCAATCACAGAGATAAGCCTTGAAACTGATAAAGAAATTAAATTACTTAGTGTCAGATCTTAATTATTCTTTTTAATAGTGATTAATTTTATGTATGATTGTTATTAATAACTATTTATTTTTATACTATAACCAACCGATAGCCCTTGCTTCGCTAAGAATGGTTCTCTACGCTTGCTTACTCTTCCTCTGTGGATCTCTCTAAACCATCACATCAATATAAAAGATCAGTCCTGTCGTTCTCCAGAAATGGTAAAGTTTTAATGTCCTAAAACCCCTATACTTACTTTGGGAGATGCAAAGTAGTTCAATCATTCCAGAATATGTGTAATCACCTTAAACATTTTACGAAGAAAACCAAATTAGCTAAGCTTTTGTGTCATATTAATGATTTTTGTATTAACTGTTTGAATTTAATTGTTAAATTAATGACAATATTACACCTATGAAAAAAGAGGAAACGTTGAGGGACTTTTCCAGCTCCTGAGTAATGGAATTTCAAGAAATCCTTTCTTAGTGGATCTCCATGATACGAAAACTAACTTTCCTCAAATTTCATCAAAATCTGTATAGTTGTTCCAGATATTTCGTGATAAGTGAATACATCGTATTTTTATTGTAAATTGTTATTTTTATTTTATTTTACTATATTTACACTGTTTCTTCCAACTGCATATTTTTATGAACACTTTCTTCTTACAGAAGAAGTACAATATCTTTATTTACTGTGTTATTTATGTTATTCGTATTCTACGTCAACTTTTTTTAACAATTGAGTCAGTAAATATTTGTCTCGTTTATTTTTATTAGCTAAAGAAATAAGTTGTATCTTTACAATATGTTGGTTCAATAGCTAAGTTTAATGAGTAAAAGTGACCAGTGCAATTTAAGTCCTTGTTAAAAAAGTTACTCTTTGAAATTCCCCAAATTAATAATCATCGTTACTTTATAATCATTATTGTTATTTTATTATTTATTGAATAATATCATAAATATTTGTCTCAGGTAAACGGTATCTTAATTGTTCCAACCTCTGTTAATCATACATCGGCAGTAACAGCACTAAAAAAGTGTTACAGTATTTCAAATGTTGTTACTATGTTTGATCCTATCTATCTTATACATCCTACTGGACTATCAACTTTTACTGTTCATTATATTGTAATAAATTGTATAATTTATCGTCCAAATTATACCTCAAACAGAAATAATTCTGCGAAAAAATATATACAGATTTATAGGTACGAGAACGTCCGTCGAATATTCATGGACAGGTATATAAAATAGTTTCCTCGATTCAGGGTCAACGACTGCTGAGTAGACAAGGTGGAACAGTCCTGCGGGTTTGGCCTTAGGCCAATCTATGACACGCAAACCGGGGTGGCCAACCGAGACCAGCTACGTCCCACAGAGGAAACGAAAACTTGAGCTTATGAAAAATGAAAAAAAAATGGCATGGGTCGATGATTTAATTTGTAAAATGTTTATACTAAAACCACTGAAGTCAAGCGAGGCGCTGATTGCTCTACAGAACTGTTCTTGTGTAAGATAGTTGTTTTATTGATTTTAACTCCAAGAATCGTTGCATTTCTGTATCGTTATTTATTGTACAGCATCTGTAACACCTTATACAATACATGAGTGCAATTAGGGTTGAGGCCCAGATAGCTCAAGGTATACGGGAAAAGATACACGATGTTTAATTAGTTTGTAGGCAACACGCACTACACGACCGTGATTTTAGTATGCGACGTTGCCGCATTGTACCGCCTCCTACTCCTTTAAGTAGGCGCGTGTGTGTTGACTGAGTTCAATCTGGCAACACTGCCCAGTTCACAACTGCTCGACACGCTTTAAAGCAGACAGTTCATACACTACAGAAATTTGTTATCACTCTTTAGCACGGCGACGAGCTATCTGGTTAGAGTTAGTTTAAGTGGTTGAGATTTGTCATGTATACAAATATACTAAACTATGCTACTTATAATTAACAGCAAAATGGACAGTTAAATAATTATATAATTAAAAAGGGTGTTACTTGTAGCTGTGCAAAGTACGTTCGGTCCTGATGTAGCTGATGAGAAATCTTCACTGCTATAAAACCAGTTATACGAGCTGACGAGATAATGATCTTTTAAATGATTTTTTACAACCACCCTGTCTAATAATAGCTTTAACATTATTAAATCTATATTTATAAAAGAGGATGTTTGTATATATATATATATGTTTGAAGTTTATGCGCTGCCAAACTATCCAACCGATCGCCATGAAACTTTAGTATGTTGTCCTGTATACTCCCGAGATGGTTTCTGTGAAGTTTGATGCAGATCCGTCCACAGGGTTCCGCCCCACGGGCTCCTAAGGATCCCATGTTATTCAAATGGAGAATCTAAATTGTTTACAAAAAACATATGACTGTGTGATTTAATGTAGTTTCACATGCCATAAGAAGATTGAAGTTCTTACAACAACATATGTTTTGACATGTATACAACATGTATATGTTTTGATTTATTGTAGTTCTACATTTCACCTTGAGAGTGTAGCACACACTACTTTTACTTGATCAGGTGATCTGTATTTGGTGTTAACCTTTTTTCCTCGGTAATTAAAACATGTGGTGAAACGTGAAAATAAAAAAATAAATAATTATTTGTTTTGCAGTTTACTTTTTATGACATGCCTCCTAAAAAAATCTAATATTGGTAGAAGAAGCAAAAATGCTCGAATTCCTTCAGCTATAAGTTCTAAATCAAACTCAATATTATGACCGGTGAAGCGGGAGGGTACAGCTAGTATAGTTATATAGTTGCAAAAAGGTGCTCTTTCCAGAAGAGTAGGTTAGTGACTTTGGTAAAATATTCCAAGATGGTGATTTTTTCGTAAACATTTTTCAAATTAAAAAATACAAAAAATACTATGTTGAAAAAATTAAATACGGTTACAAAAAGGTGCTCTTTCCAGAATAGTAGGTTTGTGACCAGAATAATGCGCTTTGGTTAGTTTCTAGTAAAATATGAGTGATGGGATTTTTTTGTAAACATTTTTTAAATTAAAAATATACAAACATTACTATGCTGCAAATGTATAGAGAAGTATTTGAAAGAATGTTTAGAGTATTTAATAAAAGTCAGTGTAAAATTCTACCCTTCTAATAGAAGGGGCCGAATATTTTTAATTTTTTATCAACTATCCATAGTTAGTTACATATCTTTAAATTTTCATGAAATAAACATTCTTCTTATTGTAAATTTATAAATTTTCTATTTATCTTTTTTTTTTGTGTAGTTCCATGTTCGCCATGAATATACAGACATTTGAATAGATATGGTCGGTTGACTCCGTCTATTAGAGGAGCAAAAAGATGGAATTGAATTTATATCACTTAATCAATATTCACAGTTCTGCACACACAACAAGATACAAACGTTGTTAGCTGTGTTTTTGTCTTACTTCCATATATATGTGGAAGCTGCTATTTATGTATCTATTCATTACATGTTAGCTAACTACTGCGTAGAAGTTATGAAGCTTGTTTGAAGTAAAGTTTCACATTGAAATATAATAAATAGCACATCTAAAACATTCCCATCTTCCTTCTTTTTTACAGTTCTCCATATTTTATTTAATCAGTGAAATTTTTCAAAATGTCGTGTTTTGAAAGTATTTAGTGTTTGTTTTTACAAATTCCTTCTCTTAGGTAATAAAAGTGAACTCTCTTCTGGCCCAACATTATGAAAAAAATCGTAACGCCTGCTGGTACCGACGTAACAGACGTTCATACCTATTTTTAGTCAATTTGTTGTCTTTAAGACTTAACCATTTTACGTAAATATTTTCTATGACAGTATACGAATCAAAAATTGTATTTATAACAATGTTTTATACCTTTTAGTGTTTATCTATATAAATATGTTATGAATGAAGACTATCTTTCAAAAGTAATAATTATTAGACATCAATCGAAATACAGTACATTAATTAACACAGATTTATGTCGTATAGCCTTATGAAATTGGTTTAGTTGTATGGTTAAAATATTGTTAAACTAATATTTATTTACTATTCTGTAATATTTTATGTGTGTGGGGTTTACCGTCAGTAACTATTTGATTATTTAAAAAAATAGTAACATATTGTTCTCCAGTCACAAATTGAATCCAATCCATTAGGCCATTAAGGACCCAATTAGAAGTCACTGATTCTATTATGTTAGCTAATCACTTCATAAGATTAATGTGATGTTTAAATATTACCTATTATGTCGTCATTTCCACCAGCTGATCGGAATTGTGACATGATAATTAATATTTCAACATCAGGTATTTAACCTCTGGTTAGTCATTACAAACCGTCTATGAGTGCTATTTCTCAGGTATTTAACCTCTGGATAGTCACTACAAATCGTCTGTAAGTGCCATTTCTCAGGTATTTAAACTCTGGTTAGTCATTACAAATCGTCTGTAAGTGCCATTTATCAGGTATTTAAACTCTAGTTAGTCATTAAAAATCTATGTAAGTACCATTTCTCAAGTATTTAAACTCTAGTTAGTCATTACAAATCGTCTGTAAGTGCCATTTCTCAGGTATTTAAACTCTGGTTAGTCATTACATATCGTCTGTAAGTGCCATTTATCAGGTATTTAAACTCTGGTTAGTCATTCCAAATAGTTTGTAAGTGCCATTTATCAGGTATTTAAACTCTAGTTAGTCATTAAAAATCGTATGTAAGTACCATTTCTCAAGTATTTAAACTCTAGCTAGTCATTACAAATCGTCTGTAAGTGCCATTTCTCAGGTATTTAAATTCTAGTTAGTCATTACATATAGTTTGTAAGTGCCATTTCTCAGGTATTTAAACTCTAAATAGTCATTACATATCGTCTGTAAGTGCCATTTCTCAGGTATTTAAACTCTGGTTAGTCATTACATATCGTCTGTAAGTGCCATTTATCAGGTATTTAAACTCTGGTTAGTCATTACAAATCGTCTGTAAGTGCCATTTATCAGGTATTTAAACTCTAGTTAGTCATTAAAAATCGTATGTAAGTACCATTTCTCAAGTATTTAAACTCTAGTTAGTCATTACAAATCGTCTGTAAGTGCCATTTCTCAGGTATTTAAACTCTAGTTAATCATTACATATCGCTTGTAAGTGCCATTTCTCAGGTATTTAAACTCTGATTAGTCATTACATATCGTCTGTAAGTGCCATTTATCAGGTATTTAAACTCTGGTTAGTCATTACATATCGTCTGTAAGTGCAATTTATCAGGTATTTAACCTATGGTTAGTCATTACAAATCGTCTGTAAGTGCCATTTATCAGATATTTAAACTCTGGTTAGTCATTACATATCGTCTGTAAGTGCCATTTATCAGGTATTTAAACTCTAGTTAGTCATTAAAAATCTATGTAAGTACCATTTCTCAAGTATTTAAACTCTAGTTAGTCATTACAAATCGTCTGTAAGTGCCATTTCTCAGGTATTTAAACTCTGGTTAGTCATTACATATCGTCTGTAAGTGCCATTTATCAGGTATTTAAACTCTGGTTAGTCATTCCAAATAGTTTGTAAGTGCCATTTATCAGGTATTTAAACTCTAGTTAGTCATTAAAAATCGTATGTAAGTACCATTTCTCAAGTATTTAAACTCTAGTTAGTCATTACAAATCGTCTGTAAGTGCCATTTCTCAGGTATTTAAATTCTAGTTAGTCATTACATATAGTTTGTAAGTGCCATTTCTCAGGTATTTAAACTCTGATTAGTCATTACATATCGTCTGTAAGTGCCATTTCTCAGGTATTTAAACTCTGGTTAGTCATTACATATCGTCTGTAAGTGCCATTTATCAGGTATTTAAACTCTGGTTAGTCATTACAAATCGTCTGTAAGTGCCATTTATCAGGTATTTAAACTCTAGTTAGTCATTAAAAATCGTATGTAAGTACCATTTCTCAAGTATTTAAACTCTAGTTAGTCATTACAAATCGTCTGTAAGTGCCATTTCTCAGGTATTTAAACTCTAGTTAATCATTACATATCGCTTGTAAGTGCCATTTCTCAGGTATTTAAACTCTGATTAGTCATTACATATCGTCTGTAAGTGCCATTTATCAGGTATTTAAACTCTGGTTAGTCATTACATATCGTCTGTAAGTGCCATTTATCAGGTATTTAACCTATAGTTAGTCATTACAAATCGTCTGTAAGTGCCATTTATCAGATATTTAAACTCTGGTTAGTCATTACATATCGTCTGTAAGTGCCATTTTTATCAGGTATTTAAACTCTGATTAGTCATTACATATCGTCTGTAAGTGCCATTTATCAGGTATTTAAACTCTGGTTAGTCATTACATATCGTCTGTAAGTGCCATTTCTCAGGTATTTAAACTCTGGTTAGTCATTACATATCGTCTGTAAGTGCCATTTATCAGGTATTTAAACTCTGGTTAGTCATTACATATCGTCTGTAAGTGCCATTTCTAAGGTATTTAAACTCTGGTTAGTCATTACATATCGTCTGTAAGTGCCATTTATCAGGTATTTAAACTCTGGTTAGTCATTACATATCGTCTGTAAGTGCCATTTCTAAGGTATTTAAACTCTGGTTAGTCATTACATATCGTCTTTAAGTGCCATTTATCAGGTATTTAAACTCTGATTAGTCATTACATATCGACTATAAGTGCCATTTATCAGGTATTTAAACTCTGGTTAGTCATTACATATCGTCTGTAAGTGCCATTTATCAGGTATTTAAACTCTGGTTAGTCATTACGTATCGTCTGTAAGTGCCATTTCTCAGGTATTTAACCTCTGGTTAGTCATTACATATCGTCTGTAAGTGCCATTTATCAAGTATTTAAACTCTGGTTAGTCATTAAATATCGTCTGTAAGTGCCATTTCTCAGGTATTTAAACTCTGGTTAGTCATTACAAATCGTCTGTAAGTGCCATTTATCAGGTATTTATACTCTGGTTATTCATTACAATTCGTCTGTAAGTGCCATTTCTCAGGTATTTAAACTCTGGTTAGTCATTACAAATCGTCTGTAAGTGCCATTTCTCAGGTATTTAAGCTCTGGTTAGTCATTACAAATCGTCTGTAAGTGCCATTTCTCAGGTATTTAAACTCTGGTTAGTCATTATAAATCGTCTGTAAGTGCCATTTCTCAGGTATTCAAACTCTGGTTAGTCATTACAAATCGTCTGTAAGTGCAATTTCTCAGGTATTCAAACTCTGGTTAGTCATTACAAATCGTCTGTAAGTGCCATTTCTCAGGTATTCAAACTCTGGTTAGTCATTACAAATTGTCTGTAAGTGCCATTTCTCAGGTATTCAAACTCTGGTTAGTCATTACAAATCGTCTGTAAGTGCAATTTCTCAGGTATTCAAACTCTGGTTAGTCATTACAAATCGTCTGTAAGTGCCATTTCTCAGGTATTTAAACGCTGGTTGGTCATTACATATCGTCTTTAAGTACCATTTCTCAGGTATATAAACTCTGGTTGGTCATTACAAATCGTCTGTAAGTGCTATTTCTCAGGTATTTAAACGCTGGTTGGTCATTAAAAATCGTCTGTAAGTACCATTTCTCAGGTATTTAAACTCTGGTTAGTCATTCCAAATAGTTTGTAAGTGCCATTTCTCAGGTACTTAAACTGAGGTTAGTCATTATAAATCGTCTGTAAGTGCCTTTTCTCAGGTATTTAATCTCAGTTTAGTCATTACAAATCGTCTGTAAATGCCATTTCTCAGGTATTTAAACTGAGGTTAGTCATTACAAATCGTCTGTAAGTGCCTTTTCTCAGGTATTTAAACTCTGGTTAGTCATTACATATCGTCTGTAAGTGCCATTTATCAGGTATTTAAACTCTGATTAGTCATTACATATCGTCTGTAAGTGCCATTTATCAGGTATTTAAACTCTGGTTAGTCAATAAAAATCGTATGTAAGTGCCATTTATCAGGTATTTAAACTCTGGTTAGTCATTACAAATCGTCTGTAAGTGCCATTTATCAGGTATTTATACTCTGGTTATTCATTACAATTCGTCTGTAAGTGCCATTTATCAGGTATTTAAACTCTGGTTGGTCATTACAAATCGTCTGTAAGTGCCATTTCTCAGGTATTTAACCTATGGTTAGTCATTACAAATCGTCTGTAAGTGCCATTTCTCAGGTATTTAAACTCTGGTTAGTCAGTACAAATCGTCTGTAAGTGCCATTTCTCAGGTATTCAAACTCTGGTTAGTCATTACAAATCGTCTGTAAGTGCAATTTTTCAGGTATTCAAACTCTGGTTAGGCATTACAAATCGTCTGTAAGTGCCATTTCTCAGGTATTCAAACTCTGGTTAGTCATTACAAATTGTCTGTAAGTGCAATTTCTCAGGTATTCAAACTCTGGTTAGTCATTACAAATCGTCTGTAAGTGCAATTTCTCAGGTATTCAAACTCTGGTTAGTCATTACAAATCGTCTGTAAGTGCCATTTCTCAGGTATTTAAACGCTGGTTGGTCATTACATATCGTCTTTAAGTACCATTTCTCAGGTATATAAACTCTGGTTGGTCATTACAAATCGTCTGTAAGTGCCATTTCTCAGGTATTTAAACGCTGGTTGGTCATTAAAAATCGTCTGTAAGTACCATTTCTCAGGTATTTAAACTCTGGTTAGTCATCTTAAATAGTTTGTAAGTGCCATTTCTCAGGTACTTAAACTGAGGTTAGTCATTATAAATCGTCTGTAAGTGCCTTTTCTCAGGTATTTAATCTCAGTTTAGTCATTACAAATCGTCTGTAAATGCCATTTCTCAGGTATTTAAACTGAGGTTAGTCATTACAAATCGTCTGTAAGTGCCTTTTCTCAGGTATTTAAACTGAGGTTAGTCATTCCAAATCGTCTGTAGGTGCCATTTCTCAGGTATTTAAATTGAGGTTAGTCATTACAAACCGTCTGTAAATGCCATTTCTCAGGTATTTAAACTCTGGTTAGTCATTACAAATCGTCGTAGTGCCATTTCTCAGGCATTTAAACTGAGGTTAGTCATTACAAATCGTCTGTAAGTGCCATTTCTCAGGTATTTAAACTGAGGTTAGTCATTACAAATCGTCTCTAAGTGCAATTTCTCAGGTATTTAAACTCAGTTTAGCCATTACAAATCGTCTGTACAAATACCGTTTCTCAGGTATTTAAACAGAATATATAATAGTAGTTGTTGTTATTAATTTTGAATATTTCGAATATTAAAATTTACTTAAAATGTAATATAATTTATGACGATGATACCTCTATATACCTTTTGGAATAAAACCCATCGTACAGTTATGATGACATGTAGCCCAACTCCCAACACCTAAACTGGAGCGAAATCCAAGAATTGGAGGCCAACCAGACATCAAATGATCCATCAGAAATAGGATCGTTTCAGATTACCCAAACTAACAGGATCTGAACACGAATAATAATAATAACAAATACATAATATGGATTTCATGAAATAAAGTCCATAAAGCAATGAAAAAAGTGTAAATAACAGAGAAGAAACGAAAAAACTTCAAAGTATACCTAACAACTAAAATGCAGAAATGTAATGAAACAAAAAAAACCAATATACCAATAAATTTAATCAATGGTTAAATGATTTATTATAGACTTAGCTAAAAAATAATACAACGTTAAAAAATACAGCATTAGAAGTAGAAAAAAAGTAAATCATGACGTAAACTTGATCATTCCCACCACTCAATAATTAAGTAAGTTAAATTGTAATAAATGGAAAAACGATAGGACGTGTTTATTATTTCGAAGAAAAATAATTAATTTTAAATTTGTGAACAAAAATTAATTTTATTTTTGAAACATTTGTACGCAGTGTTAGTATAAAGTGTGTGAAAACTTAAAAAAGTATTGTGTTTCAAGCAGTGAATTTTTATTTTATGGCCATTTGTATTTATTTTATGGCCGACTACTGTAAATTAATTATAAATGAATAAATAATGATTAAATTATTTTATTTCTAAAAATGCTTACATTTTTACAACATTTGTAGCTGTTATTATTATTACAGTGTTTGAAAAATTACAGCTTATGAATGCTAACAAACCATTAACGCATATTGTAGCATTATGTTTACAAACTAAACAAAGTACTCTATTATACCAAGATCCAAATTAATTACAGTGTTATCAAATATCTAATAATTAACATTGTGAAGATAGTATTCTAAAAGAAAAACAATAGTCCTCTAGTTTATTCCCCAAATTGTAATTGACAATGTCCACAGCTTAAAAATTGTGAAATTTTGAAATAATATTAGAAATTCTCAAATAACGTCTACAATTATCAGGATGGATATATTTGAAACATGAATTTCGCCCGGATGGTGAGGGGAGGGGGTCGGCTGACGTACTGCTAACTTAAGGCAGTCACTCGTTATACCAAGAAATATATTGCTTTAGAGATCAATTTACACCATACCGAGGGATACCTTTGGAGAAATCTTGTACATAGTGAAAAAATAAGTATAATAATGATGTGTACATGATACACACTTACATAAAGCGATATCAAACATATATTAAAAGAACAACGAAAACATACAATGTTAATTATGGGCCCCAAATTAACAGAAAGCACTCCGAAAAAGGATAACATGTCGAATTTAGTGGCAGATATAAGGAAAAGGTTAATATTTTTGTTACAAGCAGACTCGTCCCGACTAGACTCTGAAGGTCAAACCAACAACAACATGGATTTCACTACTCAAGATGGATTTAAGAAAGGCGGAAATAGACGTGACAGAAATATACGATAAAGTAACTTTCAGAAACAAAATATATAAGCGGAGAATGAAGGCAGAGAATGAGAGTCCAAAGGAAATAGGAACAAAGTGGATGGAGGAGAGAAAACGAATCCAGGGAAAGAAAACGAGAGAAGTTTGAGGATAAAAAAATGTTAAAATGGAGTGCTTAACGTGATCTATAAGGGTTCATTCACAATAAATAAATTATGTGAGCATTTTTTTACGCCCTGGTAATCATTTGCTTTGCTCCATTTTCAGTCCACTTCAGCCCACCGTAGGCCATTGCACAATGTCAGTTCATAGCCGTAGTTTCGATCGCCTCCAGTGACACCAAAACCACCTGCTGTGTCGTCGGTTTTTCTGCACCTGTCGGTAACCGAAGCCGCTGAGCCAGCTGCAATACTAGCAGGGTAACACCCACGACGCAGCACCTAGGCCAGCAATCCCTGAGGCAACAACGTAGTTAAAAAAGAAAAATTAATAATATTAAAATAGTTTTAGTAGAAAGTTTGTTTTAGTTCTGTGCGCCGTGATTACGCTAAAATTGAGACATGTACATTTTAGGATTGATATAATTCTTTCTTTTTGTTGTTATATTCTTTATGGTTTATTTTTTGTTATCAGAGCAAACAGTGTTTTTGGTGAAAAAAAAATTAAATCAATCGAATGTTAATAATTAACTGTTATCATATTTACTAAAAAAATCATTTCATTTAAGAAGAAGGAAATTTTAATAATTGATTAATGAACAAGTTTTGAATTTATAGAGTTTGTCGTTGAAGTACAGTCAACTTACTGCTCACAGTGACTGTAAAGGACCCTTGTAGTCAATTCTCAATATGGTCCAAACAAGTTGTTATATATTTTAATTTTTAGCTGAAAATTGTATTTATGTAGAAAACTTAATTGCTTCAAAATTCTGTTCTAAGGAAGGTCTTAAAACCCATTATAGGATAATTGATAAATTGAAGGAGTATCTTGTACTGATCATACAGTAACTATCAAGTTAATGATAAAATAAAAATAATGATACATTTGTAATATACTGTAATTGTGGCGTTATTAAATAGAACGAACCAGTCACTAAACTGCTTTTATTTTATTTTTCACTCCTGTATTGGGAAAACTTTTGTCCAAACGACATTACTGTACTGTAGTTAAACGTCGTTTCATGTTTCCCTTGAACAACCCCTGACGAAAGGATTATGCAATGTGATTGCAGTATCTGTTTTGCATCTCAGAGACGACAGGCGCTGCGCTCAAAGCGACCTGCTATGTCCATTACAACGTTAGGGAAAGTAAATACAATAATTGAATTTTAGTTTTCATTTTACTACTAATACAGTTTATTTAAAATAGTTTGCCACTTTACTTTTAATATAGCATTTTGTTTTAAGTGGCCGTTTTCCAAAGTGCTAAACCAATGCTGAAAAGTCGATGACAAATACCATCTTCAGCGGCTTAAAATACACTTTTATATTTCAATTGTACGGTTCGTGTTTGTAATGATTTATAGTGAATGATTAATAAAAATCCAATATTATGGATCTTAAGTTGATATTACAAGTTTTTAAAATTAAATCGTCAATAATGGCATTAAAAAAAAGGGTTTACACATTCAACTGTAGAAAATTAAAAAAACCACTCTTATGTTAATCATTTTAGTGCCCACTAACAGCACTTATTCGCCTATTAAGTGGCACCTGGCGCGTTACGATGCGATCACTATTACAGATCACTACGTTTGTGGCATTTTAGTGCCCACTAACGACACTTCTTCGCCTATTAAGTGGCAGTGTTACGATGCGACCACTATTACAGAACAAGTTTGTGGCATTTTAGTGCCCACTAACAGCACTTATTCGCCTATTAAGTGGCACCTGGCGCGTTACGATGCGATCACTATTACAGATCACTACGTTTGTGGCATTTTAGTGCCCACTAACGACACTTCTTCGCCTATTAAGTGGCAGTGTTACGATACGACCACTATTACAGAACAAGTTTGTGGCATTTTAGTGCCCACTAACAGCACTTATTCGCCTATTAAGTGGCACCTGGCGTGTTACGATGCGATCACTATTACAGAACACTACGTTTGTGGCATTTTAGTGCCCACTAACGACACTTCTTCGCCTATTAAGTGGCAGTGTTACGATGCGATCACTATTACAGAACACTACGTTTGTGGCATTTTAGTGCCCACTAACGACACTTCTTCGCCTATTAAGTGGCAGTGTTACGATGCGATCACTATTACAGATCACTACGTTTGTGGCATTTTAGTGCCCACTAACGACACTTCTTCGCCTATTAAGTGGCAGTGTTACGATGCGATCACTATTACAGAACACTACGTTTGTGGCATTTTAGTGCCCACTAACGACACTTCTTCGCCTATTAAGTGGCAGTGTTACGATGCGATCACTATTACAGAACACTACGTTTGTGGCATTTTAGTGCCCACTAACGACACTTCTTCGCCTATTAAGTCGCAGTGTTACGATGCGATCACTATTACAGAACACTACGTTTGTGGCATTTTAGTGCCCACTAACGACACTTCTTCGCCTATTAAGTGGCCGTGTTACGACGCGATCACTATTACAGAACACTACGTTTGTGGCATTTTAGTGCCCACTAACGACACTTCTTCGCATATTAAGTGGCAGTGTTACGATGCGATCACTATTACAGATCACTACGTTTGTGGCATTTTAGTGCCCACTAACGACACTTCTTCGCCTATTAAGTGGCAGTGTTACGATGCGATCACTATTACAGAACACTACGTTTGTGGCATTTTAGTGCCCACTAACGACACTTCTTCGCCTATTAAGTGGCAGTGTTACGATGCGATCACTATTACAGAACACTACGTTTGTGGCATTTTAGTGCCCACTAACGACACTTCTTCGCCTATTAAGTCGCAGCGTTACGATGCGATCACTATTACAGATCACTACGTTTGTGGCATTTTAGTGCCCTTTAACGACACTTCTTCGCATATTAAGTGGCACCTGGCGTGTTACGACGCGATCACTATTACAGAACACTACGTTTGTGGCATTTTAGTGCCCACTAACGACACTTCTTCGCATATTAAGTGGCACTTGAAGTGTTACGACGTGATCACTATTACGGAACACTACGTTTGTGGCATTTTTCAAGTTGTAAGAGCTCCATTAATTATGTGTCATTAATCTTTTTTTCATTGAATGTACTTAAAACTTATCTTTTTTCTTACGAATTTGTTTAAATTACAGCAAATTAGAAAGGTTAGTGGATTCTAATTATATTTACATGATCAGGATATTTTAAATTAGCGGAAATTCTATATTTAACAGTGTTCCCATAACCCATTTGGTAATGGTGTCATCGAAATAGTGTAGTCGATTGTTTCTCTAATTAATTAATGATGACTGTTGACGCCAGATTGAGTTGTTGGCGGGAAACTGTCGCCAGCTGGTAATTACCGGAAACGGTCTTTATTTCCGCTTGTTTTGCAATGCCTAAATTGTACGTTTGGGTTTATTCGTGTATTTACAAACGTCCTTGTGAATTGAGGTTTGTATTTTCAAAAGTAAGTTTATTCATTTATTTGTTTGTTTATTTTTGTGTTTTGAACATTTCCCTTGAATGGTGGAGATTCCGATTGTATTAAATTCCGTTACAAACGTTTAGATCGTAAATTTAATTCTTATTATTCTGATAGTGAGTTTAGATTAAAATATCAGAATAAGGACAATTGTCTTGTATTTTATTGTTAGTATAAATGTCACATATGTGTACAATTATGAAATTAATTCAACTTTGGAAGAATTATATTTACAGAGTCACATAGAAGAATGAAACAGATCGCATCCAATAGTACTCAAAATGTTTGTTGAGTAGTTATTTCTTTAATTTGCCGTGATCATGGAAGGGCCATCACCTAGTCAGTTACTTCCTTTATCACCCCAAAATATTCTAAGATAAATCTAGTAATTATAACTATAGATGTATAAAGTTGTAATCTTATTATAACTGCGACCTCTGTTTCTTTACTCTCTGAGGCGGAATTTAGGAGTTCGTGGTGCGGGAACCCCAAACCTGTACACTTGTACGGTCACAGTTCATATTTTGTTTTACGTACGTTGTCAGTTTTTTTTGCGCATTAGTATTTTTGAAATGGCCTTTTTGAACTTTTGTTCTTTTATTTGTGTACCTTATTTGTTCATATTTTAGAAAGTGGAAAACCCTAAAAGTGTCCAATACTACTAAGTAAATTCAGTCTGCCATATTTTATTTGTGTATTTTTGTTATTGCTCTCTCTCTCTCTCTCTCTCTCTCTCTCTCTCTCTCTCTCTCTCTCTCTCTCTCTCTCTCTCTCTCTCTCTCTCTCTCTCTCTCTCTCTCTCTCTCTCTCTCTCTCTCTCTCTCTCTCTCTCTCTCTCTCTCGCTCTCTCTCTTAACTGTTAACTTTAAAAATTGTCAGTGTGTATCATTTCGTCATCTCTACAAGTAAATCACAAACTAAATATAAATAGAGACTTATATTATTAGTTGCTAACTTGGTAATTGGGTTATGTTTCCTTGGTTAAGCTGCCTTTCACCAGGTTTGTGCGGTTCATACTTTTATTCGTAATAGAAATCTTTAAAAGGTAATGTATTCAAGGTTTATAAAATATTATTGCTAAATATTTAGGAGTTAAATACAATATACAGTATCATTCTATTAAAATCTGTTTTCGATGCCATTTCTATTGTTATTTAGTTCTTCTTCATCAAATGTTTATCCCTACTTTAATATAATGTTATTTATGTTCAGTGTAATAAGCCTAATCATGCCAGGATCTTCAAACTGAATATAAGATTTTTTAGGCATTTTTCAGTGTACAAATGTAATGTAATCGTGTTATTTGATACTATATGTAATGTACCCATTAGATGTCATAAAATATCAACATTAGATATACACTTTTCAACATGTCAAAGCAATTAAATAACTTATGTCGTTATTTGAGTTATTTTAGGATTGTAAACTATTTTTCACGACCGCAGTTTTTATCATATTCTGTATGTTCAGTTATTCTTAACAGTATAAGTGGAATTGGTTTTTATATTGATAACACATACAAGAAAAAAATATGGAAACGTATTCACAACTGTTCTATGACTTCAGTTGTAAAAGTGGGACCTTGTACATGATCATGGTTATAAAGAACCTACTTTATCATACTATTAGCAACATTTCATCTATTCATGGGGGCGGCTCACGAGGAGTAAAACGAAAATCTTCAACGTAAGCCTAGGTCGAGTTTGATATTAAATGAAAGGTCTATTCAAGAGAAATTAAATGCCGCAAACGGACTTCGAAATGTTTATCCTTTCCAGAGTAGCGGTCATTTGAATTTCAAAGTAACTAATTTTAACAGTATTATTTCTTTGCTATTTAATTGTTTTAAGTAAATTATTCTGATACAAAATTATACTTCAGCAACACAATTATTTAAAAAAAATTAAATCAAATTATCTATGGAAAAAGATAACGTTTTTATGAAAGCGTTTCCATATATTTTTTTTCCACCTTGTATAATTCATATACATGGTCACACCGTTGTAGGTAACTTGTCCTCTGTAGAGAAACCATAAAGACAATAACTAATTATTACAATTTTTTTAGATACGATTATTAGATAACGATTACAAACTGCAATAAGATGTTTAGATCTTTTCGTAATAATAGAGTTACAGAAAGAGAACTATTTTTACAAGACTGCCAGCAAAAGAAACATTGAAGTATTCATATCTGGAGGTTAGTTACATCCTGGGACATTAATTGATGTTACTTATGGTTTCCCAATCGAAATTCTGACGAGTAACTGACACTCCTAGTGCAAGTCTGTGGTCGTGGTGTGCAAGGTAGCTGCGGCCACCAGTTGACCTAATTTTACTCCCATTATCATTAATTCTACTATAATTAATTGCTCACATAACACTTTAGTAGTCTGACCGGTTTTTGTGATTCGTACGTACATTTCGGAAGTGCTTATTATTATAATGTACGTGTTTGTTGTGTAAGAGAGAGCAATAATACAAACTCATTTGTCAATATTAGGATTGCTGTATATTCCCTAAGCAAACCAGGACTACGAAATTAGTAGGAGGGGGGAGGGGTTAAGAAGATTCTGTGTCGCCAATGAATACACATCCGTTCTATAGTTGTGTATTCGTTGGTATCGCTAATGGCCGAAGGGATGTGGTGGTAGCCTATTCGGGTGATACAAATTTATATCTTTTGAAAATTAATCTTTAATCAACCCAAATCCAAACAATACTCCCTAATAATATTACTAACAAAAGTTTAAATTCATGTACTTTGAGGACCCAATTGCTATTATATGAAGCAATTGAAATATGTACCATTGAAGAAAACAAATGGTAAAAATCAACAATGTGGTTAGTGACCCCCTAACAGTACAATCTGGAATCCACAAGGATCCGTGTTATCTGCTCAATTAATTGTCATTTTCATAAATAACTCGCTAGAACTTCCATTTCATGGGTGTGTCAGTGCCTTTGCGGATGATGTTATATTATTTTATTCTGGAAAAGATTGGTAATTACATTAACTTTGACCTTCTTTTATTGAGAGAGTGGTGTATAATCAATAAAATAGCAACAAGTCTCATTTCGTCAAATTTAATTTTGTTGGTTTCGACATTCCCTTCCCACTGACATATCATTTTCCTTCGCAGTGGCGGCGGAAGGAGTTTTGAGCAGAAGGGTCAATTAAAATACCAATCACGTTGTGTCGGCGTCTCATATGTAAGAATGTAAGAATTGGGAAAAAAGGGAGAGGGGTCTGAGGGGACAACTTCCCAAGAGTAGATATTTTGAAAATTAACACCCGAAAATCACATTTTGCATTAACCTATCAGTTAAACTTACTATAGAAGGGCAGTCAGTATATTCTATGGCAATAACTTAAATACTAGAAACAATGTTGGATGGTTTTATTATTTTATATCTTACCATAAATTGAATATTTTCATGCCAGTCTAACAGAATAAATAATATCCTAATAGCCAAAACTTCTATTTCGTAAGGTTAAGCGGCTGGAGTCATTATTAACAACTAGTTCTTCCGGTGTCAACCGCGTCAAAGGACTATTTACATAGTCCTTTGACGCGTTCCAGACGTTTCGCCCATGCTACGATGTGGCATCCTCAGTGGTCAGTCTCAGCCTAACCACTGAGGATGCCACATCGTAGCATGGGCGAAACGTCTGGAACTGTATATATTGTAAATAATCCTTTGACGCGGTTGACACCGGAAGAACTAGTTGTTAATAAGTCAAACCTTAACTGCATTGCCGGAGCAATTCTAATGAACTGTCAGAAAACAAAGCAAATGGAGTTGTAAAATGAGTCACCGATACTATGTGGAGTTATGGAAATGACATTTCAACATGGTTAATGTGTGGTTAAATAATAATAGACAGGATGGAAAAACTACAAATACTGTATTAACATAAAATCTAACTGTTAACAAATTAAAAAAGTTTTACAATTAAAATGAACTACTTACTAAAATGTAAATACGATGCAACAACGGGTTTTTTTAGTAATAACGGTGTACATTTGTTATACAATGAAAATAGTTAAAATTCCCGTACTTTTATGTTCAAACTAGGATAAAAATTACTAAAATGTTCGGTAAAATTTAAAATGTAATAACGTACAATCAAACTAGGAAAACAATAGTATGATTTTTATAGGCCTTTTAGTTTCTTAGAAATCAACCTCCAAACTCCGGTGCACATAATTTCTGCGGCGACAGTAGTCTTTAAAATTTCCGAACACTAAACTTCTACTTTCCACTTAACTAGCAAACATTCTTGCATTGTTCTTGTCATCTGAAGACTTTCTAATGTCTTTATAAAAGGATAAGATGGCAGGATGGTTCAACCTCTTTTGTGTCATCGTCGAACGGAGCCACGTGTTTAGTCGACGAAGGGAAGACAAGTAGCAACTTGACCACACTTACAATTCCAGAGAGAAAAATTTTTTATATATAGATTAGCTTTTTAAAATTTTTACTAAGTGACGTACATTTTTAATATTCTGATGTTTAGTAGATAAATGAGAATTTAAATTAGGCAATGTGTATGATAAATTGACCAGCCACTTCAAAATTTAAGTGTTTTCATTGATTAAAATGTTATATAAAAATGAATCTTTTTTACCTTTCATCAAAATTATTAGTATTCAATGTTTCTTCTATGACCCCGTGACCCCTTTCTACAGTTTTTGGGGGGTGAGCTAATCCCTTTGACCCACCGGTTACCCCGCCACTGTGTGCCTTCGTGTTACTTACTTACATTTAAAGCAGGTTCAACATTTAAGATATTTGGGCATCATTCTTGATGAAAATTTTACTTTTGAAAATCATTTAACTCAGCTCCATTCTAAAATACAAACTTCTACTAGGAAATTTTATTTCTTGAGAAATGTTTGTGATTCTCAACTGTTGCGCACTCTTTATTTCGCTTTGATCAATTCAAAGATGCAATATAGTTTGATATGTTGGGGTGGCTCTTTCAAAACTTTAATTAACAGGTTGAGAGTAACATAATATTTTTTTATTTTTCACGTATTATCCTCTAGAAGAGTAGACGTGAGAGCTCTTTTCCCCTTTATACATCTTTAAATGTCCTTCCTATCCAACACCTTTTCATTTTCAAGGTTTTAAGGTTGTTTTACATTAAGAGTGGTAATCGAGAGACACCTTTATATATGTTTTATAGTACAAGATTTGCTATAAGTGGTATATTAATGTTGCCCAAAGCCAATAAATCAATTTTCAAACGTTCTTTTCTGTATTTAGGACCTAATTTTTTTAGTAACATTCCTAATGATATAAGAAGTATTACTTCCTTCAGATTTTTTTGCAAAACTCTTTCTAACTGGTTAGTGATAAATACGGATATTGATTTTCTTAACTTCAGCTTAATATGAAAATAGTGAAATTGTTAATCTTGCCTCTTCCGCATCATAATTCTTGTTTAACTCGTTTGTCTATACTTTACATTAAATCTATTTCAACACTTAAGTTAATCAAGAAATGTTATTTTAAAGCAGGTGCTTCAGGTTAGTGGCTAATTAATTATTATTGTTTCCATATTTTATGTTCTATTGTAATCAGTTGTTTATTTTACAATCAAAGAGCTATACTTAATTTTCTTTTCTTTTAATTGTAAGTTAAATTGAGTCTATCTTTTTTATTGGCCACATTACTAGCAAGAGTGGCTACTCAATTTCCATTGTTTACTTTGTCAAATTGTTTTGTTTCTTTGAAGGAAAATAAATTTATTTATTCATATTCTTGGAATATGCCTGTTTAACATGCATGTTTCTTAAATTACCTTCAAAATATTTTAAAACTAGTTTCCTTCGAAAATTGGCAGGAAGTTGATTAGAAAGTGCTTAAATAATCGAAATATTTGTTAAAAAGATTTTTATGGTTAGGAATTAGGGATGAATATATACGAGTATATTCCTGCCTTGTAAGCGTTAGGTTTAATAACTTTAATAAGTTGTGGGGTTCCTACATTCAGCGCAGGGTGGAAATTATTTTAGTTTTCCATCTGACTGTGTTAGTCCTATTACTTTTACCGAAACTGAGATAATGTGATGTCCAGGAGGCTTCTTGGGACATCGGGTCACTACTAGTAGTATGATCTCAACCGGTGACAGTTCTAGTAAACCGGTAAACCTAGCCACAGAGAAAAAGAAACACAGGTCGCTTTCTTATGGCTTCAGCGAACGCCTCAGAGGCAGTTTTTATAAACTGACTACAATCAACCACCTAAACGTGCACTAACAACATGGAAAACAGGGGAGGAAGGCACGGTATATTAAAACTAATGTAGTTGTGTATACATCTGTTGTAATAATAACTATATTTTATTCTTCAATATTTGGGGAGAATACGCACGGGACTGACAAGTGTGTGACAAAATGGAGAAGTAACTACTCGACATACTTTTAGCTCACTATTTCATGTGACCTCTGTTCTTTCTTCTCTGTGACCTAGCTGATCCAAAGTATCCGAGGAAATTTAGTTAGTGAATAACTGCATTAATCAGATGTAGTTATTTCGAGAACCTCAAGATCTTCAACCATTTAATGAATCGAAAAATGCCTTTAAACGTTTACTCATTAACGTCATAGTATATGGTAATCAGTAATATATAAATACTGACGTTAGTTGTAAACATAAAGTTGTGCTAAACAGTTTAGGATAGGTGTAGGTGTTTAAGATGAGATTGGAAAATTGAAAACAGTTACATTCCTGGTCCAAACGTCCTTGCTATCCACGTACGCACGCTCACAAACTCGTCAAGGACATTTAATGTATGTGGCATTAAGGGTTTTTTTAATCGTATCATCTGGGAATGCCTTCGCCGCCCTCCCACAGTCAATCCCATAAAGGATACAGAAGCCGTTCATCTCCCCGAAGAAGTGGGTACTTAAAACACTCCCTCGGACTTCATCAATCTTCCAAGATTATGAAATCTCGTTTGAAAAAAAAATCGTTCCTCAAAGGAATGTTATTATGTCGTGTTCTGTTAAAGTTATTTCAATCTACTTAGACATGGATATGTGAAATATATCCTTGATCCCCAGTTATATTCTCTTCTCAGCACAGACTTATTTGTTTATGTCGTTTGTGACATATGTTCATGTTGTAGGTGATTAAACAGTTGGGAAATTGACAGGCTGTAAAATGATCATAGTTTATGTATGGTAATTTTTAACCTTACAACATCCTAAATGTTTTTTTCTTTTATTAGCTTTTTTTAAGTAGAATAATAATCATCTTAGTTGGAGAAATATAACTGTTACAATCGACATTCTTTGAAAGAGTATTGTTTGGGATACAGACTATTGTAATTTAAATGTTCGTATTGGAGTTGTCAATGGCAGTTTGAAGTAGATTAACCAACCTTCTTATAAAAATAATAATAATTATGCTATTTCCCACATTACACCCGTATAATAATGATTATACTCAATGTGTATCCATCCTTAGTCAGCCACCGCCCATTCCTGCTGTAGCTGCATTATCTGTAGGATTTTATACATGATTTGATCATCATTTTGTCTCATTTGTCGTGTAAATGATCGATATATCTATTTTAAATAGAGAAAGTTTATATTTTACAGCAATTAGTGTTTCGTGGTAACCTGCGGCCGCCGGCGACCCAGACGTCTCGACAACCATTCCATTAGTAGCTTCGTCTGAGTCATTTCTGAACACCAAGACATATCTAGAGAAGAGCCAAGGTCAGTACTTGGTGTTTCGTGGTGACCTGTGGCCGCTGGCGACCCAGACGACTCGACTACCATTCCATTTGTAGCTTCGTCTGAGTTATTCCAGAACACCAAGACATTTCTGGAGAAGAGCCAAGGTCAGTAGTTGGTGTTTCATGGTGACCTGTGGCCGCCGGCGACCCAGACGTCTCGACAACCATTCCATTAGTAGCTTCGTCTGAGTCATTCCTGAACACCAAGACATATCTAGAGAAGAGCCAATGTCAGTAGTTGGTATTTCGTGGTGACCTGTAGCCGCCGGCGACCCGGACGACTCGACAACCATTCCATTTGTAGCTTCGTCTGAGTCATTCCAGAACACCAAGACATTTCTGGAGAAGAGCCAAGGTCAGTAGTTGATGTTTCGTGGTGACCTGTGGCCGCCGGCGACCCGGACGACTCGACAACATTCGATTAGTAGCTTCGTTTGAGTCATTCCTGAACACCAAGACATATCTAGAGAAGAGCCAAGGTCAGTCAGTAGTTGGTGTTTCGTGGTGACCTGTTGCCGCCGGCGACCCGGACGACTCGACAACATTCGATTAGTAGCTTCGTCTGAGTCATTCCTGAACACCAAGACATATCTAGAGAAGAGCCAAGGTCAGTCAGTAGTTGGTGTTTCGTGGTGATCTGTGGCCGCTAACGACCCGGACGACAAAACAACAAAGTTCCATTTGTAGCTTCTTCTGAGTCATTTAGTCTATGAGTCATTCGCGACTTTCCTTCGTGTTTCTATAGTAATTCCCAAATATTTTCTGAATCGTTTCTTTTCAATACTTAAATGGATTTTTATGATCATGAAAAAAGTGCACCAGTACAGTTTTTCATGCATTAAATATAGAACTGGTTGGCTGTTTTTTTAACTAGGCCTTCTAGTCTTATTTAAATTTCTCTTGTCCTATTTGACTTTATTTAACACAAAATTATAATTTTGACGCAGACTACAGTCAATTCAACTTAAACAACTCTCTCCAATACATATACCTACCCAGACTAACCCTTATGTTCGTTTTTTCATTTCATGTTTAAAACAGATTGAGTTCATTGTTCTCGCATTCCATATGTTGTCTTTTTTTTAAATTAAAAAATGAGAGGCCGATTTCCTTCATAACCTTACTCTGTCCATTCCTCATAGACTATTGATCTGTGCGAGGAACTTATTCAGACAGAGTAAGAATATTGTATACGGAGTATTCTTCAGTCAGTCCTCATTGACTATAGAAGACACTTATTTGTTTATTGATAGCGTATAATTGGTCCGTAGTTGGTTCAATCCCAGCTTCATAAGCTAAAGGTTCTCAGTTCGATCCCAATCAGTCGAACACATTTTGAAAAGGATCAGCTGATAACCATCGGCTGATCATTTGTCATTGGGCTATTAATTAATGACACTTCCTAAGGAATAGTCGGCCTTAGTTTGTAACAATGACTACATTCGCTCATCTACACTCATCACATTCATTCGAAATCCATATTCGCCCATATCTTGACGATCGGCGTCTTATGAATAAATAAATAAAAAATAAATAGATATGGTTTGAAGAACACTGTTTAACTACGTTACAGATACTCAAAACATGAGACTTTAAATAGAAGGGACGAACTCAATTACACTTTAGTATTGTTTTTTACTGTAATCTGAATGACAAATCAGTGACTGCCAAAGCATTTAAACCTTCTTTGTAAGCTGGTTTGGAAATGATTTATTTATTATGAGCGAATTGCTTTTCACAGTACTTGGGTTGGTAAGAAACTACTACAAGGCTGTTTTCAGTTCGTCTTTTACCAGTTTTACTAGAACAATATTAAAATGACGCAAAAGAAATATGTTGACATTCTCCTCCAAACTGCCTGTTGTCTGGTCACAACCATTCTTTCCATTTACATTTCGTAACCGAACTGTCCAAAAACACAAACATCGACAAAACACCAACAGCCTGAGAACTGAGATAGTAGGAATGACGTATTCCTGGCCCAGGCACAAATAAAGTCGTTAACGTCTGTTTGTGGCCTTGGGGGAATTTGTCTCCAGGAATCCCCGGCTTACCACTAATAAGTGAAACTTATCATGTGTTTTTAATGTTTCCTGCTAATGGTTTTATATTCCAAAAGGGATAATGGGGTTCGGCGTTAGTAAATAAAGCAGGAAATGACGTTCTGCGTACCCTGAAGCAAGTCAATGTGAAGTTACTGATGAGCTCAAAACTCGTAACTTTGCAATAATCGAAGCTCTTTGCAACAATTTGACCACTATTTATGTATTTATCGTACAGAGAAAAAAATAAGCTTTCTTATGGCAGCAGCGAACACCTCAGAATGTAAATCTTTATGGATTTGTACTAATAATCACTACGTTTATCGTTTTAGGATTTAGAAGGGAATAAGGGTAGGGATTGACAGAGGGCTCTGCCGTCCGCATAGAGAACTGGAGAAATGAATACTTGACGTCCAAACTTCTATAACTCGATACCCATTCAGCGCACTATTGAATGTGCGTCTATTTCTTTCTTCTCTGTGATTTATCGTTTTGTCAAAACCTTCCTTGTTAGCTTGCAACATATCAAAATTAATAAAATCTCATTCGAAATGGGTTTTTGAATAAGTGCACCAGGCAGATATTAAACTTGTCTATTACATCCTTCATAAGTGAATGCAAGTTAGTGCATCATGAAAGTATATGCCACCAGTTTAGAACTAAAAAACAACTCCGTTCACCGATTAGGAGATGGAGACAGACATCCGGAAGTCTGTGGTGAAAGGAGGCGAGGAGAGGATAGGAGGATGAACCAAGCGAGAGCGGCGGCAAAGGTCACATTGATGTAGACAGACTGTCATGGCATTCTCAAGATATATCGCCAGAGCAATCACTGAGCTTCGCCTCAGAGAATCTTAGCAAGCACTTCCTTAAGGGCGTTCTATAAAAAATTATTTTTAAAATCTTGATGGATATATGGCTATATAAAGAAGTAAATTTGGTCTTTCTAGGTCATCACTCATTAAGAAACTGTGTTATTTATTTAATTATTTTTTTTAGCATTCAGTAGATAAAAAGTACCAACCAACCTAGTGTAATGTAAAATAATTTTAAAAATATATATTTTTATAGTATTACCAATTTACCAATCTATAAATGACAACTGTACAAATTTTGAGTTGAAATTTGTACAGATGTCTTTGCCTGAAGGAGTACATTAATAATATATAAAAATTTCCTTGATAGATTTTACTAAAGATGAATGAGTTATGTACATTTGTACAATTTGCGTGGGGGTTAGGGAGCAGAAGGAGAACACGTATATGTTAGTGAGGCAGGCTCTTTGCCATTCCTAGCGACAGTTGCGTGGGGGTAGGGGAGAGGGAGGAGAACACGTATATGTTAGTGAGGCAGGCTCTTGGCCATTCCTAGCGACAGTTGCGTGGGGGTAGGAAGAGGGAGGAGAACACGTATATGTTAGTGAGGCAGGCTCTTTGCCATTCCTAGCGACAGTTGCGTGGGGGTAAGGGAGAGGGAGGAGAACACGTATATGTTAGTGAGGCAGGCTCTTTGCCATTCCTAGCGACAGTTGCGTGGGGGTAAGGGAGAGGGAGGAGAACACGTATATGTTAGTGAGGCAGGCTCTTTGCCATTCCTAGCGACAGTTGCGTGGGGGTAAGGGAGAGGGAGGAGAAAGGGAGAGGGAGGAGAACACGTATATGTTAGTGAGGCAGGCTCTTTGCCATTCCTAGCGACAGTTGCGTGGGGGTAAGGGAGAGGGAGGAGAACACGTATATGTTAGTGAGGCAGGCTAACACTAACTTTATCATTCCTAGCGACAGTTGCGTGGGGGTAAGGGAGAGGGAGGAGAACACGTATATGTTAGTGAGGCAGGCTCTTTGCCATTCCTAGCGACAGTTGCGTGGGGGTAAGGGAGAGGGAGGAGAACACGTATATGTTAGTGAGGCAGGCTAACACTAACTTTGCCATTCCTAGCGACAGTTGCGTGGGGGTAAGGGAGAGGGAGGAGAACACGTATATGTTAGTGAGGCAGGCTCTTTGCCATTCCTAGCGACAGTTGCGTGGGGGTAAGGGAGAGGGAGGAGAACACGTATATGTTAGTGAGGCAGGCTAACACTAACTTTGCCATTCCTAGCGACAGTTGCGTGGGGGTAAGGGAGAGGGAGGAGAACAAGAGGAGAACAGTATATGTTAGTGAGGCAGGCTCTTTGCCATTCCTAGCGACAGTTGCGTGGGGGTAAGGGAGAGGGAGGAGAACACGTATATGTTAGTGAGGCAGGCTCTTTGCCATTCCTAGCGACAGTTGCGTGAAATCTAGTACTAAATTCCCTGGACCGCTCAACCGGGCGCCAAGATTAACACCCTTAAACCGTTTGTCTTACTTTAATATAAGGTGTTTGTAATGTTTGATTTGGTAAATAATACGGGTCATGCTGTCATTTCAACATTTTTTTAGAAGCGAGCAATACCTCATTCTCAGATTAAGTAAATGTTTAGTCGCACTTATCCTAGTGAAGCCAGAGCGTGTCATTCAACTGTTATCCTGCAGAGTACAGTCAACAGTACAGTCCAGAACACGTCTTGGCAGGGGGCGTTGGGACTTGATAGAACAGCCGAAAAAAGATGTACCCCTAAAAACTGAGCAAAAACTACCGGTACTGTGGTGCCTGGTCGGGAACTAATGACCACTGCCCCGCCTACAACCAGAGCTCTCCATTAGGTACACTGCACACTTTAAAACGCAGAGTAAGGAAAGTGCTACCTGTTGTTAAAGCATGTTTGCAAGTGCATTGTAGCACAGAATAAGCATCCAATGATAGTAGCAAGAGATTTACAAATACTGCGAACGAAAATATGGTCAAGGAAAATATATATATTCTTTAAATTTTTTGCAGGAACTTTTTAAAGTTATTTTTATTTTAAATTGAGCTGTAATATTCTAACATGCATAATTATGACAATGCTGTGAGAATACCTATATGGGGGTTTAAAGAGATAGACTTGAGTAGGGGTGGTCGTTCCCCAAACTGTCGTCCCCGGTCTTAAGCCTACCATCAGCGCGCTAAAAGAGTTATATTTCAACTGGAAAGTTCGTGTTTTTCATTAAAACAATTTATATTGAACACTTTACAGTTATTAAAGATCCAGTCTTGTGGCCAATAGTATCATATTATGATTTTTTTATTATGATAATTTATAATCATCAAGAATGACATTTCATTTTCATACATTAAAAAAAAAATAAATAAATAAAAATGTCAAACTTTTTACAACAAAATAATGTATAGTCCACTAAAAACAGTTGTTCGCCTATTAAATGACACCTATGTTGTTGTGATGTGATCATTATTACAGACCGAATTATTGAAATAGAAACTAGTAGTACTGGCGTTTTTGTTAAATGAAGTAGACCCTCGATTAGTACAAGGCAGTTTTTTAATAACTAACGCAATTTCAATTATTTTGCTATATTATTTCATTATATTCTTGACTTATAGTTCAATCAATTTTTTACATTTTATTTGTTATTCTTACCGAAACAAACGTAAGTGAAAATTAAACCTAAAAACTCAGTTAATAAAATGTACTTTATGTTTAATAGTGAATCATACATTTTATAAGCCCATTGATTCGGCCTTTAGGTTATTTATAATTATCGAGTTAGTAGTACAAAGCGATTGAGTCGTTGGCTTCTAGAACCCAAGAACCACGTTGGTATTTCACTTTGTGGATAGAATGGTCAAGTGTCAATCGTCCTGATTATGGACGTGGCCGTGCATTCGAAACGGGAATAACCTGGACGCGACCCAACCCAGACATCGAATGTTATCAGACTAATTGACCGTTAGAACCCCCACTTGAAGGTTATCTGCTGTTTTTAAACCACCAGTCTGTCATTATTTTCCTGCTACGTGTTTATACGTTTTACTTGCAGAATGGGGATTGATGATAACCTGTGATAACGGTAGGAGGGGGTGCATCGAGCGGGCGACGACACGGCGCATGCGCGTCACATCTACAAGGAGTGGCGCATGCGCTTCGCTGATCCCACGGTCTAGACGTGATGGAACGTACATCAGGTCGCCAGAGCTGAGTGACTACCGTGGTTTGTTCAGAATTGCAATAGTACTAGTACCATCCTTGGTTAGTTAGAAATAACACCCAATACACCTCAAAATGAATAAAAACAAAATATACAATAATTTGTATCAAAATATAAGTACTTCGTACGGTAATGAGTAATCTATTCTGGGAAAATATATGAATAAGTTACCATTAATTTTCAGTCTTACTTTTTTTTTTTTTTTTTTTTGGAGTTTGGCAATTAAAATCAAAAGAGAAGTTCAATAATAAAGTAACGATGTAGGAAACATCAAAACTCTGACCGTATTGAATACTAATAGATCCCCAAGAAGCCGGAAAATTATATATTTGTCAGTTTTAAAATGTGGGTCTTTTCCAAAAGAGCACCGACGTATGTTAAAAAAGTACACTTTCATATTATTCACATCTCCTTTAATATATATATATATATATATATATATATATATATATATATATATATATATATATATATACAATAAATAACATACCATAAAAACATGTACAAACCAACCCAAGATTAGCATCAATGCTCGGCGTAAATATAACATAACCTTTCGTAACATAAATTCTAAACTAAACGTAAAATTATTTAACCTAAACGAAGTTTGTTTTCTAAAATATGAACATATTGTCTTTAACGTCATCTTCTAAAAAGAAAATCACTTTTATAATGAAGTGTGACTTGTGTAACATTTATTTGTCTGATCAGATAATACAAGGTTTTGGACCTATAACCTACAAGGTGTTGGCGCTCACTACAATTATGATTTCCTTGACACATTTCCGGTTGCATTTATAACTTTATCATTATTTTAATATCGGAATAAATTTCCTTTATTCAGCTTACTAAACCAGTTTAATAACGTCCTAAAGTGGCAAATATTACTAATCTAACTGCAAAAGGAAATCTGCCGGCAAATATGAAGTGCCAGTATTGAGATGTCCGTTCAACAACAAAATATACATTTAGCAGTTAAAGAAATGTTATTTAACAGTTAATTGGAATTTTCATAAAAATCAGGTCTTGTATTTGGGAGTTCTGTAATTTCTTTCATAATATATGCTGTATCAACTTGGAGGTTGAGGTTAGAATACAGCCTCTTTCCTCAAGTCGGAGAATGTTTTCCAATTACATTATGGAAATGTACACCGTTGGACAAGTGGGGCGTCGTACTAACCATAAATACTGTAAAATTAGAATATCTCATCAGTACAAGTAAACGTCACACAACACAAATTTATTACAATATAAGCACAAATATATTGCAATACAAGTACAAAATGCACAAATATACTGCAATACAAGTACAAAATGCACAAATATTATGGTGAGCGTGGTTCACCGAAATCGATCACCATAATATTTGTGCATTTTGTACTTGTATTGTAATATATTTGTGCATTTTGTGCTTATATTATAATAAATTTGTGTTGTGTGACGTTATACTTGTACTGTATATGTACCAACTCGTATTATGCTAACTAAAAAACTATTAATATCTCATCTTCAAAATACATTAAAACAGTTAAAATGGAACGGCTAAAAATATCAATAGCAGTTATGAAATTGCATGCACAAAATATTCAATCCACCGCTGTAGAAGTAAACAGTTATAACAATATTTACACTACACAATCAGTAGAACTCTTACGGCACTGATAACATTGCTATCACTGACATATATTACAGATGGCACACCTTATCGAACTGTCACTGGCGACTGTTTATTAGTTATTAACTAATTCACTAATGACAATGTTTGCACAAACCACTGCTTGACTAAATGATAAACACTTCCTAGTTATAACAATATTTACATTGCACAATCAATACAAATCCAAAAGCGGCTGTAAAATGACATCTAAGTAACATATTATAGATAGCTCACTTCATCGATCAGTTATTGGCTTCTATTATTGAAAATACACTTAAAGGTCCTGTCAATGTTTTTATTGTTGATAGCAAAATACTTAATCGAAATGTCGCTGGCATATATTATAAAAAGCACACGCTGTAGAATTGTCGCTGGCTTCTATTATAATTAGCACACCCTATTTAACTTCCGCTGGCTTTTATTATTAATAGCAACCCCTATGGAACTGCCGCTGGCTTCTATTATAAATAGCAACCCCTATCGAACTGCCGCTGGCTTCTATTATAAATAGCAACCCCTATGGAACTGCTGCTGGCTTCTATTACAAATAGCAACACCTATGGAACTACTGCTGGCTTCTATTATAAATAGCAACACCTATGGAATTACTGCTGGCTTCTATTATAAATAGCAACACCTATGGAACTACTGCTGGCTTCTATTATAAATAGCAACACCTATGGAACTACTGCTGGCTTCTATTATAAATAGTACACCCTATAGAACTGCCCCTGGTTTATATTTAAAATAGTAATTCCTATTGAATTGTCGCTGGCTTCTATTATAAATAGCAACACCTATGGAACTACTGCTGGCTTCTATTATAAATAGCAACACCTATGGAACTACTGCTGGCTTCTATTATAAATAGTACACCCTATAGAACTATCGCTGGCTTATATTATAAATAGCGCACCCTATAGAACTATCCCAAGCTTATATTATTAATAGCAACCCCTATCGAACTGTCGCTGGCTTCTGTTATCAAAAGCACACAATGCAGTGTTCACGATGTAGGACGTACCCATTGTACTCACGACCCCTTGTACAGTAAGATGTGTACAACTGTTGTTTCCCCTGACATGGCCTCCACCTGTGTCGCGGTCGATCGTACATACCCTGCGCCCGACCATGAAATCGCACCATGTGATTCCCACCACAGTACGGTCTGTGGTCAGGTCGCCAACTTCGCTGCATCGCTTATTCCCACAGTTTTTCGTCTTTACAGTTAGTATGATACATTCTTTCATCCAATATCCTTACAGTTAATTATCTGTATTGTTTATTTTAAAACTCCCGCATCGTTTCGCTTAAGGGTACTGGAATATCCACATGTCTTAGTGGAACTGTGTTAGTTGATTAATTATAGTTAAATTGAAGTGTCCTTTTTAATACTATTATTTGTAAGTCATTTTTAGATGCAAAATCAGTTCACTTTTTGCTAAAAAATTTACAGTAGACGAGTGACTGGTTGGTGTTATTCTTAAGTGTAATTTTGAGTATTGAAGATTAATTTCTGATTAAATAAAAAACGTACGTAATTGTAATTATGTAATAAACACCATGATGACATTCATCTCAAGGTTGGTGAGTCAGTTGGAGGGGCCGCTAAAATACGGAGTATCAAAATTCGTCATATGGTGCTATTAACCTGTAGAAATAGGACTCGTAATACTTATCACAAGTAATGGTCAAACATCTTCATCGTCATCATTATCAGTTTTCTGCTCGTCCATTAGTGCCCTGCGTTCTGCATTTTTCTCTGTTCATCGCTTCATCCTCCTTGTATTTCATACAGTATCATTATTCTCCTTGTACCTCTCCCCTTTTTTCTTTCCATAAATCCTTCCAGGTCCAACCTTAATATTTCCTCCTTCCCTTGAATGATATCTTCAATCTAGTTTCTAAAATTGTCTTTATGAACTGTAGTTTTTGCCTTTCCTCGCCTACTCATCTCAATACACATTCATTTATTACCTTGTTCACCCTTTTAATTACTTACATTTTTCTCCATTTCCACATTTAAAATACATGTACTCTCTCCATATCTGCCTTTTTCCACGTCCATCTATCTTAAGACGAAATGTAAACGTATGGCAAAAAAATGATACGGACTTTATATTAGGGAACTGATAATAGAACTTAAGTTACTGAACTCAACTAACCTGCAACTGTAGCAGCTAGAAAGTATATGTAGAAATAATGCTAACGATTTCTGTAAAATGTAACAATTGATTGTTGATTTTGCTTCTAAAGATGTTCATACAGGCTAGTTCAAAGACGCCTCGATCATGCGAATTGAGTACAGAAGTATTATGTGTATCAGTAATATATAGCAACAAAAATTGCTTCTGAAAGGAAATCGCTTCAAGACCTCATCACCCCTTTCTGTATGTAGCATCGAACGAATGTTTATGTATGGATTCATAGAATATGGATGCATAAAGAAAGCTCGCGAGCGTAAGAAAGTAGATACTTCGTTCGTATGCATAGATTAGTCTCGGTGTAAGAAGAACAATACACTCGCCAGCAGCAATGGTAATTGCTGGAAGGAGAGAGAGATGTCTGGAGCGTGCCCAGACACTTAAGCGAGACGGTCTCTGCATACCTGGGTACAGGGATTGGGGAGGTGCATCTCTGTTCACCTCCATGGACGGTCTCTGCATACCTGGGTACAGGGATTGGGGAGGTGCATCTCTGTCCACCTCCATGGACGGTCTCTGCATACCTGGGTACAGGGATTGAGGAGGTGCATCTCTGTCCACCTCCATGGACGGTCTCTGCATACCTGGGTACAGGGATTGGGGAGGTGCATCTCTGTTCACCTCCATGGACGGTCTCTGCATACCTGGGTACAGGGATTGAGGAGGTGCATCTCTGTCCACCTCCATGGACGTTCTCTGCATACCTGGGTACAGGGATTGGGGAGGTGCATCTCTGTCCACCTCCATGGACGGTCTCTGCATACCTGGGTACAGGGATTCGGGAGGTGCATCTCTGTCCACCTCCATGGACGGTCTCTGCATACCTGGGTACACAGGGATTGAGAAGGTGCATCTCTGTCCACCTCCATGGACGGTCTCTGCATACCTGGGTACACAGGGATTGGGAGGTGCATCTCTGTCCACATCCATGGACGGTCTCTGCATACCTGGGTACAGGGATTGGGGAGGTGCATCTCTGTCCACCTCCATGGACGGTCTCTGCATACCTGGGTACAGGGATTGGGGAGGTGCATCTCTGTCCACCTCCATGGACGGTCTCTGCATACCTGGGTACAGGGATTGGGGAGGTGCATCTCTGTCCACCTCCATGGACGGTCTCTGCATACCTGGGTACAGGGATTGGGAGGTGCATCTCTGTCCACCTCCATGGACGGTCTCTGCATACCTGGGTACACAGGGATTGGGAGGTGCATCTCTGTCTTCATCCATGGACGGTCTCTGCATACCTATGTACAGGGATTGGGGAGGTGCATCTCTGCCCACCTCCATGGACGGTCTCTGCATACCTGGGTACAGGGATTGGGGAGGTGCATATCTGTCCACCTCCATGGACGGTCTCTGCATACCTGGGTACAGGGATTGGGGAGGTGCATCTCTGTCCACCTCCATGGACGGTCTCTGCATACCTGGGTTCAGGGATTGAGGAGGTGCATCTCTGTCCACCTCCATGGACGGTCTCTGCATACCTGGGTACAGGGATTGGGGAGGTGCATCTCTGTCCACCTCCATGGACGGTCTCTGCATACCTGGGTACAGGGATTGGAGAGGTGCATCTCTGTCCATCTCCATGGACGGTCTCTGCATACCTGGGTACAGGGATTGGGGAGGTGCATCTCTGTCCGCCTCCATGGACGGTCTCTGCATACCTGGGTTCAGGGATTGGGGAGGTGCGTCTCTGTCCCCCTCCATGGACGGTCTCTGCATACCTGGGTACAGGGATTGGGGAGGTGCATCTCTGTCCACCTACATGGACGGCCTCTACATACCTGGGTACAGGGATTGGGGAGGTGCATCTCTGTCCACCTCCATGGACGGTCTCTGCATACCTGGGTACAGGGATTGGGGAGGTGCATATCTGTCCACCTCCATGGACGGTCTCTGCATACCTGGGTACAGGGATTTGGGAGGTGCATCTCTGTCCACCTCCATGGACGGTCTCTGCATACCTGGGTACAGGGATTGGGGAGGTGCATCTCTGTCCACCTCCATGGACGGTCTCTGCATACCTGGGTTCAGGGATTGAGGAGGTGCATCTCTGTCCACCTCCATGGACGGTCTCTGCATACCTGGGTACAGGGATTGGGGAGGTGCATCTCTGTCCACCTCCATGGACGGTCTCTGCATACCTGGGTACAGGGATTGGGGAGGTGCATCTCTGTCCACCTCCATGGACGGTCTCTGCATACCTGGGTACAGGGATTGGGGAGGTGCATCTCTGTCCACCTCCATGCGGTTACTGCTACGTGAAGTTATAAAGTTGTATTGTGTTTATAAATGAGTGTAACAAATTAATATAATCACTCCAAACATACATGATAAGTACTTCTCCTACACACCAACTGTTTTTCTAAGTTGAACCGAGAATTTTAGCCTACCTTCCAATATTCTTTTATAGAGGCATTACAATGCAATATTTACTACGGATAGGCCGCTTATATTGTGTCATACTGAAAGCACCGGTGTGAGAGATAGATAACTAATCTTCCCCACAGTGTCATTCCATTTTAAAACTGTCACTGAAACTAGGTGTAAGGTAGGCCATGTGCTGACAGCGCAGTAGCAAGCTCTGCCCATTACGTCATAAGCAGCAGTGACGATTGGTTGGTTTGATTATAACTAACGAATTAAGCTGGGAAGGATTAAAATTACATCATTATTTACTGTACAAATAAAAATTAATAATAACAATAACACAGTGAATAATAATGTAAACAATAAAAAAAAACATGAAACAAACCTTTATTGTTCGTCACAGTTATTTTCACAACTGAACACTGTTACGGAAGTTGAACGCAAATTGAAGCTTGAAAGCGGAAGGTTGTCACGTCTGTGATGTATGGCGACGGAGCGGTAGAACATATCCCCTCCGCTGCTAAAACCCCTAACCTCTATTTACTGAATATAACTCGAATGTCACCATCAGTCCGACCAAATTGTAATACAGTACAACTATTTTGTAAAGATATATGTGAAGAATTTTTAATCATTTTTTGTTATCCCAGTCGACATCCTTTGCCTCGCTATGGAATGGTTCTTATTACTTGCTTACCCTCCGTAGTTCTCTTGAATCCATCACATCAATAAAAAAGCTCAGCCTTCTGCCGTTCTCCTAAATAACAAAGTTTTATAGTCTAGAACCCCTATACTTCAAGAGGATGCAAAGTAGTGCAATCTTCCACGTCCTATTATCCAGGCGCCTAGTCATTGCACTCTGATCTATTTTCAGCCTCTACATTCATTTTATCAAAACTAATCTTATAACTTTAGTTCTGTTATTTTAAAGATAATTACTGTTTTAACTTTTAGGAAAATAGCTTATGAGTCTACTGTGTTATATAACAAAATATTTCAGAATATATATCGTGATGAGTAAGTACATCGTGTGTGGACTTGATATTTATAAGTAATTTAGGCATGCTACAAATAATGTTTAAAAAACTCAGAGAGAGAATAATAAATAGTCTAAGAACATTAAACAACTTATACAGAAACTAGTTTTAATGATTGTCCTTCAATTTAAGTTAGTGAAATATCATACAATTTTATGAAAGAAAAATATAAATCAAACAAATTTGTTCATCCAGCAAATCATATTGTTGCCATATTATATAAAAAAGATGAAGTTCAAAGGGATTTGACAACCATCTAGGATCCTCGTTGTCTTGTGCAGAACTCGCTTCCTGAAAACAACAATTAAAAACTAATCCAAAATAAAAAACTAATAACAGCACAATAAACAATATTACAATTGTTAATTTACCAAACAACATCGTGTTATGGTCAACAGTGTTTTCATAATTCATGATAGTTGAACTATTTCTTGTTCTACAACTTTGTTAACCTCTTCCATTTACAAGGATAAAAAGAATGCTATATTGATCAAATTGTATAAAGTTAAATTATGAAAAGGTTCTGGCTATAAATAAACTATGAATGTAAAACGTCATGTACATAAGGTTTTTATGTTATTGAGTTATAAACATACAAACTTTCACATTTGTAATATTAAAATAAAATATTAGTAAAGACTTGAACTGATTCTACCTCCAAATTGATTATTATTATTATTGTGATTCACTTTTACTAATAGAATATTTTACCAAGCAAACATAAACAAACTTTACTACTACTGTATAACATGAAAACGTATAGCTGCTACAAGTCATATTGGCTAAAACTTTATACTATTTATACACCATAGCACAACAAACCCACAGTAATAATATTTGTTTCGAGTCTGTAATATCACATAGTAAAAAGAGATGTTATTTCTTTGTCGGTGGTTATATTGAACAAAGTCATAAATAATAGGCGTCATTAAAAACCCCAGTATCTGCCAAAATCAATTTATATTAATTAAAAAATTATTTATATTGTACAAATACAAATTTTAACATACCTACTTTTTTATCACTTGCTAGTCTGGACCTGCCTTTTAATTTTTTAATCAACTTAATGAGGCCGATTGTGAGTAGTTAAATAAATAAATACAGTACAAACAGAAGTGGATAGGACATATGAGTTTAGGAACACAAGCGAACAAATAAATTATTGTTTGGGCTGAAAGTGAGTGGCTGTTGTCTACTTTCAGTGTCTGTTTAAATCGATCTGGATCGAGTGATGACAGCCGCTCGTGAGTGTGTAGTCACGCGCTAGCAGCACGGCTCTGTCGCACACATCTCATGTGCTCTGGGAGTTATGAGGGAGGAATATATGCGATCGTGGCTCTACCGTTGCGGAACTGTTGTATAACTGAACGGATCGTCCCTTGGATTGATCTGGATCGAATGATGACAGCCGTTCGTGATTGTGCAGTCACGCGCTAGCAGCACGGCTTTGTCACACACATCTCATGTGCCCTAGGAGTTATGACAGAGGAATATATGTCTACTATCACGGAACTTTTGCATAACTGAGCGGATCGTCCCTTAAATTAATCTGGATCGAAGGATGACAACCGCCCGTGAGTGTGCGGTCACGCGCTGGCAACATGGCTCTGTCGTACACATTTCATGTTCCTCAGGAGTTATGAGTGAGGAATACATGTCTACTATCACGGAACTGTTGCATAACAGATCGTATCGTCCCTTCGATTGATCTGGATCGAGTGATGACAGCCGCTCGTGAGTGTGTAGTCACGCGCTGGCAGCACGGCGCTGTCGCACACATCTCATGTGCTTCAAGAGTTATTGGGGAGGAATGCATGTGAGCGTGGATCTGCTATCGCGGAACGGATCACTCTTTGATTCGGTTCAGTTCAACGTCGATAACTTTATGGCATGATTTATTTAGTGAAATTTACAAAATGTTCCCACTTGTTAATCTTAGAGAACTATGATGGAAACTAACTTATTTCCTCTTTACTATTCTTATTAAGGTTTTGTGTGCCCTGCCTTCAGATAATTTGTTCGATGCCCAAATGTGTCACCAACCTCGGCCCTAGCGCATCGACTCACTGTCAGTTAATTTAAGTCGTCTGAGGCCCGAGCCTTTCCTTTTTATCTTCTAGTTCGGACAGCTCAGATTTAAATCTAAACTTGACTTATCGTTTTGTGACTGTGTTTGGCTGAGAAGGAAGGTCATCGCCAAATATATATCACAAAGATAAAGAGAGTAAAAGATGAAACACAATTTTCAACATCGTGTCTTGTTTCATCGTCTGTCTCTTTTTATGGTATATGTTTAGTTACATGATCCACCATAGCTTACCGTGTGTTTGTTATTTTAAACTGTGCTCAAACATTTGCCCGACACGAATAATTTATTTATTGTATGATACGAACAGAACAATTTATTCTTTTAATTTTTTTTTAGTTTTAATCATTAAAAAATGCTCGTATAGTTTGAGCACTTTTGTATTTTTCCCGTGTATTTATTTTATTAATGTATAAGTATTTTTATATGACACTTTACAATTGCATATTTTCTATTGACTTACTGCAGAATGTGTTCTCCTTGTGTAAGTTCTTGGAAAGCGACAAGATAAGGCCAGTGATCAGATTCCTAGCGGATAAGGAATACTACAGTGGACGTAAAAATGATAGGGGAATAATTTTTAGAGCAATAGAACATTTATAAAGTGGTCGTGATTTAACGGAAACAAAAAACAGTAGTGGTAGTGATTTAACGGAAACAGAAAACAGTAGTGGTAGTGATTTAACGGAAAAGATTTGTATATTGTACAAATTATAAATTAAGCAATTTTGATCGATTGATCGAAATTAATTAAATCATAGTAATCATCTTTAGTAATCACTGAAACAGAGGAATACCGTACTTGCTCTTACAAATCTAAAAAACAACACTTGTAGGCACCCAGAACAATTCTATTTCAGGCAACATCAATGATTTCTTTGAAAAACACTTGTACTGTACTTAAAATATGTTGAAGTGGTAGGCTGTCATCAAAGTTTATGTAATATTAAATTTTTTAACCTTTTAAACATTTTGTGGTCTGTGAAACAACTTCCAAATACATATGTTTTATACGTAAGCTTTCCAAAAAGAAACTTCAGCTGTATAAATGTGGAAGGAAACTCATTTGGAAATACTTGCTGTAACCGATCGCTAAGGCTCAATTAAATCAGGTTCAACTAAATGGATTTAGTCGCAGGCAATAGGGGACCTCTGTATATCGATATTAGACCAACCTATCAAAACCACCATCACGCAATGGCTATTGCCACCATACGGGCTATCTGTAACGACCCTCTCTTCCATAGAAATTGAAGTAATTAGTATAGGGTTGCCTACTACTAATTTAGCAGTGCAGCCTTGATAGTTGTATCAAGGCTGCACTGCTAAATTGAGTACGTTTTTAAGCAATTAATCATTATTAATTGACAATAGTTCATTAATGTGTGCCAGTAACAAAATTAAATTCAATTTAATACAACGATAACCACTGTCATCTTTATTCCTCAAACCGAGTGTACTGGAATACGTGTTTTCCTTGGATAAAATAGTGCTTTATTTGAAAATAATAAGCAAGACACGAATCTGGAAAGAACTCAAAATTGTCCAATTGTAAGGTTCAACAATTGTGTTAACTAAACACACGATGAAAATTAAAAGCGTTGTTGCCAACATTTGAGAGCTTATTGGATACAAATAAAAACGTCAACTCATTCTTTATGTTTGACATACACGGGTTTTATTACTTTCCCCTTACTGCACCTATTTTAGTGGACCATAAGTTGATCTATGTAAAAAATGTAATGTTTTTATTACTTTTTTAATTTAAATATGTGAAACTTTAAGTGTAACTATTGATAATAAAAACTCGTAATATTTTTTATGGGCTACTGTAATGGGCTTTTAATAATCATACAGCGTTCACTGTAACTCATTGAAATACACATGAACCGTACAGTTGAAACAGAACAGTGTGTTCTAGGCCGCTGATGGCAACACTACTACAGGACTAGTTATTGACTTACTGTACCATGGTGGAAAGAAACGCCGACTTTTTTCCGACTTACGAGCAATAACATGGCACTTTGGGAAACAGCCACTACGTTGTTCAAATTTTCATCAACTGTGTTAACAGAGGCTGCACTCAGTCTTATCAGGGGAAAGTCGGCGATTGTTTGTGTGTGGTAGGCCAGGAATGGTGACCCAAGGTCACATAGTGGCCGTCATAGCACCGCTTGCCGTGACCGTGGTCCGATCATCCAGCTACGCTCATTTTACACTTTCTTGGGATTCTTTTATGGCTTTTGACCTTCCAGATCTGGTCTTCTGCTGGAAGTTCAGGGAGAAATGTCGTCTAAATATTTCAACTCCACAGTCAATTTTGAACGATTTTTTCTATTTCTTAAAAAAAACCCCTAACTAAATTTGTAAAACTCTCGTTCAAATAACAACACTGTGTTAATCATACTAATAACTTAATACAGATTAATATGTTCTTAATGTCCTTGTAGAACAGAGAAGAAAGAAACAGAGGTCCCATTCAATAGTGTGCTAAGAGTGTCGAATAGCTCCTGCTCCAGTTTATCATACGGATGGCAGGGCCAGCAGCACATTGTCACTCTCTCCCTTAATCCTCCTCAAATCCTCGAGGATAAACGTAGTAATTATTACTATATATATATATATATATGTGCAGCGTGTACTCCATTCACACTGCCCCTGAGGGGTTTACTGCAGCTCTAAGAAAGCGGCCTGTTTCTTTTTCTCTGTGGCTTGTAGTGTCTGCAAGTATTCCTAAGTTACTTTCCTGTAGAGGGGACTCAGATTGAGAAAGTCCCATTGGCCTTTGGCCCGCTAAATTCGTCTAGCATGACGCAGAGCCCCTCAACATGACTGCGCAGCCACTTCGTCAAACCATTGCGCATTGCGCCGATCCAGGTCACCCAGGACACGCCTTCCTCAAGGACATTCCGTTGGTTTGGTTCTGATCTCTTGATCATATCTAAAATTAAATTGTTGCCGACTTTCACCAGCCGAACTTGTCCCTTCTCTTCGGCCTTTCTCCTCTGTTACATTACTGGTTGGGTCTACTTTCAAACATATTTCCTTTCTTATGCCACCGTTATGTAAAAGTCCGTTTTCAATCGTGTAAAACTGATATTTCAAATCAATTTTCTTGATTCACTTTGCTTGTTGGTCTGGATTGCCCTAACCGGTTCTCGATATTTGGATGTCTCAGATTATTTTGAAAGCCGATCAATTCAAAGGCTATTGGATATTTAATCTCTTACACGCGTTTTAGGTTATGTAACCGCAGCAGATATGCTGTGTTGACACTAAAGTTAATGGGAGAACAGATACATTGTGAAGTAGTCCTATGAATTTGTCGAACTTTGAAATTGGTTATTATTTCCATAACGTTTGTAAACTATTATAAAAATGAATTACCACACGTCTCTAAGGAGCGAAGAACCAACGCCAGACTACTACTTTTAATTTTAAGATCTTGGCGCGGCCGTCGCTAGATCGAGTTTGTTGCGCGCCTAGTAGAGTAAGACCAATGAAAACCATCGGCGAGATGTATAATGATAGAGAGAGCAGTGTTGCTGACTGGAAAGAGAGGGACAGTTACGAACTGCCGGGTGAATGAGAGAGAAAGATAAAGGTAGAGGTGAGTATAGGGCGGGGATAGAGGTACGTGGTAGAACATTTCAGCCAGCGCTGTGTACCGGCAGCCGCGCAAGCTCATTTCGTCTGCTTAAGGAAGTATATTTTCCTATCTATTTTCCCTTCTTATAGATGTATATTCATTGTAAATACATAGAAAATGAAGGCCTCGTTAGAGATTTTATTCAGAATCATTAGATTATTGATTCATTACGAAATATCTAGAACCACTGAATACATTTTGATGAAATTTTCAGTGATGTTAGCTTTTGTGTCATAGATAACCACTAAGAATGTATTGTTCAAATTCTAATCAAGGGTTATGAACAGCCCCTCAAAGTTTCATTTTTTCCGCAAGAGTAACATTTGCATTTATTTAATTATGCATTTCAAACTGCTGATAAAAAATAATAAATAAATAAACATGACAAACAGCTAATTTGGTTTTCACTGTTAAATGTTTAAGGTAATATCTACTTGCTCTGACATGATTGTACTGCTAGCAACCCCCCGCTCCCCCACACTACAGTAGACTTATGGGGGTTTATCGACTATGACAGTGTTTTATCTAGGAGAACGACATCTGGCTGAGCTTTTATATTGATGTCATGGTTTACAGAGAACTTGGAGGGAAGGATAAGCAAACGTACAGGAAAAGCTGAGTGGATCTGAAGTATACATGAACGCTTGCGCCTAGCACTTTGGTGTTTTTTTTTTAATAAAAATTGTTTATACTTATTTTAATAAATATGTTTTACACTTATTTTTATAAAAAATAAAAATAAGTAGTGATAACTTATTTTAATTTTTGTTTAAATCTAAATGTGTTAATAAGTTAGTGTCCGAGAAGCAATGCATCGTTAAAAGGTTTCAGAATATTGGAGAAAAGTTTGATGGTATGCAGTTTGGTAGCACTGGAGACCGTGATAAGGGGAATTTCAGCTGCTCAGACATTCGATCTCTGTAAATTGTAGATCGAATACGCTGTAAAATTAGTTTATATGGAACGTAACGTTAATATAGAACAGAACTATTACTAATACATTATTATTAGTTTGATTCAGACGATCTTTCTGATGTATTTTTTAATTTCGCATTATCAATCATATTAATAATAAAATGTTATTCTACAATTTGATTTATTTCATTATGCCATTCTAAAATGTTTCACATAGGAAATGAGGGTTCAGTTACGAATATGACCATTATACTCTGTCGAGGATGAAAATTATATTTCTGTGGACATAATACAACCCTAAATGAATATTTGATGTAGAAATTAATATGTCTTTTGTTGCTGGAAGCGTGTATTATCATTATTTTTTTTAATTAAAATTACAAGCTAAATAGTAAAATACAAACAAACTTGCTTTATGCAACTGAATATATTTTGTCAAAAACTATACAATCGTACATTTTCCTGGAAATTTCAAACCTTTTCGGAAAGTAAATATAGAATTGGTTATATTCACAACCTAGTATACGACTGACAATTTGCAGCAATAAGAGGGCTTCCCAGAAGAGAGGTAAAAGAAACCCCTAAAAGACAGCGCAACAGTAAGTGTAGAAGTGACCCAGATAGCGGCTGCAACACCTCGACTGATATCCGTCAATATTGAAACACTTGTTGCACAGCTGACTGTGACGTCACCAGTCCAAACAAATCTTGTTTCGCTAGTCATACCGTCGTATCCCTTTTAAATTAAGTCGTGTTATTTGTTTGAACATACTGATCACTTATTATCTGTAAGCATATATGACGAATATTGTACGTAAAACTACGAGATGATAAAATCCTTCAATGTTGAGTCTGCTTCCGGGTCATGCCGTGGACCGTGAAATGTGCGTGGTAGGCCTACCGAAAGTTTTAATGTTCGTTGTTTTCCTCATGTGTGAACTGTGTTTGTTAAGTTTTAATTAATTTGTGAAGCTTCCCACTGGGACTTATTTGTGTTCTTTAACCTGAAGATGATTCACGGCAAAACATGTAGTGTTCTCACCATCACACGCTGTGAACTGTTTGACGGAAGGTAAAGTAAACCTATTTTGGTCTATTTACAACAGTTCAGGGGCTACAAAATGGATTTTTTTTTATCCTTCACACAAAATATAGATACTCTTAAAATAAGAATGCTGTTTGTTAACGTTCGAAACATTATATCTTTAGGGGTGAGGCGTTCAACTGCAGGGAATATAGGAAGTTACATTAATATTATTACGTATAAAAATATTGTTAATTATAAACTTAAGTTTGTTTGTAGGCCAGCACGTAACTACCAGATTGTTCATATTCTCTTGTTGGACTTTTCCCATAATTCGTGAATACCCCATGTTTCTACGCGGTATAACCCAAATCTATTTCAAGTTACATAAAATTTTAAAAGTTTGGGTTGTACCGGGTTCTAACTTCGTGTATGATCCAAAATTCCAAGTCGAACAAAGGTTTTCATTCAATATTTTCAAAACGAAGAGTTCTTGTTGTAGATATGACGTGATCACCTATTCGGCCTTCTTAAACGTTACGTGGGCCTACCCATCATCTCTACGACGTAAGAATGTAGTTTAAATATGAGTTCGGAGCCGAAGAATCTATCAACTTCTTTTACTTTGAAAATGGTTAATTCAGATCGCTCTCACTCAGGTATTCAACAAATTGCTTAAATAATATAGTGCTGATACAACGAACATGAGTTTTGACGTCATAATGGAAGAGACGTCCCAAGAAAGTTTCTACCTATCGGGCGCTTATGAGAGAGCAACACATCGATGTCCAAACGTAGTTAAAATACCATTCGGCCAAGATATCCTCTGGGAGTTACTATAGCAGGATTCTCATGGGACAACACTTATTTCCATGCTACAAGCACCATGCTACAGCAGTAAAGGAATGTGATTAGTGAAGACACCTGTCTGAGTTTATGGAGGAGGGAGAGGCCAGTTTAGGCGGATTCCCACATATTCGTAGAGTCGTAAGGTCGCGACCCGAAGCACCGGTTGACCCTCATCAAGTGAATGACCGCTGTATCCAAAAAAATGCTGGGCTCTTTGAAGTTTCTCTGTTGGTCACCGGAGGTGGATTTTCAGTCGGAGACACTACAGTCCGTTCCTTCAGCTAGCACCATTAGTGAATTATAGACCCTTACTACCACACAAGCAGGACAGTAGGGCTGTTTACCTCTCGTTCCGACCATCCATAATTAGTGGACTAGTGGACTTTCCACTACATCTTGACTATTTTGTGATTTTGAAATGAGAGAGTTTTAATCATAATATTATCATAATCTACTAAAAATTATAAGGAAACGAGTCGTCCTAATATGAATGAAATGCCGTATAAACCAATAAATATGAAACAAAACATAAAACATTTTTATATGATTTGTTAGTTTACATCACACTCCTTTCGTTTTTTGACTCATTTTTCTTATAATTTTAATTAGATTATGAAAATATCATGATAAGAAAGATACAATTTTAAAGGCATAAAGTTGCCAGAGTGTAGTGGAACGTCCACGTCCGCTTATTCGGGGTGGTCGGAAGCATAGGTAAATAGCCCCTACCGTCTTGCGAGTGTAGTAGAAAGTATTTATAATCCACTAGCGGCTATAGCTGAAGGAATGGACTGTAGTTGTAGCTTTCTATTTATTCATGGAATCGGATAATCTTTATTTTGATTTGTTTATACTCAAATAGGCTTATTTGTTTTTCGTTGTGTCTGGAGATCCTGGTCTGAGCCGGTTGGCTACTGAACTCTTAGAAGGCCTCAAGTTCCAGGGACTCAGTTGAGTGGAATCAATTTAACTTGATAGACGTGTAATCATTCCGGAGGTGAAGTGTTTCCTGAACTAACCCCGGGTGGAAAGCTTATCGGTATCTTAATTAATTCTGAAATTCCGTTGACAAGGTCGTCCAGTGTTGGCATTCCTTCAGGACGTTGAGAAAATACTTCGTATCCTTTGTTAGGCTCAAGGGTCCTTGTATTGAACCTGCCACAAACTTATGACCATATTATGCAAATATTTGATCATTCTTCGAATTTAGTCCCATTTCCATACTGAAAACCACAAGGGAATAGTTAATGAGCAGAGAGAAATTTGCGTATGTGTGCGATTGAATGAGAGTGTGACTATGATAAAGGGAGTAAGAGGCGTTTGTGTGTTAGTGAGGTAGGGTGTGTACGAGCAAGGGAGGAAGGTAGTGATTGTGTTTGAGTGAGTGAGTGAATGAGAGCGTATGTATGAGCTAGGAGGAAGATGAGTTTGTATGTGAATAAGTGAGGGCGTGTGAATGAACAAAGGAAAATAGGCCCGAGACCCTGGATGTGTGACTTTGGCGGACAGTAGGCATGTGACCTTCCCTGTTGATCACGGCGATTTCTCACAATAGTCGGGACGTTGACCGCCATCGATAGTGTGGCCGATAGTAGGCCCGTGACCCTGGATGTGTGACTTTGGCGGACAGTAGGCATGTGACCTTTCCCGTTGGTCACGGTGTCCTCTCACGCAAGTCGGGACGTTGACCGCCATCGATAGTGTGGCCGATGGTTGGCCCGTGACCCTGAATGTGTGACTTTGGCGGACAGTAGATATGTGACCTTCCCCGTTGGTCACGGTGTTCTCTCACATCAGTCGGGACGTTGACAGCCATCGATTGTGTCGCCGATAGTAGAGCCGTGACACTGGATGTGTGATATTGGCGGTCAGTTGACATATGAACTCCACCGTTAGTCACCGCGTCCTCTCACGCTAGTCGGGACGTAGACCTCCATCGACAGTGTGGCCGATATTAGAGCCGTGACACTGGATGTGTTACTTGGCGGTCAGTTGACATGTGAACTTCCCCATTAGTCACCGCGTCCTCTCAAGCTAGTCGGGACGTAGACAGCCATCGATAGTGTGGCCGATAGTAGAGCCGTGTCCCTGGATGTGTGACTTTGGCGAAGAGTAGGCATGTGACCTTCCCCGTTGGTCACGGCGTCCTTTCACGTCAGTCGGGACGTTGACCGCCATCGATCCACGCTCCTATGATTTTCTATTATGAGACGCCTAGACACGCTGTTCTGACTCCATATTAAAATCGCGTCTGATGAATACCCATTTCAACAATAAATTATTTATTGTTATGTTTTAATATTCCGTTGAGATCATCAAGTAAGAAGAACAACTTTCGCGTGTCCAATTCACTTATTTAATATACTTGATTTTACAAAACACTGTATTAGCAAACAATGCATTTACGGTTAGACTAAAGTTTCATTTATCACAATATATAAGTAACTCTTTAATTAGTTTGTTTATCTGTCAATAATACGCTGATCGATAAGATATAGGTGTATGTTGATTACTAATAGGGAGGTGTGGAATATTGAACAGACTCTTATTACGAAATGACGCAGATTTATAAAGTAACCCGTACGACTATTAACATCTAGCGGCTACCAGCTGATTCTTTCATGATTTGTTAAGACTCTGATCAGTTGGACAATTATAGTGAATCTGATTGACTCTGTGCAACTTCAATTCCCATTATTACTCCCAGATGGTTTTCAGTTCATTTCTGGACCGGCAGAAGTGAAATGAAGGTGACCACCGATCATTTTCGAAGATCAAATATTATTTCCATACCTCTAACTCTTTTACCAATGTATTTAGAAAATGTTTGCCTATTAAATGGTTTTTTTTTAGTGCAATTACTTCATTTTATTAGCCTACATGGTTTGTTATTAAAAGTGTATTCATAAATTAAGTAAATTTGAAGCGGCAAACTTATTATATTGTAAAACTATTGAATAATATACATATATCTAATTATATATAAGTGACGAGTTTTAATGAGACCTCGATTTCTAAATAGATTAATATTAGGTTAAGTCGGCGCTATTCAGGAGAAACAAATGTTTTCTGTTTATGCGAAGGTGTTAACAATGTTCTCTTGTTGCAGGTGAGCGGTGTGCGTGGTCTAGATATACGTAAGGAAACATTACAATAAGATTTTTACATAATGTGACGTCATTTATATGTTATATAAGGTTAAGGTTGTACATTCGTTGAGCTAGTGGATGGCGTAATATGAAAAGTATTCATTGACATTACAAATAACTTTTCAGGTGGAATAGTTTTAATTTCTAAATAAATTTGATGTACGCCTGTTGTCGGCATGGTATAGTACGAGTTGTGTATTAAAATTAGACATTCCATCTTTTTTCTTCTTTTATTATTTAACTTACCAGTTTACATGGGCCTGCAGGCCTTTTCGTGTAATTTATTCTTGGAATTAAGTCGTCAGCTCAGGTGGGAATTATAAATTTTAACCTGTAGATTGTAACTAACGTACATATGTATTAATAATTTCTACGTTTATCCTTGAGGATTTGGGGAGAATAAGGGAGGGACTCACAAGGTCCAGGCTCTGCCATCAGCATAGCAAACTGGTTAAATAACTACTCGACATACATCCAGCGCACTATTGGATTTGGATACGACCCATTAAACCACCGCCCTCAAAAGGCGTTTGATTGTGTACTTAGAATTTTGTAACGTATAGGCCATTAGACTCTGTTGCGAGCATGATATTAGTGTATGAACTGTAGACTTTGACTTGACGGGTTAGAGTGAGGAAGAGTCGAAACTCTGCTGGGGTTTCAAGGATAGCAAGGGCTATAAACCTTATCACAACGTTCGTTGTGACTGTCAGTTTGGTTTGACATTTGATATTTTATTGAATTTCTCTCCTACTCCATAAAATGTCTAACTCTATCCGGCTTTCTTATTCTTCTATTATTTGTGTCGAGAGAATGGATCACCAGACTCACAATCCTCTGGTGAACAGCCAATCAATGACTTTGCTCGTGAACGTAACCGACTAGTCACCTAGAAAATGGTTTTGTTATTTCCTTTACACAATTTTTTTACTTAAAGAAATCGATATACTTTTTATAGTTTCCTTTGTCCTGGATCAAATTCCAGGTCCCGAGAAATAGGGAACAAGAATGAGTTTATCTGAAAACAATTTAACAGACGATGTTCTCAGAATTGTTTGATGATACAAGGAAATTATTTCCCTTGTTGTTTTTATACACCATTAGCATTTTAATTGTTCTTCGAAAATAAGCCTTTAGTCGAAAATGATGGAAGACTTAACTGTGATCTTAACTAGACTTAACTAGATTATCTTTTTGCTCAAGTTTTATTTATTTGTCTTCACTAAAAATATATATATGTTTCATTAATGTTTAATACCAAACAGTATTTTAAAACAAAAATTGTATTAATATTTTTTTGTAATAACATTTTAAAATTTTTTTTAATTTAATATTTTAGTGAATAATATTTTATTTTGGATTGTATACTTCACAATTAGTTATTATCACGTATCTATAAATGTTTATTGTATGAATGTATGTATTATGTGTACGTGTGTAACTTTTTAATTATACTTGTTCATCGTTACAGGAAGCGGCTTAGTACAGAATGGAAAAAAAAACATAGAAACTCTTTAACAACAACGTTATTTTTTCTATAGATAATTAGGAAATTTAATTTTTATTTTTGAATAATTGTATTCCATAATGTATTATTTTTTACCAGAATACATTTACTTGAAACCGTTAAATAGTGGAGAAATAATATTGTTAAAATTAGTTACTTTGAAACTAAAATGACCGCTATTTTCTATAAAAGATAAACCTTTCGAAGTCCGGTTTGTGGCAATTAATTTCTCTTGAATAGACCTTTAATTTGATACCAAACTCAACCTAGGCTTACGGTATGGATTTTCTTTCTACTTCTCGCAGCCCGTCCCTCTGAAAAGATGAAATGTCGGTAGGGCATCAAAATGTATGTTCTTTGTAACCATGATAATGTACAAGACTTCACTTTTACAAGTGAAGTCATAGAAAAGTTGTGAATGCGTTTTCATATTTGTTTTCCTCTTTGTATATTTTTAAAATGAAGGCTGAACTCATTTAAGTATAGTTTATTTGTTTTTACAGAATATATTATTTATTATTTGATTCTCTCTCAATTTGTCCACTGACCACATTTACTGGTAAACATTGTCAGTTAATTTCCTACCAAACAACTTTGTGTTTAATTTTTGTTGTTTTGGAAATAAACTCATTTACTCCCTTTATACAGCCTTAGATTTTCTGGTAAAGCTTGTCTAAATATATTAACTGTGCAGTTTTAAAGAAACGCCTTTTAACAAAAATCAATATCTGAAAATGCTCATTCTTATATTTAGTTTCATTTTAAACTGTATCGATGTAAATGCTGGAACATTTTTTATCAAAATCTTCAACAATTGATGTAGTTGACGGCCGTACCGCCCAGACGCTCAAGGCAGAATTTAAAATTTTCACCCAATCACTATCCACGAGATAACATTTGAGCAGTCCTCGCTGTTAGCAGCGAGATGTAACTTGACTGGTGCTCCTGAAGAGATATGATACCCATGAGATATGAGACACACAACTTGACGCCCCACCCACCCAAGAGGCACAATTTGACGCTCCACCCTCACACAAGAAGTACAACTTGACGCCCCAACCATCCAGGAGGCACAACTTGACGCCCCACCCATCCACAGGCACAACTTGATATGCCCGCTTATTACAATGTGTCTTCAATGTGTCTATTGAAATCACATAAAACAGGAAAATCAATGTGTTAGTTGTCCTCCTTTGATGTGATTTAAACATAAATTAATTATATGTGAGTAATAAAGAGATTATTTCTGCAAATCGTTGTTTCATCTATGTAGTAGTAAATACTTAAATACTAGCTATCTGTGTTATTGGAATAGTTGACTTTCATTCTATACGTTTGATCAGTATGCAATTCTCGATTAATATAAGTGGTTGTGTTAGTAAAGAGGGAGGCTATACCTATTGGTTCCGTCTGAAGGAGCTGTTGGAGAGGTGCTGCACGCTGCTGAGTACCGCTGATGCAGTCGACAGCCCGTTACGTGACAGAAAGGGCCGCTTTCCCCTCTTGGGCTGTGCCCCACTCACGACATTGGCCTCCAACAACCACTGCAGTTCATCAATCAACATTCATTTTCTAAGGACCTTTCTTTGACATTAAAAATAATGGATGCCATGTGCTGATTGGCAATTTAATTTATGTATATTTACTAAAGTTGTAAAATAGTATATTTTAACAAAAGCTGCAGTTGAATTAAGTTTAATTATGTTGCCTAGTTTCGTTCACTGTTCTATTGAAAATCAACTGTTAAGTTTTTAAAACTTGTTTCAACGTTAAAATAGTTTAGATTTTGTTAGTTATCAAAATAATCAAGATAATTAATGCTTTTATCCTACTGCTGACGAATGATATGGTCGATGATCAGCCATTTACAGGATGTTAATCAGAGATGTGTTAGGGGCTATATGTTTGCTAATTAGGCATATCGCCATTTAAAACTATCATTATCATTGTTCTTTCTGCCTCTTGGCAGGTCTTCATGAAACATTTTTTTTATTCAGTCATCTTTGTTTTGTGCTTCCTTTTTTATTTCCCAATACTTCTTCCCCATCTTAATTTGAAATCTTACCCCCTCTTCCCCTCTACTATTCCTTCTATTGCAGTCTTCAATAAACATTCCTTTCTCACTATATGCCCCACCAATTCATTTTCCTTCTCTTTATTTCTTTAATTGTCTGTCTTTCTTCTCTCACCCTTCTCCATACATCTTCATTTGTCACCATTTACTCCCACTTCATCCCCTCCAATCTCTTCCATAACCATATTTCCATTGTCTCCAATCTATTTACATCCTCCTTTTTTAGTGTCCACGTTTCAGCACCACACTCCACATGTATTTAACTAGCTTCTTTCTTAGTTCTTTGTCTAATGGGCCACATAATTGTCTTCTCTTTCTTCCTACTTTTTCCAATGCTATTCTTGTTTTTATTTCTGTATAATAGTTTTCAATTAGCACAATACGTGTTGGTACATATACAGTAAAAGTAAACGTCACACAACACAAATTTATTACAATATAAGCACAAAATGCTCAAATATATTACAATATAAGCCAAAATGCACAAATATATTACAATACAAGTAGTCTACAAAATGCACAAATATTATGGTGATCGATTTTGGTGAACCACGCTCACCATAATATTTGTGCATTTTGTACTTGTATTGTAATATATTTGTTCATTTTGTGCTTATATTGTAATAAATTTGTGTTGTGTGACATTTACTTGTACTGTTCTATATAATACAAATTAATTAATTTTTTGTATACAGTTTCTTTTTTAATTTGAGTATGTGTGGCATTCAAAAGGAAATTTTCGAGAATGCCTAACTTTGTTGAAAGTAAAATGCATATTAACGCAAACAGTAAAATTCCCTTTAGTATGTACTTTACTCTTCTTCTACCCACACTAATCTCCAATTTCCCACAAAACCCTCTCACAAATTGCTTTTTGGTTGAATTATAGCTCCTTTATTAATCTTCTCTTTTTCTATTCCACACTATAATTCTTTACCATTTCCATGAACAATGGCCACATCATTAAACACTATTTGTTCTTTTCTCAGTACCCTTCTCTAATGAATCTCAATAGCCAATGGCATCCCTTGTTCCTACCCCCTTCCTAAAAACATATCGCTCTTCTCTTATGTTTTTATTTAGTCTAGCTTTCTATTTATTGTCCTTAAAGGATTTTGGCGGCATGTGATATTAGGCTGATTGTTCTAAATTATTACAAAAACGTTTGTTGTCTTTTCTTCTTTGGATTGGTATTATAATAGTTTTGCAAAATTCTTTCTGCCATTCTCCCTTATTATATATTTCATTGTACAGTCTCTATAATATTTATTTTCCTTCCCCCTGCACTGCCTTAATTAATTCTGCTGGTACAGTATTACATCTCCCACTTTAGCCTTGCCATTCTTCATTTATTTTATTGATGTTTCTAGTTTACTATCTATTATTTGAAAACCTTGTTCAAACTATAGTGATTCTTTATTTTCTATTGTAAATAAAGTCTAGAGAAACCCCCTTTTATAAAAATGTTTCAAAATTTGTATTCTCTTGAAACATTTGTTTATATTTTTATTCTATTACAAGTTTTGTTAGTTACATGCGTTTTTTGTCAGTATGCATGAGTTTTTTTTATATGGTAATGGAATATTTTTTTATATTAGGTTAATGTTTTTTTTTTGTTTTTTTTCTTGTTGCTAAAGTATCACAATTTAGGGATATATTTACGAAAACGTCTTAACAGTTATGAAAAATCAACGTATTTTAGATTATTTAGTTTTTTTATAATTTTGTTGTTGCTGCGTTATACATATATTTTTTTCTTTGTATACACCCTTTAAAGCATATGATGTATGTTTTTAGGACCTAAAGACTAAATTGTTCTTATTCAAATGTTATTCTATACAAAAAATGTTTTTTTGTATTTTTTAGTATTAATTTGAGAAAAAAGTAGAATATTACTTTAACCCTTTCACTGGATTTACTTTGAAAAAAATCACCAACAGTTAATTTGTGAAATAATTGTAATAAACAAACGTGATAAATATTCTGCACTATCTGGATAGCTTGGAATTTATTACCAATATATTTTACTACCCTTTTAGATTGTTCGAAGTTGTAATTTACAATTAACATTTAATAAATTTAATTTTCGTGAAAGAAAATGGTAAACCGAGTTCGTCGAGTGGCCACGTTCTCATTAATAAGGGGCGGAGGGGGGTTGACAGATATGAGCCGAGTTCGTCGAGCGGCCACATTCTCATTAACAAGGGGCGGAGGGGGGTTGACAGATATGAGCCGAGTTCGTCGAGCGGCCACATTCTCATTAGCAAGGGGTGGAGGGGGGTTGACAGATATGAGCCGAGTTCGTCGAGCGGCCACATTCTCATTAACAAGGGTGGGGGGGGGGGGGAGTTGACAGGTATGAGCCGAGTTCGTCGAGCGGCCACATTCTCATTAACAAGGGTCAGGGGAGTTGACAGATATGAGCCGAGTTCGTCGAGCGGCCACATTCTCATTAACAAGGGTCAGGGGAGTTGACAGGTATGAGACGAGTTCGTCGAGCGGCCACATTCTCATTAACAAGGGTCAGGGGAGTTGACAGGTATGAGCCGAGTTCGTTGAGCGGCCACATTCTCATTAACAAGGGTCAGGGGAGTTGACAGGTATGAGACGAGTTCGTTGAGCGGCCACATTCTCATTAACAAGGGTCAGGGGAGTTGACAGGTATGAGCCGAGTTCGTTGAGCGGCCACATTCTCATTAACAAGGGTCAGGGGAGTTGACAGGTATGAGCCGAGTTCGTTGAGCGGCCACATTCTCATTAACAAGGGTCAGGGGAGTTGACAGGTATGAGCCGAGTTCGTCGAGCGGCCACATTCTCATTAACAAGGGTCAGGGGAGTTGACAGGTATGAGCCGAGTTCGTTGAGCGGCCACATTCTCATTAACAAGGGTCAGGGGAGTTGACAGGTATGAGCCGAGTTCGTTGAGCGGCAAGGTTTTCTAGTTTGTGGTTATATGCATAATGTAAGTTGATTACACTAATACTTGTTTCAATAGTAATATACACAGTTGAAGATTATGACTATATTCTGTAAAGTCATAATCTTCAACTTTGTAAAGGTGAACGAAATATTTTGTAAAGAATTTATATGTACTAATAAAAGTGTTTTACAGGGATGTTATTCTTTTTTAATTGTTTTAAAGTGCTGATGCTATCTAGATAGGGTAAAAACTTCATTTGCCACCAAAATGTAAGCTTAGGGTGGTGAATCAATATTAAAAATACTGTAATGTTCATATGGTTATAAGAATGATTTTTATTACGTTGTAGTTAAACATTATTTCCGTATAAGAAACCAATCGCTCTGTTAAGTTATAAAATAATCTACCCTTACATCCATAATATCAATTGTAACAGGTCCACCTAATTGACGATTAAATTAATTAAATGAAATAAATTATAAATTAGTTTAATGAAGAAATAAGTACATTTAATTAAAACAAATACCGAACATTCAAATAATATTCGGAAATCATTGTAACTTAATAGCCAACAAGTATAAAGAATTGGGTAGGCATATTTATTCCATGGCAGTCTTCCGAGACAGGTGAGTAAATAAAATTCCAAGCATTGTTGTCGAGACAGATAAGGCAGACCTGTTCAGTCTGGTGTCGTCTGGGACGAGTCAATCTAAAGGGGTGTCAGTGTAATACAATGTGATGGTCGAGTCCAATGTAAATGAAAGATATTGTTAGCTGACGGAAGGATCACTAGAGGCAGCACCAACCAGGGCAAAAAGCACATGGTCGGGGCGGAAGTTAGCCTCTAACCCAAAATTATCGTTTCTAACGGACTGGCAAGCCACGCTAGCCTCTCCAACGACTCTTTCACTTCAACTCAGACTCATGTAAGAAGAACATCTCCGTTGTTACCGCGGGTGGCCGCTTGACTCCAAAACCTAATAACTAATATAAAATGTTGTGACCGTACATATTATAAAATATCTATAAACTATTTAGAAAAGGGCTTCAATATCAAGTTTAAATCTGTCATTATAACTGGTGTGCGATACGTAAATAAATAATAGTCCCAATGAAGAAAGCCGACCACGAGGAGCAACAGAAAAAGAAACTTAAAGATAAGTTCTAGTTTGTAATTAAGTTAAATATGTTTCTAGTAATCAGTATCAAGTAAATAACTTTCATTTTTGTAATATTGAAATTCATATATAAATTTAAAGATAAAAGAATGTAATAAATTAGCTTTTTCAAACTATAGTCTTATTCATTGTAATTTACAGCTCACTGATTTACCCATAAAAAACGACCCTGAGATATTATAAATAAATTTAATTTGAATAATATTTTATCAAATTAACAAAAACTTAATCTAATGAAATTCAAGCAGGAGTAGGAGGTTACACAATCAACACTATTGTCTGATATTTAAAACTAACGCGTTGAGTTCAGTTGTGTTTTTACTCTTATGTGTTTAACTACTAATTGATTTAGAAATTGCAGGGGTGTCCCCTAGTTTTTAATAATGTCATTAGGTTCTAATTGTGCAAGAGCATTTAAATATTCATTGCCTTGCATGATTGTGATACAATATGTGCATTGCATGATGTGAGGTAAGCAATAGACAAATTCCTCACAAAATTAGTAGACTGCGTGTTTCTAATATAACTGTAAAACTCAATTCCTGTGGTAATTTAACCATAAAAACCGTGAACAAAGCGCCCATGACGACAAGGGAAATATCATGATGCTTACCTTCATATATTAATATAAATGAATACTATTCACATATTCTCAGATAAACAAGTGGCTCTGATTTCACTGATTTGTAATAAAAATCCTGAATGTTTATAGCTTTGCAGTGGAAAGTATTGAAGTTATAAAATATTAGATATTAAAAACACCTAAATTAAAGTGAGTAGTCTATGTATTTACAGTACAAGTAATCGTCACACAACACAAATCTATTACAATATAAGCACAAAATGCACAAATATATTACAATACAAGTACAAAATGCACAAATATTATGGTGATCGATTTCGGTGAACAACGTTCACCTTCCTCAGACCAGAGAGATTCTCAAAAGAATGGAAAATGGTGTTCTACAACCCAATGTATAGTCCTATTGAATCACGTGACCTCATTGGCTGGAATCGTCAAAATGGCGGCTGCTGCGATACTATTGGTTAATTACTTCTGTTCTTTTAGTCGCTGAAAATACATTATTAAAAACTATTTCGGAATCAAAATTAACCTGTCCATTCATTAATTTATCACGATTTACATTTTTCGTTAAAAATAATTAACTCTTCCCAAGCATTCATAATACAACTCTTCTTACAAACTTTTAGAATATCTGCATTTTAATTTATTTTATTCAAACTGTGGGTACATTTCAGAAGGTGTTTAGCTACATTAGATATTTCAGGTTTCTTGTTTTTAAAAGCAGAAACGGGGTTTTTATATCTTTTGTTAAAATTTACAGTTTAACTTATGTAAAACATATTACAATCGTTACAGTTAATCCTATGTTTTCCTGAATTATTGTATTTATATTCACTTTCAATATTCGGGTGTAAAATGTTGACATAGTATTACAAATCGTAAAAGCTACTGATAAATTGAATTTCTTAAATCTATTAATTATTGTGTAAACGGTCCATTGTAATAGAGGAATACATACTTCTTCTGTTGTTTATCGGATTTTTCTTTTTTAAGTTTTGTTCGTTTATCGTCTCGAATTTTATTTTCTATTTTCCTCTTTATTCTACTTGACTCATCAATGATTGATTCTTTGTATGCATTGTGTCCAAATTTTTTATTCTACCTCAACGAACTCGGCTCATGCCTGTCAACTCCCCTGACCCTTGTTAATGAGAATGTGGCCGCTCAACGGACTGGCCACTCGACGACTAGCCGCTCAACGGACTAGCCGCTCGATGACTAACCGCTCAACGGGAGACACCGTGTAAAATTATGCCGTTTACTTTAAAACAAAAATATTTACCTGCAACTTACATTTGCCCGTTACTTTGTTCCACTGGGTCGCTCCTCCTAACATTTATACCACTGATTTTACCATGTACTCAGCTACGATTAATTATTTTACGATCGCCTCTTCCTTGTCGCTCGTTATAATCTCTCTTTCTTTCGAGGAAAATAATCGTGTATGTATTAAACTTATTCACTATGGATAAGTCAATCGTGGTAGCTTAAGTGTACATTGTTGAATTGTATGAGTTTGGTTTTGCCCATCAAGCGTTAATGTCAACTCGCATTTTCAGCCTTAGTTCAAACGGAAAAAAGGAACAAATGTAACTTTAGTATGGCCGCAGTGAACGTGTCAGTGCCCGTTACCACTAATGTACATATCTATAAAGTTAGAATAATGATTATAAAGGATAGATAGATAGTTAGATAAGCATTTTTATTCACAAAAAACAATAATTACAATATAAATATCATATAAACGGTGGAAATAGTTCCCCTCATGGGCACATGCCTGTGGGAGGGGAACGGGGCACTACCAGCCAGACGTAAAATAAAATGAAAATGTTACTATTATGTAAACAAATAAAAAATAAAAACGTATATAAATAAACTTATGTTTCATAACAATTATTACTTAAATTAAAAAATTACAAAGAGACACTTTTATAAACTAAATTTCGTAACATTAAAAGCCACATAAAATAAAATTAAAATAAAATAAATAAAAACTAATAATAATAATAAAGAGTACTGTAATCCGCTAAAAAACTACCATAAAAACCTGACCTAAAATCTGGACACATTTCACATTTACAGACACTTGCCCACGCCCATAATTACACAATATTGATACACAAAGCATTACACATTCATACACTACCGCATACACACCTACATGCAAGATCACACATACCTAAGAGAGACACACCCGACTCCTCGCACACATGCTCGTTTAGAATACACAAGTTAAATACACTATCTGACATAAACCTACATATACGCACACACCTAGCCTAAATAATGGGCGCAAGCACAGTGACTGTATATCACACACACCAACCAAAACACACAACACATGCACACACACATACATCCTCTCACGCACATTCAAACCACACACGCACAAACAAACCTCACACGCATACACTCACACCTCACACATACCTCAACCCACACTAAAAAAAAAAAAAAAATAAAAAAATTAAATGAATACATAAACGCACACACGCATGCACACGCACATCAACATACACACAAAACAGACGACATGATACATCCATTCACCCTCCCCGCCCTTTCAAGCACCAACATAAGTTAAAGTTTGACATTTATAAACCCAGAAAAAAACCTGTAGGGCCTATATGGCGACACAACTAGATATTTAATGTTATTCAGTGTATAAGGTTAGAGACTGACAGTGGTGCTGGCCCCTTCATCCGTATGGAGAACTGGAGAACTAACTATTCGACATCCCAAGTTTCTACAACTCGACACCCGTTAAGCCACTATTGGATGTGCGACCTCTGTTTCTTTCTTGTCTGTAGTTCCACCTAGCAAGTGAGGATCATACGGTAGTACGAGAATACGCGATAACACGATATCTCCACACGTGTAGATGAGGATGGCAACGATATATCAGAAATATCGATAAATATGTTTCGATATATCGATATTTAATATCGATATTTTCTTTCTATACTATCGGACATATCGATATTTTCTTTCTATACTATCGGACATATCGATATTTTCTTTCTATACTATCGGACATATCGATATTTTCTTTCTGTACTATCGGACATATCGATATTTTCTTTCTATACTATCGGACATAACGATATTTTCTTTCCATTCTATCGCACATATCAATATTTTGGTCCGACATATCATATCGCTATATAATGACGTTATTCTCTCTCCAAAAAATCATCGATTCGAAAAAAAAGCACACATTTAAGGCACAAAATCATATTGATGAGGGCTACGGAGGAAAGATAATATAAAGCGGACCAAAGTGTTATAGCCTACTTTATGTGATGCAAAATAGTGCAATCAAGTCAGAGTTATAATAAATATTTCACATCACCAATAAGGTGAAGTTTTAAATATTTCACTGTGAACACCAGCTAGTTAAGCTTTTGTGTATGTTCATGTTTTTTATATCAGCTGTTTTAAATAAATTATTAAATAATTAAATTGATCCAATGTTACTTTTATGGAAAAAATTAAACCATACAAGGGCTGTTTCTACCCCTTAGGAATGAAATTTCGATAAATATATTTTTAGCGGTTGTCTATGATACAAAAGCTAACTTCCCTGCAAATTTCATGGAAATATGTTCAATGGTTCCAGAGATTTGGTGATGAGTGAGTACATCGCTTTTGGATTTTATTTATGTTAAGATTTCATGCACAATGTTATTTCATAGTTATAGTGACCAAAGTGTGCTTTACAGATGTAATGACATGACGGTATTTCCAGATTTCTACTATCATTTTGCCAAATTTCCAGAATTCAGGATTATTATCATGCAAATTCAGGAAATATTATATTATACTAATTGAAAAAAATTAAGTTTAAAGTTATAGCAAACGTTGAGCCGGATACCAGTTTGTTTGGCTTGTTTTGTAACAAACATCCTGTCATGGCTATTTATTAATTATAATTAGTTTAATTAATTGTCACATTGGCTCTACACAAGATTTATTTTAAAAACAAGTTCTAATTAACTATTGACATAAATGTCATAATTATTTCAGTTTTTGCCTACATTACATTGTGGAAACAACTTTTTGACAATTTGTTTCAGTTCTAGCAACCTCTCAATACATGATTTCGCCATTTGTGTTAGAAACGTTAATATATAATTTAAACTCAGATGTTTTTCAATTTTGGCCAATTCGGTTCCCACGCAGAACCACGACCTCATACGGGACTTTCCTTATTGGCTGCTTGGGGCGAAAGTTGTCCAATTTCTTAAACACGTATCTTAACTTAAATTATTACAAGTTAATAAATTTCTTGTTAGAGAAATCTACACTTTCAGACAAAATTCGGTAAGAAAACAAATCGGCATGAATTTTGAAACATTTTTTTTTTTTTTTTGCTAAATAATTATAAAGTATAAATGTTTAACATAGTTAATTTTTAATAGTGGGACTGGTCTCAGTCAAAAGAGGTAGTATATTATTTTAGTTTTTTAATTAGCATAATACGTGTTGGTATATATATAGTACAAGTAAACGTCACACAACACAAATTTATTACAATATAAGCACAAATGTACAAATATATTACAATACAAGTACAAAATGCTCGAATACTATGGTGATCGATTTCGGTGAACCACGCTCACCTTCCTCAGACCAGAGGGATTCACAAAAGAATGGAAAATGGTGTTCAACAACTCAATTTATAGGCCTATGATCACGTGACTCCATTGGCTGGAATCGTCAAAATGGCGGCTGCTGTGATATTATTGGTTAATTCCTATTGTCTGTTACTTCTTTTCTTTTATTCGCTGAAAATACATTATTAAAAACTATTTTGGAATCAAAATTAACCTGTTCATTCATTAATTTATCACGAACCTTACATTTTTCTTTAAAAATAAATAACTCTTTCCAAGCATTCATGTTACGACCCTTCTTATAAACTTTTAGAATATCTACATTTTCATCTATTTTATTCAAACTCTGGGTACAATTCAGAAGGTGTTTAGCTACATTAGATCTTTCAGGTTTCTTATTTTTAAAAGCAGAGACATGGTTTTTATATCTTTTGCTAAAATTTACAGTTTAACCTATGTAAAACATATTACAATCATTACAGTTAATCCTATATATTCCTGAATTATTGAATTTATCTTCACTTTCAATATTCGGGTGTAAAATGTTGGACATAGTATTACAAGTCTTAAAAGCTACTGATAAATTGAATTTCTTAAATCTATTACCAACCCTTTGTGTAAACGGTCTGTTGTAATGGAGGGATACATACTTCTTTTGTTCTTTATCTGATTTTTCTTTTTTAAGTGTTGTTCGTTTTTTGTCTCGAATTTTATTTTCTATTTTCTTTTTTATTCTACTTCCGATTTCATCAATTATTGATGCCTTGTATCTATTTGCAACAGCTATTGATTTTATTACATTTATTTCCTGTTTTCTATCTGCAACACTTAATTAACAGTTTGCCATTACCACTGTACGTGTAGGAGTGGGTGGGTGGGTCATTATCACCGTACGTGTGGGGGTGAGCGGGTAGGTCATCACCACTGTGCGTGTAGGGGGGTTGCGTGGGTGGGTCATTCATTAACACAGTATATGTAGGAGTGGGTGGGTGGTCATTCATTACGTGTATGTGTGGGCGGAGTGTGATTGCGACCGTACTTAGCTCTGTGTTGACGTGGTCTCACCGTAAGGGAGGGGGAAGCGCCTGTCAACAGTGAATGCAATATAGCTACTGTATTCATAAAGCCTACCCCTAAATACGTAAGGCGCTAGTTCTGATTGTCTACGATGTATGGTGAAAAGTAATTTAAGCTGTTACGTAATAATGTTTGAATAATGGATCGTCAAATAAAAAATAAGACAATTACCAATGGGAGAATCTAATGGCATGGAAAACTCGTTTCTTAGAAAATCGTTAAAATATGTTTTTTAAATCGTTATTTTGACATCATAATTTTACCACTTCAGTGTATTTTTTACACTGAACACGAATGTGTAATTGGATTTGTAATAAAATTATTCTTTCATAAACCTAACCTCATCCAATGAAAACAGATACAACTCCCGTTATACAATACGCCCTATACAACATACTTCTGAAGCTAGCTGTTTTGTGAGGTGGGGATGGACAGAACTGTTATTTATTGTACAATTGGTTTGGGGAGGTTTCCTGAAAATTCTATATGAAAGTTTGTTTCATTCATAGATTCAAGTCCACTGGTAAAACTAAGCTTTTGGTGGTAACAATTAAGTATATTTAACATATTATCTAAGTCATTACATGATTTCTCGTTAAATAAAACCAGAATATCATCGACATAACGGGTGTAAAATATGATATCATGTTCTTTTTTTAATTTATATAAAGTGGAGTCTTCATGATGCTGTAAATAAACTTCTGACAAATTGGCTGACAGTGGACTACCCATATTCTATATACCCTCGTTTTGTAAGTAAAATTTGTTATTGAAACGGAAGTAATTTTGTTGTAAGATAATTTTGAGCAACTTTACAATTTGATTTACATACATTTTTTTATATTGTTGTTCTACAAGTTTTTCTTTAACTAAGTTAATCATTTCATCAACTGGAATATTAGTATACAGATTACATATGTCAAATGAGGCTAACCTAGTCTTATTATCTTTGATACATTGTAAGTAGGCGCAGATTTGCATTTTACGAAGGGCCTAATAGGTACATTAGGTTTGTGGATTTTCGGAATACCATTCATTGTGGGTGCCTTAGGATTATTCATAAAAGCTCTAAAACGAACATTGTCAGTAATAACTTTTGTACAAGATTTTACAACTTTATTGATTTCGTCCTGATATTTATTTGTGGGATCACCTTTTAGTACTTGAAATTTATTTTCCTTGGCAAGTAAAAGAGGTAGTGAAAATGGTCCTGCGTAAAGAAACCTAGTTATTTTTGCAAGATCACACCTTTGTACTAGTAAACATTGAATTTAAAAAATGTTCGGTGTTTACTTTGGTACTACTGTACCACAGATAAGAAAGAAACTGAGATAGCATTTAATAGTACGCTGAATGTGTGACGAGTAGTTGTCTCCCCAGTTTGCCATACAGATGACAAATCACTCCCTTATTGCTCCTTCCCTCCCCCGTCATCAAGGATAAACGTAGTAGTCTTTACTACGTATGTATAAAGATGTACATTAGTTGTAATCTATAACTGCCACTGAGGTGTTCACTGCATCCGTAAGAAAGCGACCCCTGCTCCTGTTTTCTCTCCCCAGGTGCAGGAGTGTCCGCGTGAGTACACAGTATTCCTACTGAGGCTGAAGCAGAGCGGAGAAGGCGGACACGTCCATCACTAATCTGTAGCCGTTAATTCGTTTCTCATGAACCGTGATTGGCAACACTGCATTCCAATGCATCACTTTCGCTTCTCCAATATACCTTATCTACCTCGCAATTAACTTTCAATTTGGCACAGTTTTTGCTACACCCTTTCGCTACCTGAAGTGGTTTTGCAGTAGTGGAGAAGATTGAATTTCCCATATTTGACATTTAAACGTCTTCCATGTTAGGTTAAGCCGTGTAATAGAAGGGAGTTCTGCTGTGAGATGACTAAAAATGTGTGTTTCCATCATAGGAAAACTGAGAAGAATTCTAGTCGAACCTACTCCGGGAATGGAAACCTAAGATAATAACAGCTAAAAATGATATCAGCTGCTTGCAAGTCTATCAAAGTGATTGGAATGTGTCGCTGGGTTACGACATTGATACACGAACTTTCTATTCGAGTGACTGCATTTTGTGTTATGTTAGACCTATAAATCATTTATTTATCAACAGTTTTAATGGTACTGTTATAAAAGATTCAAAAATTAAAATTTGAGTCTTGTAGGTGCGGTAATAGATGTAGGTCTTGTAGGTTGTTTCCAATAGAGCAATTTTCTGGCACCAAACAACCTTTTTCGAATTTCATTGATAGAAAACGTTATAAGTCACTATTTTTAACAGCGCAAGTAAAACGGTATATTTTTTTATAACTTTAGTTTTTTAATTTCTTTATTAATTAGATATACTGTATTTTAGGACTTTCGTTTACAAACAAGTATAAATATAGTATACAGTACTTCATGTTTTCACTATCCACGCTTTATTATTTTTCTTATATAGTTTTAAGCACTAATTGTTTTATTATTATTATTATTTAATTTATGCTTTAATGCAGACTAATTATGGGATTTTTAGTGATGCTCATAGTTTTTGTTGGCACTGTAATTGAGTGGCGTAGCAGCTTCATTTGGGTCCGTTTAGGGCTGTTTATGGTCGGTAGTTATCTCTAATCACTCGCCATTACAGCCAGACACCATGGCGACAAGTGAACCGTACACTTGCACAACACGGTTGCATAGTTTGCACTGTTTTGCCAACAATTATGTCGCGCCAAATCATCGAAACCGCTCCATTTCCTGGCGTTGCGACACAGCACGCCATTTTCCTCTCCAATTTTTATCCGACAATGCAAACAAACAGAGTGACGCTGCTGATTCACTCCTGCTGTGTGTTTATTCATTTTACCTGAAAAATTGACATATTCGTATGACTTTCATTTATGAAACCACAGACAAGAAAAAACAGAGGTTGCATCCAATAGTAAATCTCCAGTTCACCATGGGGATGGCAGGGCCAGCATTCTTTATCAGTCCCTCCCCCTTTTCCCCTACAAACCTTGATATACCTTTAAGAGTCTGCAGAGGCTGTCGGCCCGTGTTGACCATGTTGGTTTTAATCCCATAATAACAATGTTATTTTCGAACCGGACATACGATCACGCGTATCTAAATTTAACAGTTATTTATATACGGATTTCTTAAAAATAAATTGAATTTTATCAAGAATGAAATTGCACGTTGGAATTGCTTTGCGAATTCCTAATTAGTTTTTAAGAAAACAAATTAAATAATATTTACTTTGAAGTTTTTATTTTCACCTATTTTTCAAAACTAGGCGTATATATTCAAAGTATGAAAAGCAAACCCACAGCGTAATATGATAAGGTTTAAAATTACACCTCATACACAACTTTTGGTCAATAAATAAGGAAAAAATATGGATACGCAAATAACATAGCTCTTATGGGATAGAAATCAATATGACCGACAACCTGTGCAGACTCTTAAGGTGGCCGTTTCCCCGCTGGGAAGTCGACAGGCCCTGACAACCTTATAGGTAGCCATGCAATCTTACCATCAGCGGGCTAAAACACGCTTTTTTATTTCAACTGTAGGGTTCGTGATTATAATGAAAATGAGTTATAGTGTATGATTACCTACTTAATTTTTGAATTACTAATGAATATTAAACTTAATTAATCATCCGAAACGTCAAAAATTTGATTGAAGTATGCCATTTCAAAAATAACAACAACACGCTCAGTACAAATTGACTATATTTATATTCACCATCAGTTTAATTGTACAGACAACAAAGCACTTTGGTACAAGCATCATGCTTGAGGTAGAGAACTGTGTTTATTTGTTTTGATTATTGTTTATATCGTAGACTCTTCAATAAGCATGAAATATTTAGAAATTTGCTAACCTGTGAAATAATAACTCTACCCATACAGTTGTGGCTTCAAACCATGCATGCATTACCTTACTGAAAACATAATAGTTTATGGCTTTTCTATTACTTTATCCAGGAAATGTTACATATTCAGTAATATAACTTGTTTACTGCTGTTTGAACTTTTTATCTTGTGAAGTTGAGATAGAGTTGATATTGGTTATTTTATATATTCAAGTTATTAAATTTTCAATAAAAACCAATGAATGTTACGTTAAAAAATAACGCTTAAAAAAGTCAACAAATTCACTGTAGTATAATACCCTTTTTATTTCTTGTTATACATTTTACAAAAATCGTCTTAATCATCATAAACAATTGCATAATTATGTTATTTAATATTTTATTTAGCATTTTTCTGTACTTTTATATATTCAGATGAATTGGGGCACACGATCAAAAGTAGGGCGACAGTAAAATGAGGGATTGCCAACTTACAAAATTAATTAAGGGCAAATGACAAGCGGCACAGTTTATGGCGAAAGTGAGTCTCATTACCAGTTTGATTTGGCAACACTGCTTTCTGTCGCAGCGTTGCAAACCCTTACATCATTCGTGAGCCTTAGGAATCTGCATGAATTCGGAAGGCGAAGGGAGGAGAAAAATAAATGTTCGAAGAAGCTAATTTTTAAGGATTTAAATTTGTCAATTATTTTAAATTTCGTTACTAATAAAATACTTTTAAAAAAAAAATGCATTAAAGACAAAAAATACTAGTTTTTAATAAAACAATATTTTATGTATAAATGTTGTACGTGCCTCTGTAAACACAACAATAGACTATTATATAGATAAAAACATGTCAAAGTGTCGGATGTCGTGCGGGTTTAGTGCATGTACATTTGTAAATCATCACTTGCGTACAAAAACATTTACAAATCCAAATTTATGTTTCTTGTTACCTTGTTTTCAAATTCCAATGTGGCAAACAATACAAGCATTAAGAAAAATATTTTATTCGCAATGAAAGTAGAAAGAACATTTAAGTTTATACAAAATAGTTAATTGTTAAGATCAAACTTAAGCTGTACCATTTCTTTTATGTTCTATCAGCGTTATGTCCAGATAATGCCTTGAGTAATGGATATTCTAATACATACACCCCTCCATTAGAATTAATGTCGCCATTAAAAAATTCTTTTTATAACTGTTAATTTAGGAATTTACTCTAATCACTATTCGATGGAATGAATTCTAATCCGGTAGTTATCGTATACAACTCAAAATGCATTTGGAGATTAGTGTTACTCTTTTATGAAAGCGTGACACAACTCAAATAACTGAACAAGTCGAATGTATAAGCTTACAAAATAAGATATGGCAAAATACTTGGTCTGGGTGTAGGAAGATAGATGGTTTTTATTGAATTATCAGCCATTTAATTCATTATTATCGGTTATTTATCCTTAAGAAAGTGGTTTAACTTAATCATGAGTGATTCAATTTTCCTTTAATTTTTCTTTTTTTCTTTTTCATTATTTCAGTTTTTACTTTGTATACATCATTGTTTAGGGATGTATACATACATCTTCTCTTCCCAAAATGTCTTCATTTTTTCTGCATGTGCCTGTTTTATTTTTTCGGTCTGACTTCATCCTAGTCTTTGTTTAGCATCTATTTCTTGTTCATGATTTTGGGTTTGCATTCATATATATTTTCAAGATCCTTAATTACAATCTGTTGTATGACATTTTGTGCTTGTTTCGACATTCTGTGTAAGTTTTCCCTGATTTAATTAATCTTGTTAAACGTGTTCTTTGCAATTCGATTTTCATGCATCCTGTATATATGTGTGTAGAATTTTGTTTTTCATTTTCTGATCTCGTTCGTGATGGTATGTGTTTTTACGTAGGTTTAATTATTTGATCTCTTCAGCTATAGGCTATTTCGCTTCTATTGATTGGCCTATAAATCTTTATGTGAATTTTGTTTTCTTGTTTTCCAATTTCAACCTAACGTTAAAGTACAATACGACTTTTCAATCGAGGTTAAATCAATCATTTAGTGAATCAAGCTTTGATTTTTATTATTATTACGGTCAGTAACCATGAAGCCCTGTAATTTACTGCTGGGAGTCCTTGTGAGCGGCGCAGCGTGCCGAATGCCAGGATGATCGGCACCGCCGATGAATGTCTTCCTTTCTTTCAGGATTCCGCCGCCTTTCCCATTTCTTTCACCGATAAACCTCCTTCTGACCATGGGCGCTTGGCTGCTCACTGGGAATGGACAGACTTGCTTACTTGCCAAAGCCTCGTAGGAAGTGGTTTCTTTATTAAAGAAGATTGTTACGAATATATCTAAACGCAATCTGACAATTACTTCTTCGTTGTGGAGCTTTAGGGTGGTTTATTTATCTCTACTTATTGATGATATCTTTGCAATTACAAATATATTTCAATAACGTTTATGAAGACAAATAAATACTAAAATAATAGCACATTTTTTGACATTAACAATCGATAGCGTAGTGCAATTTTCACATTTTTTATTTTCAAGATTAATAAACACAAAACCTTTTTATAATTTGCATGGTTCAAATTACAGCACTTAGTGGAAGAAGCATCTTCATGAATCCTGTGTCTCCTGTCTACGAAATTGTTCGCGACATACCAAGAAATCACTAGGTATATCGTGAATAATTTCCCGATATATGTATTTTTAATGCTTTTCGAAAACCACTATTTATTCGACCCTGCATACTACTTTGCAACTCTGCTTATCAATTCCATACAGCACGGTTTTAGAACATCATTTTGCACTTTTATAAAATGTATACTCATACATAGCCACTCCTGTTGACTATTGTGTGGGTCTAAGTTTGTTAAATAAGCATTTCCACCTTCTGTAATTCCATAATATTGTTTTCTGAATACTTCTTCACAATGCAGTCTTATTTATTAATATTTTCTTTGATTCTCTTATGGTCTTCCTTTCGGCCCACTTGCACCTTTCTCTTGTGCCACCAATTCTTCCAGAAGGATTTCTTGCATCACTTATTGTTTTCACATTCCAAACCATCCCATTCGGTTAGTCTTTACTCTTTTTCTTAAGCATTCAATTCTTACCTCCTTTCTATTGTCCATATATCGTCAATAAATAATCGCTCCTGCTTGTATTCTGCCCTATTCTCTCTCATTCTTTTTTCCGCATATGTGACACCATTTGTGGCAGGCAGTTGATATATTTTGTATTTATAAGTATTAAAAAACTCAGACATAATTAATTCGAAACATTCTGTTTCCTTTTTTATAATAATCAACATCAAAACAAAAATCAACTATTACACATTGCAAATAACATATTTAGAAACACTACAATATATGATCTATATATCAATCATTTCCTTTTTTTCAGATCTTTCTGTCCCATGTTAAATGTTTTGTACTTTTATAATAGCTCTCCTCCTTCTCCAGTATTTTTGATATTTATGCAATAATATTTACTGAGTTTAGTATCGTTTGTCACTTGGTAAACTCAACACACCATTAGAATACGAAGCCTTCCTCTCAGTATGTGACCTTGATATAGGTTCCGTATCCTAACTTTGTAGTCTGTAATTTTTCTCATTGCATCGTAATTAATTTCTCATCTCTTTCCTGTTAATTACTTCCAACAACAACGGCCCTACTCCTGTGTCCTGGGGGAGTTCGTATCCGCTCTTTTTAATGTCACGTAATCTCTGGTAGACTGTGACGCGAACCCATGACCTTTGGTCACGAGGAAGACGCTGCTCGTTTGACCAGAACAGGGGAAGGCCGTTCTTATGCAACGAATCCTTGACCAGTCACGATCGCTGCTTCTACTGACCAATAGTCAGGAGCCGACCAGAGCTGGACCAATCGCGACACTCCATCGCATCCTCTTGAATCACTTCATTCATCACCCTGATTGACGACCCTTCAACACTGACGATGCTGATGATGCAAGACTTGGATTGTTTGTTCAACAAATTGTAGGATCGATAGATATGACGTATCATCGGCCTACTTACCCACGTATCAATTAATTATTCTTTGAATGCAGTAATATTACAAAATAATTTGCTCAAGTGTCGATCCTTTACTTAGTTTAGTTTAAGAAAATTAATTGCTGGTACAAACTTATCACTAGTATTTTCCATAAGTACATTTATTAACAACTGTCAATTCTGCTACAGATTATTAATAAGTTATTTACTATTTTTTTCATGATGTCAGACTCTATAAAGTTGGTTTTCTTACAATTTAACTAAAAGATTGGGTAAGCCACTGACTGGTGGAGTTACCCAATTCTTCCTAAAACCCCTTCTTCGCAGCACCTTGTAGACTTGGCGCAGACTTTCTCGTTGAGTCAAACTAATGGCATCTGTAATGACCGTCGTGTCCTGTTGGATCTTCTTTTCTTATCAAACCACTTAGTTATAAAAACCATCAGGGCCCTTGATGTACTAATCAATAAAGAGGTGCATCATCCAGCGCTACAGTTTGACATCACCATAAACTTTTTTGTTTCCTTACTTGAACCATCGCATTTTTCTCAAATACGTGATTTCCGTAGGTGCAATCTTGAATCTATCAGACAAACACTGACCACCATGAACCTTTCACCCCCAGCACATCTAAACATAAATGAAAAGTTTAGTAAGGTTATTTCTGATGTTGTTGACGTAATTCGCTTGAATACTCCCCTGGAAAGAAACACTGGACGGCGTTTTCCAGCCTGGTTTTCCAAAGAACTTATTGTATTATAAGCATCCAATCTGGAAAGTCATTATCTCGAGTTCATTCGGTTCAGACATAGATGTAAGGAACTGTCAAAGTCATGTTATGCAGATTACATATCGCATATTGACGATATTTTTTCCTACCAATCCCAAAACAATGTGGAGCCATATCAATTCTTCCTGAAAGCAGCAAACTTCACCAATGACCCTCAAGTTCAATGATACTGTAGCTTCTGATGCGCAGGTCATATGTGATCTCTTTGCACAATTTTTCTCTAGTACTTTTGCTCCCCCCGCTCATCATAGCCAGCCGAATCTAGCTCCTCACTTCAACTCAGTCTTCGCCAGCTGTGCGTTGAGGCAAACTGATGTTTTTTCCAAGCTTTTTCACCTGGATCCTTCAAAGGGCTGCGGGCCCGATTACTTACCTCCATCAGTTTTGAAGCATTGTGCTGATATATTGGCTCCCATTCTCACGAAACTGTTTAACCAGTCCTTGACTGAAGGGATCTTCCCAGATGTTCTTAAGGAGGTGTATATTGTTTCTATTCCTAAAACTAACAACCCTTCTTCAGCAGCGGACTTCAGACCAACAGTCATTCTTTCTTCTGTCGCCAAGGTCTCCGAGGGGCTTTTTTTGGACCAACTATCGCCATTCTTCAGACATCATTATTACCAATAAGCAACATGGTTTTATTAAAGGGCGGTCAACCCTCACCAATCTACTTTCTCTTCAATCTGATGTGCTGTCGGCGTTTGGAATAGGCAATCAGGTGGATGTTTTATATCTGGACTATGCAAAGGCGTTCGATAGACTGAATCGCTCTCTTCTCCTGGCCAATCTGCATGGATATGGTGTTTCGGGTTCCATCCTCAATTGGTTTGAGACGTACCTTGAAGGACGTCGATTATTTGTTCGTTTTGCTGTATGTCTATCTCAACCGCTCATTGCCACTTCTGGCGTCCCACAAGGATCCCTGTTGGAGCCGTTTCTTTTCAACATTTTAGTTAATGACATGTCGGCACAACTTGATGGTTACCAAGTCGGGACTCTTCTTTTCGCCGATGATGCAAAAATCTATACTGAGGTTTCATGTGAGGAAGATTGTTTTCGCCTGCAGCGTGCCTTGGATTCCGTGGTGGAATGGACTGAGCTCAATCTTATGGATCTTAATTCCTCTAAATCTCCAATCCCATAAATTTTGGCTACAACATCTATGGGTCCAACTTCGAGCGCTGTTCTAAGATCCACGACATGGGTGTCACTTTATCACAAGACATGACTCCTGCCCACCACATCGATGACATCTGCAGGTAATCTTACCAGTCACTTGGCCTGATATTTCGCCTTGCAAGGGACCCTTTCAAAATAAGCACTCTGCGTAGCGTTTACACCTCGCTTGTACGCCAAAGGCTCGAGTACTGCTCTACTTTATGGTGTCCTTTTTACTTGACCCACAGTGAGAGACTGCAAGCTGTGCAGAGAAGGTTTGTCCGCCTCATTGGCATGAGGCTAGGCTTCAACTACACAGAGGTCCCTGTAAGCAAGATAGAGAACCAGCTTCGACTTGCTCCGCTTCACATAAGGCGTCAGGTGAATGATGTCATATTCTAATGAACGGATTAGTCAACAGTTCTGAACTTCTTAGCCAGATTGACATACGGGCACCTGCAATAAGAGTAAGATCTAGGGATCTTTTCTGGAAACGCCCATTTCCAACAAACTACCTGCGAGATGCTGCCATCCCAAGATTGCACAAGTTGGGGAATGAAGCCTCTAACCAGGTTGAATTTTTCTGTGGTTTAAGCCTCCAGTGTTTCAGAAAGAAGCTGTACAATATTCTCCTGCCCCATTCTTAGCTTGATGTTGATCTTCAGTCTCAATTTCGTTTATAGGCGGATGCTGTGTGCTGTGTTTTAGTATTACATTATTTTCTTCCTATCATATTTATAGATTAGTCTTCTCTTTGTACCATATTATACTATTTTAATAGCATCACTGTTAATATTATGACAGATCATCAGAGGTGTTGTCTTTATAATAATGTCTGTTATATTAATCATGTTTGTTATATCTTTGATTATTGTTAATACTTATATTTATTCGTTGTTGTCTGAGCTTGGTATATTTATTGGTATTGTTATTTACTTAAGATATTTAATATTGTTATTTGTTAAGATGTTTATTATTGTATTACTTTTGTCGTTTGTATTGCAAATTGTATCTGAATTGTTAATGTGGTCAGCTTGTTTTTCTCTGAGTACTGGTAGTCCGAGTAGGTTCCAAATTTACTTCTATGTATTATATTTATCATCAATCATGTTTACATTATGTTTTTAATTCTGTAATTGGTCAAGATATTTACCACTGCATTATCTTTTGTTATTTATTTTTGTAGTTATACTGTCAACTGTATTTGTATTGTTAATGCTGTCAACTTGTTCTTCTCTGATTATTTTGGATTTGAGTGTAGTTAAAATTTATTCTTTCGCATTGTACTATAGTTATCATATTAAACTTATGTCATCCATTAATTCATTGCAAAATTTTTCTTTACAACTATCTTGAAACTGTCAATATCTGTATACTATTCATTATGTTTAAAAATGGTGTTAACCGTAGATAAATAAATAAATAAAAAATAAAATATTGTTCGTGCTCATTTGCAGCAATTCTTTCGAAATTCTTGTGCCATCAAAAGAAGAATGAACTTGTTTATTAGCACTAAATTCGTTGCACCAATTAAATTGTGGGAATCTATTGTAACTGAAGATTTCATCTTAATTTCTACTGCTGCCACTGGAGTTGATATTAAGTAGATATACGCTGAAATCTAAATTGATATAATCAAACTAAATAAATTTGATTACTTAGGCCTGGTTTTGAGTTACAATAGCAGATTCGTTTCACATCTGATAGTTAATATTAAGCAAATTGGTTTGTTGCTAAGTGACGCTAAGATAAATAAAACATCGTATAATTGGCAAGGGTTGCAGTAGGAGGCACTGAAGAGCCTTAAAGAAACCTGCTTATGTATTAATCAACGAAACAAATTCAATAACGGTTTTAAATGGTCCAGATAAGAAAAATTGTCCCACTTCTTATATTGAAGCCACATTAGGCATTCTGTGACTGCAAAGTCTAGTGTCAATTTGGCAATGGTAAAACTGTAAAAGGCAGATATTTTTGTTGACATTTTATTGTTAAGAAAATATCTCATTAATCTGTTCTTTTCCTCTTTCACCCATTTTCAGAGACTATTGACAACTCTTAGACGCTTTACTTTACACAATCGTTTGAGAAGGTAAATTGCTAGCTAACTGCATTGCATTCCTCACACCTTACTATTTTATTATCTTGTGTAAATCATTAGCGATAATGTTTCCAGACCTCCTCAACATTTTTTTATAACTTTTGCCAGTTTAAGAGATTCCTTTGAACGTTAAATGTTCGTTTTCTTACATTTTATGATCCTAACCTTTTTTTAATCTTGTCAGCGTGTTTGTGTACTTCTTCTAATAATTTGCACTTGTGCATTCGTTCTTTTTATCTCTGATGTTGTTGTGTCAAAGTTAACTTGAGCTGATTTGAGTAAGTTTTTAATTAGAATGGGTATTTTTTTTAGTTAAAAGAAAAGCTTCGGGAACCACATGACGTTCAGTTATCAACGGTTGATACTCAAGCCCTTAGCGGATATTACAATCACCCATAGTAGTGAAGGCTGCTCTTTCGAGGTCGAGAGATATGAAACCCTGATACTTATTTATGCAGACAAGTGCAGTTATACAAACTTTGCAATGACATTAGCCACTCACTGGCCACTCACCTAGGAGTGCCCCAAGGTGTTGTGCCAACAATCCCTGTCTGTTCCTCTAATTTTGTCTATAAGCTTAACTTACCATAAGTACGGCCATTGTGATTTTCATATGATTAATCGATTAAAATCAGTCAGATGAATTTAATATTTTTAAATTGAACTAATAGGGTTACTTTACCGTATTATTCGGATTTGAAACGTCCGTTCATTTTAGCATTCGGATTTTGTGAAGCAAAAGAGAAATTGTGACGAAGTATAAGGTATCTTAATTCCAAATGGGCATTCCTACCCACAGGAGAGCCCGTATGAATATTTGTAAATGGAATTCACTGTTTGCGCCTAGTACTACAGGTCCTGCCTGCTGAGCCAATTTCTCTGACTATAAGGTCTATTTACAGGGCCGAATGAGGAAGATTGTCTTCGTCTGTTGTAAAATGACTTCATAACGAACGTCAAATTACGTTAACTCATGCTCAGAATGTCACAATTAAATAAAAATAACAAGCCCTTTTCAGAGGTTTACAGGTTCAACCCTTTTACAGGTTGAACTGAAAATCACGATAAAATACAATAAAGAAAATTTCCCTAGACCCAGTACGGATTTAACAACAGTCGAATCTATACGAATCCTTGTAATTTTTACATTTCGTATTTCTTAGAATATAAACAGAAATTGACTTTAAAATTACGTCATAACATGTTTGTAATTTATTTTTAAATACCTCCCAGGCCTTTTAGAATTCCCTCTCTCCGTATATGGCCTTCATAAACTATGGTAACCAACATAACATGGATTTTGCTCGTTTAAATTCTGCTTTTATCACTTTGAAGTGTTGTGTAAAAAGAAAAGCACCTTCGTATAACAAGTAGTATGTCACTTTTAAATTGGTGTGGTCCAATTGTTTACAGGTATGTATGTGTAAACATTCTCAATTAATTGTTCCATACAAATATTACCATACGACATATTTCAACAAAATACCAACACAAATACTAGACTATGTCTTATTCTCTCTGATAAAACGAGCTATAAGTTAGATTTCGAAGTATGGATGGTTCAATAAGGGGGTTTGGCGTGCCTCAAGGAAGGTCTCTGGCGCCAATGTCCTTTTCTTTTTATTCGCTATTGTATGTTATAATTACCGTTCCTCCAACCATTAAAGGTTCATCTTAAGCGGATTAGTTCTGGATTCAAATCTGAACGACTTTTGTGTTTGCAGTGAGGCTAATGTGACGTTACCAACTGGACACAGACAATTATTTTGTAATCTTTATAGCAGTAATAAAACAACTTAATGACCTCTGTAAATTATTTCTTAGTAACAGGCAATATCCAGTTCGTACATGAAGTTCAAACAAAAATTAGTTTTATTTGTTTTTTTAGACAAAACAAATTATAATATATATATATAATATTACTGTATTAAAATGAAATATATATTTTAAGCAATAGGGAAGATAATTAGATAGAAAAATATACAAATGTCTATTCATTAGAGAGATGGCATGTGGTTTTTGTAACCCGTCTGATATAACCAAATAATCCTCTTTTTCGACGGGTTTTTCTAGTTAACATCTCTCATCCATATCTTCACATGCCAAGGCGATTGATTTCGTAACATAACAATTAATTTTGCTATGTACATTTTTTGTTTGTGTTATTTGTTATTCATATTTTTATTTCGAGTGTTTAATTTGTTGACGCATTGATATACTGCATGTCAATGAAACATGTTTCTAGTTATTAATGCTGTCAGTACAATTCCTTAGTAGTCGCCCACATGGTCTTAAACGAATTATTTGTTTGTTCGACGAACTATCGATAACTTCCTGTGCTTCACTTTTGAAACAGTTAGTCTTCCATAGATAATTTATTATAATGCTAGAACCTACAGGACGACTCCCGAAATAAATTTAGTTGGATAAACTTGCCTGTCTTGCGAGAAATAGTTTATACTTTATATGAGTTATTATAATAAGTGTAAAACGTATATTTAGTAAAATACTGTGTTGATCTACGCAACCATCCGTTTAGTATCTGGTTATACCAGGTGAAAATTATGATTTTAAAGTATCCTGCATGGAATAAGATAAACATCAAAGTTGGCGTCAAGTATTTTAGATTCAACGATCTGATTATAAGAAATTGTGGTTTACCATACAACTATGAAGATTAGATTGCAGGAATAAATGTTGTTATGATGTATGAAAAAAGTAGTTGTAGCGGATATATTGCACATGGGAAAATTAGTTGTAGCGGATATATTGCACATGGGAAAACTAGTTGTAGCGGATATATTGCACATGGGAAAACTAGTTGTAGCGGATATATTGCACATGGGAAAACTAGTTGTAGCGGATATATTGCACATGGGAAAACTAGTTGTAGCGGATATATTGAACATGGGAAAACTAGTTGTAGCGGATATATTGCACATGGGAAAACTAGTTGTAGCGGATATATTGCACATGGGAAAACTAGTTGTAGCGGATATATTGCACATGGGAAAACTAGTTGTAGCGGATATATTGCACATGGGAAAACTAGTTGTAGCGGATATATTGCACATGGGAAAACTAGTTGTAGCGGATATATTGCACATGGGAAAACTAGTTGTAGCGGATATATTGCACATGGGAAAACTAGTTGTAGCGGATATATTGCACATGGGAAAAGTAGTTGTAGCGGATATATTGCACATGGGAAAACTAGTTGTAGCGGATATATTGCACATGGGAAAACTTGTAGCGGATATATTGCACATGGGAAAACTAGTTGTAGCGGATATATTGCACATGGGAAAACTTGTTGTAGCGGATATATTGCACATGGGAAAACTAGTTGTAGCGGATATATTGCACATGGGAAAACTAGTTGGTTTGAATGAACAAAACGTATATGATGTGTTATGTAAATTTTCTCATTATTTTTTATTTACGTTTTAATAAATATGAACTGCCAGAATGAAATTATAAGCTCGTGGAACTGACAAAGCAAGTAGCGTGTGTGCTAATTGAGAGTGGGTCTGGATGTGCTTGCCAGTTATTCTCACACGTTTTACTGCAGCCAAAGCAACAACAATGACGTCTGCCTTGACCTTCTAGCCCAGACTTGGTACAGTTGCCTCTCCTACATCCGCCAATACCAACGGTCGTGTCATCTACTTTGTTAGGGTGAAACAGTAAGGAACAATGTTGCCCATCCCATCTCAAGACGTGTTCTTTCTCCATAAATCTATACATAATGCACAATATATTTACATCTCTCGACGATTCTTCTACACAGATAAACTTAAATATTTTGACACTTATCCCTTATCATCAAACATAACAAATATTTAGTCCATTCTCTCATACCACTAAACATACACATTTTGGTGACCCTCTCGCATTAAAAGATGCACGAATTCCGACAGATCTTCCATCCTGCAATACTTTCAAATGTAGAGAGAATCTCTTCGCTATATCACTTACCATACGCTGACGTAAGTTCTTCGCCTTTTGCTCACGTGGTTGTGCGGTACACTTTTCAATTAGCTTGCGGTGGAAAACATACGTAGTGGAGGAATGTTTCCATTATTGCATATGGAACCAGGCAATATAATGAAGTTCGTAATCCAGCTTCGTTTATGATCCATCATTAGAATATTACAATTTTAATAAATTTTGATGGTCCGTCAACTAAATGTTTGAAGGGGTAAGAAAGCATCCAAGGTTTGTGGTGGGATTTCCTTTAACAGACGTCTAATCTACGTCTACCACTGACACAACTCTTGCAATTGATGTCTTTATTAGCAACTTGTCTCTATCGTAGATCAAAACTTTAAAAAAAATGACAATACCGTATACATTATGTTACTTGAAATTAGAAAATCGGTTTTGCAGGAGCATTCATCACCTTCCTGACTCCTTTGATTGAGGGGCTCCCGGATATTTGTCTAAGGACTGTAGTTGGGGGTGGAAGGTTTGGAAAGCGGTCAGTCGCCGAGTCGGCAATTCCCAGCCCCGCCCTCCTCTCCGCGCTTTCTCCGTGATCTCATAACCTTTAGCCGTTGCGCCACCTCGCTGCCGCCCGCTGCAAGTACAGCTCAGCTGATCTGACAATTAGAGACCTTTGAGTTGACCCTTTCGCAATGTTTGGACTGTAATGTCTCCCCAACTACACAGAACAGATCACAATAGGCCTTGTTATGTTTGTTAGTGGTTTTGGATTTTTCTGTACCGTCAAATTATAGCTTACCTGACTCAAGTTCCCTTGTTAGAAGGACTAATTGTTCTCAACACGGAGAGTGCTGTACAGGAGCATTAGAGGATTATCCTATCCACAACACGAAAAGATAGAAAAGGAGTTTTGTGCCTTCTTCCATTGTCAACATCACGCTAGCTGGATAACAAAACAATAATTTTTTCCTTCTTCACGCTACATTGCCGCTTGATGGACCACAAAACAGTTTTGGTTGGGAACTGTCTCAACTTTGGTGCGTGGAACTGTCTCAACTTTGGTGCATGGAACTGCTGGACTCAAACCGCAGTAATATCGTTTTATAACAAAAAAACAAATACGGAATTTACCCTTTAGAAAGTAGTGATATTTTTGTGATTAGTGAATTAAAATATTCTTAATAGATCAATGAAGGATATGGTAAATATAACAATCATCAATATAATGGCAGTTAAAAAATATTTGCTGAATGTAAGAGAGCCAATGTTTGTAGTAGTTTCTGGAAAAGTAAGCGATCTGTCTGACGGCTTCAAACACCATTTCATGACGAGAACTTGTAGTCAAGTTTTAGCATCACAGTGACACGAATTCCTGTTTATTGCATGTGTTTGAATGAATGTCTAATCGATAAAACACCCAAATATTTCATCAGTATTTTAACCAAATTGTCATGTGCTACTCAGCGTAATGCCTACAATATGCCTGTTAAATAACATTCTTTTAACTATCACTACGCAAACATGTTGCGCCTTCTTGACGACAAACCCTTGAAGAATTATATACTTAGAGAGCACTATTACGATACCCACCGAATTCAACCCTTAAATTAATTGATATCTTACCGAAAAACTGAATTGAAGTATTATATTCTTTCAAATGTAAACAAAACTTAATTTGTAGAGTGTGCATTATCTCAGACATTCACGTCTACTTGAACAGAACGGGAGAGGGGGAGGGAGGGGGAGGGGGAGGGAGGGGGAGAGGTAGAGACTCCTTGGACGAGCCAATTACGGACGGTATCTCAGACAGAGAGGTAGTTACGTTTCCCTGTACGAAACATTTCCAGACGGTATCTAAGACAGAAAGATGTTCACTTTTTCTTGGAAGAAACATTTTCAGTTGGTATCTCAGACAGAGAAATTCATATTCCCCAGTACGATACATTTCCAGGCGTACCCCAGACAGAAAAACATTCTCGTCTCCTTGGAAGAAACATTTCCAGCCGGTATCTTAGACCTACATTCAAGTTTCCCAGGACGATAAATTTCTAGACTGTATCTCAGATAGACATTTATATTTCTCAGTACGATACATTCCAGGCGTACCCCAGACAGAAAAACATTCACGTCTCCTTGGAAGAAACATTTCCAGCCGGTATCTTAGACAGACATTCAAGTTTCCCAGGACGATACATTTCCAGACGGTATCTCAGACAGAAAGACGTTCACTTTTCTTGGAAGAAACATTTCCAGTTGGTATTTCAGACAGAGATATATTTATATTTCTTTAGATGAACCATTTCCAGACGGTATCTCAGACAGAAACGTTCATGTTTTCCAGTATGAATCATTTCCAGATGGTACCTCATACAGATGAACATTCAAGTGATTACATTTATTTTGGCTTGAATTCACAGCTAAACTTCAGGTTAAAAAAGTAAAATATCGAAGGCAGAATTAAAATAGGAATACAATTTGTGATAACATAACAAGTTATACAAATTGGAATCAGTTTTGTAAGATGAACTTTTGACAAATGCAACATTGTAGACATCCGTCTCATATTTCCCATATGACTGCAGCGTGTGTCAATTAACAGCAGAAATAAGTTGTCTTGTTGATCACATCAGTTCAGACGAAAGGTCATCCAGAAGGGGAAAACTGAAACGTTTTTGGCTTTATCGACGGCCAAAGGGTATGTGTCAATACGCTATCTCAAGTGTTGTGCGATGTAATCTCTGTCTTTGGCAATATGTCAAATAACTTGTAGCACACGCTACGGTACATTTCATTTAACTCATAAATTAGACAAATTACTATAAACTGTATATTTTACTTTAAGCATTGAATACAGAAACAAGAATACTGTCCCGTGAAGCCGATTTTCCTTTTCTGTGGATTTGGTCCTGTTCTTTGGATTTAGTTCTTGTTCTGTCTTCACAGGTAGCGCCAGCAGTCTCTCTCTCTCTCTCTCTCTCTCTCTCTCTCTCTCTCTCTCTCTCTCTCTCTCTCTCTCTCTCTCTCTCTCTCTCTCTCTCTCTCTCTCTCTCTCTCTCTCTCTCTCTCTCTCTCTCTCTCTCTCTCTCTCTCTCTCTCTCTCTCTCTCTCTCTCTCTCTCTCTCTCTCTCTCTCTCTCTCTCTCTCTCTCTCTCTCTCTCTCTCTCTCTCTCTCTCTCTCTCTCTCTCTCTCTCTCTCTCTCTCTCTCTCTCTCTCTCTCTCTCTCTCTCTCTCTCTCTCTCTCTCTCTCTCTCTCTCTCTCTCTCTCTCTCTCTCTCTCTCTCTCTCTCTCTCTCTCTCTCTCTCTCTCTCTCTCTCTCTCTCTCTCTCTCTCTCTCTCTCTCTCTCTCTCTCTCTCTCTCTCTCTCTCTCTCTCTCTCTCTCTCTCTCTCTCTCTCTCTCTCTCTCTCTCTCTCTCTCTCTCTCTCTCTCTCTCTCTCTCTCTCTCTCTCTCTCTCTCTCTCTCTCTCTCTCTCTCTCTCTCTCTCTCTCTCTCTCTCTCTCTCTCTCTCTCTCTCTCTCTCTCTCTCTCTCTCTCTCTCTCTCTCTCTCTCTCTCTCTCTCTCTCTCTCTCTCTCTCTCTCTCTCTCTCTCTCTCTCTCTCTCTCTCTCCCTCTCTCCCTCTCTCTCTATCTCTCTCCCTACCTCCCTCTCTCTCTCTCCCTCCCTCCCTCCCTCTCACCCACCCACCCCCTCCCTCCCTCCCTCTCTCTCTCTCTCTCTCTCTCTCTCTCTCTCTCTCTCTCTCTCTCTCTCTCTCTCTCTCTCTCTCTCTCTCTCTCTCTCTCCCTCCCTCCCTCCCTCCCTCCCCCTCCCTCCCTCCCTCCCTCCCACCCTCCCACCCACCCTCCCTCCCTCCCTCTCTCTCTCTCTCTCTCTCTCTCTCTCTCTCTCTCTCTCTCTCTCTCTCTCTCTCTCTCTCTCTCTCTCTCTCTCTCTCTCTCTCTCTCTCTCTCTCCCCCTCTCCAGCGCACCCTGAATTAACTAATAGCTGAGCTACTATTAAGCCAAACAGTCATCGTAGTGTTTATTTGAGATCATTCACCTTTAGAATGAACACAGACTCGCGTCTACAGCAAATGCATAGCCATGGTCTGCTTGTTTCTATTGTCAATGCTTTAGTATCAAAATATTAAGATAATTAATCTTAGTTTTTTATAAATCTATAAAATTAATATATATATATATATATATTTATATGTATAAATATATATATATATATATATATATATATATATATATATATATATATATATATATATTAATTGTAAATTTAACTTACGACTAGGCCTAAATAAAAAAAGATCAGTAGTAAATAATTATTCTTTTGTTGTGTCATTACTTTGTAAACCCACGTACAAAAATGGTTTCTTGTAAGTAATGAACGGAGGTATTGACTTTGTCAAAACAAATCACAGATTGTTCTAAATTATTAAAGCAATGTTTCTATATCAAATATTGACTCATTTTATGGACGATATTAAGCTGGGGATAAAGCGGTGCTGTTTATATGCTGGTCAAGTCCAATATAACAAAAATTGCTATGCTCGTAAAAATGTAATATTATTCCTTTAAATGGACCTCAGTTGATATACAGTAGTATTGTATTTTTGTGTTAGCCCCATTTTTACATTCAATTACAACATCTCAATAAGTAAGTTATTGTTATAAGTTTTTGAAATGTTCAAACTTTTATTTGTTCAAAGGCCCAATTAATAAGCCTATATGGGTATTTAATATTAACATTACACAATAAAGAAGGTATTTTTTTATACTTTTACTTAGAATATCAGGCTAGTCAATTTACTGCTAGTACAGACTTAATTTTATTTAAATAAATAAATAAAAAGTTGAATAAAAGCGATAGCACAGTAATTTAGTTAAAAGGAAAGGCGTCAATTTCATACTGTTATTGATTCAGCCTAACTAAAGTGTCACAGTGCTTTCGTGTAACATGGGGAACACGTACTGTATGATGTAATTTAGTTTTAGGAAGTTTTAATGTATTGTTGCAAAGACCGGATGCAGGTACAGCCTTGGACCGTTGGAGGTCACGTGACAGTCTAGCGGTCCGAGTGTGAGTTGGTGGGGGAAGGATCATTGATACATCCATTCATAATGTAGACTACTGTTTCTCCACACTTTCTATCTTAGTGACTATTATTATCCCATACAAAATCTAGAGGATAACACTGTTCCAATAAATTGCACTATTGTATGTTTGAATTTTTATACATAAACTCTTTTCCTCTATGTGCTTCTCGTGACATTTAGGAATGTTTTTATACAATAATACCATATGTATTGTATTTTTGTAAAGGATCTTTTTTAGCGTTAGTAAATATTAAATTTCTGAAAGTCTGGGTCGTCAAATCTAGAATAATTAGAAAAAATGCGAACGGGCCTGAACTACTCTACGATATAATAGAGAATTAAACTTTTCTTTCAACCTCGTCAGAGTTTTATCGATGTCCAAATCGAAGCCATTTGGACATCGATAAAATTTGATTTCGGAGCCAATCTTCAAAACAATAACGTCTTAAATTGTAGTAGTCAGTTTATTTATCTTGCTAAGAAAATTTGCAACAACTGCACGCGAGTTTTCTAAGCAACGAGCTTCCTTGATATCTGCAACTCATAACGTTGATCGAGGAACTTGGCAAAGAGAAAGGAATTTGTTTGTGATTTAAGAGTCTACTATACCTGCCGAATCTTGAATTTTATTCTCGTCTCGAAAAGGCCTATGTAAATTTCAAAAAAAAGATTACAGCTTTATTTAAGAACGTACAATTTTCTTAATTTTTTTTAAAGAAAACACAATTATTGCCTAGAACCTTCTGAGATCAGATTAAAATTTTATTCCTTGATTTGTTTTAAATACAAATAACTTCTTTTTATAATTCAACTTTTTTAAATTAACAAAATCAGAAAAAAAATCTTTCAGGGGGCACTAGTCATACTTGTCTTATAAAACACGTTAAATACATACATAGTTACAAACAAAATACAAATGGAAATAGTTTTCAAGTGAAGTAAACTTTGACTGCAAAACGTTGTTGTTAGCTTCTGATAAACTGGCGCTGCCTGTTATCCTAGCGGCCTGGCGATGAAGCAGTGGTTTGAGGACGGACATCGACAATTTGATGGTCAAAGGTGTTGTATGTAGTTCCAACTTCAACACCAGGTAAATGGTTGGAGACTAGACTGCGACAAAATTATTCACTGGAGAATACTGTTAAGTGATACATGTAGACTACGCAGTATTTCAAGGCCAGTAAGATAAATTATATCGTGGATACTTCTGCATCTCATTGCCGTTACGTCTAGAGCGTTTGTTTTTACAATATGGTATTGTAATCCACCGGTTGTTTCTCTCTAGCGGTCACCAGTCACACCGGTACGTAGCACGTAACCAATTGGACAACAACGGGGTCAGTCTATACGTCAGCTTGCATCACCACGTCTACCTCGCCAAGTGATTTGTTATGGGGAAATGTCTTTCATTGTTTGAACAGAGTCTCGTTACAAGAACGTAAATATTTTGTCTTGTCAGCCATGTACAAATTATCTTCGTTGAGGACGAGGTATATTTGAGTTTCATCGCACCTTCGTGATAGTAAACTATTTACAGAAAAAGAGGAACTTTACCTAACTATCCTTTCTTAGATAGGAGTAAGGAAATGCCAGTTAATATATCGCAAGTTGGTTTTAAATGGCGTGAGAACACGGAAACGTTACTCTAGATAAGTTAATATTCGCTTCCTCTCATGGACACAGATACATCTTATAGAGGAGTTTATCTGTATATATGATGATAAATTATCTTGATTTAGAGTGAATTTTGTCGAGGATTTACAGCAGGAAGAAGAGTTTGCGTCGACGACCACCTCACAGATCCACAAAGTCGAGGTCTGTGGTGACTCCTTGTTGTGTGGGCCGCGGCCTTGCCCTCTCTGCCTCGCCCTCGCCTCTTGCTGTGCCAAGCACGCTGGGTTGAGTCATGCTCCATGCTGGGCTTGTGTAGCCTACTATTCAGTCTCTACCGTTTTCCAAACGTTGACCCCAACGGAACAATTCTCGCCCAACCTGTTCTCAGATACTTCAATACATCTTTCGGCGGATGGCATAAATGAATATTTTCTGCTCACCGTTATTACTTTGTCGGCGAGATTGTTGTTGGGATTTCGGTGCCCAAGAACATATCCGGTTTATAAAGTTTCCTTTTTTATCAAGGATGTTCCCAAGAATGATGTTATTTCTGACTTGAAGTTAATGAGAATCCTACATTCGATTGATTAATCATCTACGTTTTATTATCTACTGTATCATAAAATCAACAAGTTTGTCATTTAACTTAATCAACAACATGGAGCCGCAAAATCCTAGCTATGTCCAATATGTTGTGAGTATATTTTTATGTCAATTTGAAGTTTTTTTATCATAATGCCGGTTGGTTCAATTATCAAAGTGATTGTAAAACAAATAACTTACGTTTTCTAATAATTTAATTTTTTAAATTCATAATGCAGCTAATTTTTTTACTTCTGCAGTTGTACTACGTTTATGTTTAGATGTATTCTTATTGTCGAGGAATGCCAAAAGCTAGTATCAGTAGATAAAAACGCACTTTCACTGGAGATAAAAATCCTCAAGTCAGTATGCTATACCAGTTGGAAAACTTAGTCCTTATCCCAGTCAAAGAGTGCCACAGAATAGGCTGATACCATCTAAGGCATGAGAGAGATTGAAGAAGCGATCCACTAATTGGAGCAGCAGCAGACTTTCGCCAGACCAATCAATGGTCCATGTCGATGGTGCAGCACGACTTGCTGAATTGGACTTTTTTCTGTCTTGAGAACTGGTCGATTATCTATCTTTCTTTGTTTTGTCAAAGACTATTTATCCTGAACAGTACTCATAATATATGTAACGTTGTGTGTGTTTTTATTTATTTACTAACATTTCTAAGCTACCTAAACTATCTAAGCTCAAAAGCCATTCTAATTTTTCACAACTATTCATGTTTACTTGAATTAGGCAATTTGAGATATAAGTTACGTCTACACATGGCCATCATTGATTTTATTAGTGATACGAATGATGATAAGCTTAAATTATATAAAGCCAACAAAAGAAACCCATATTGCTTTTCGTAAATATGTGATTGTTTGCCACCTCCCTAAGTCCAAATACACGTGCTAAACTTGTATACTATTGGCATAATGTCTAAATATATTGTCTAACCTGTATAGGTTAAGAACTGCTCAACTTCTTAAAGTGAAGGTCTCTATTACAGTCAAGGGAAAACTAAGAGCTAAAAATAGCCTGTATGATACATAAGTTTTAATGAAAATCAAATCAATCCAGCTCGATTAATGGTGTCCTATTATTGCATTTAGTTTACTTAGTTGAAACGTCTTCCACGTAATATCTCGTCCATTTACGTATTGAGTGTTATCCTCTTTCAGACATTCGTATGCGCTCTCCTCTCCCAGTTTATCGGGACCATGAGATCATTTGAACACTGCTGCCTGGCTTTTCCCCTATAAGCATCTTGTTCATTTCCCTATGGAGTTATCCTGTTTTAGCACGTTGTTGTGCGCTCTCCTCTTCCAGGTTTAAAAAAACCATAAGATCCTTTGGACACTGCTGCATTGCTCTTGCCTAAGTAACTCATCGTTCATTTACACATCTAGTTTTTCGAGGACCATGAAATCTTTTTAACAATGGTGTCTTGCTCTTCTCACCGATCACCTTTCCTCTGTCCTGGTCTTCACAGGCAAAAAAAATAAGTATATTCATTATCTCATCTGCAGTAACTTTCTTTCTCTTGTTCTTCTTATACTCCAGTTGTGTATAGATGAATTCTATTTAACAAAGTACAGTTCACAAGAAAAAAGCGTGAATTTGATATCGAGTGATCACTTTCTCCAGAGTTGGCCAAGTTCGGTGAAGCGATAACGTGTGAAGTCCCGCTGTCGTGGTTTCTGGTCACAAACGTTCCGTCACCCTTGTTCGATCCTCCTACGTCGGTATACCACAGTAGGATCGATATCCGGAGATCTAACGCCTAGTCATCCATGGTCGATTCTCTTATAAGTCGTTATACCACCATAGGATCGTTATCCCGAGGTCTAACGAGTCTTGGCCGTTTTACGACTTCCTACGTTTATAGCTGCTCTAACTGCTTTTATCCTCTGAATGTGTCTGTAGTAATAGTATCAATATTTGATTCGCTTTTCATTAATGATAACTAGCGCTGTGGAGATCTATTTAAGCTTACTTTTAATTAAAATAATAATAATAGGTTGAATTTATTTTCGTTTTATTTCGTCATAAAGCTGAATCTTGTTATTAATACATTTTTAACAAAATGCTTGAATTATCCTTGCTAATTAGGTGATGGACTGTTTGATAAGTTAGTAATAATCATGTTTGAAAGCAACGTCCAAATAATTTGACTAAATAATAGAGTAATATTTATTTACGTAATTAAACACGTTCTTAATATAAAGTCAGTTTAAAAAATGTAACCAAACAAGTAACGAATGTTTAGTTATTCATCGTTATGTGTACAAGAGATTGGAGGAAGTGTTTTACGTAGTCCGACGTAACTTGGCAATTTGCGATCAGCTTGGTGGGCAATTTCCCACACTTAGTCACTTTCATTATTACAAGCATCACTTTCGCCATTGCAATTATCCGTTGTAACATCATTTGTGTCTTGTGGAAATCGACTGTCCCAAACATGGAGAGGAGGATGTTGAACTAACCGATTTGTGGAGACTACAACGCGCGTGAATGCAGAAGTCGGCTACACTTAATGTTTGTGAAAAATATGGCAATAATACGCATTTTTCTATGTTTTCTGTTTAATAGAGACATTTATATTGGTATATGGGTTGTTTGACTGTTTAAAATCGATGCCAAATAGCATTTTTACTGCAGTAAAATGAAATAAAAATGATATTATTCAAGGAGTGGACTTATGAATAGTAATTTAACTGTCACTCAGTACATAAACAGTTTGTATTTAGAGTCAGCATTTAAGAGTCTTAAGATAAAATTAGTATTTTTGTTAACACGTTATTCAATTAATTGATGGATTCCAAAGAGTTTCCCTTTGAAAATTCATAAATCCAATTGAGTGGCATTAAGTAGTTTAATTCAAGACGAACCCGTAATTTTCAACTCTATTGTAATATAATAAAGTACAAAAATCCAGTTTTATTTAGATTAACCGTAACGTTCAACAATTGCCCAATAAATACTACAATGTACAATAAATAACTCTATCCTGCACTCCTGGTGCCTACAGTCAATAGACCAACCTTAGCTAGAGTTCTTGGAATGTAAGATACAACAATATTTCTATTCTTTTCTGATGTGAAGTAACAAGTAGCAACAAACAACGAACTTTTTTCTTAAAACATAATACCAACGATGATTCGAGTGCTTCAAAGTACATCATATCACTTCCTCCTTTCCTTTGGTGCCTCCAGTTAGTACCATGATAAGTTGGAGTTAAAAGGAACATCACTTAATTCCCTCCTTACTTACAGGTTCCTTCAGGCCTCAAGGGTACTTAAAATGTTCCAAGGTACAGCAAATAACTTCCTCCTTCCCTCTAGAGCATCCAGTTAGAACAACAATAAGTTGGAGTTCCAAAGTACAGCACCTAATTCCCTCCTTACTTACCGGTTCCTACAGGCATGAACTCAAGGGTACTTGAAATGTTCCAAGGTACAGCAAATAACTTCCTCTTCCCTCTAGAGCATCCAGTTAGAACAACAATAAGTTGGAGTTCCAAAGTACAGCACTTAATTCCCTTCTTACTAATATAGACTTACCCCAGCAAGAGTTCCTTCAAGCATGGTTCTTCAAGGGTACTTGAAATATTGTAAGGTACAACAACAAATTACCCCCTTCTTTCTCGGTGCTCGCAGCGACACACATGGTCGTCTCTAGGCGGAAGGGGACTGAAGCTGGGTGTTTCTGGATGTAGTTCAGTTCAGGCAAATACACGCTGTACTCTACAGTTGGTCCAGCCGTCATGGCAGCCTTATGGTGGTGGTCATTATCCGCCGGCTCTGTGTTTAGTTGAGTCGTATAATGAACAATAAACGGGAGTGAGGAGTTTTCTTCTGTAACGCACCTTAAGGGCTTTGTTCTTTCATAGCGCAACTATAAGCCATGTTAGTTATGGCCGTTCTTCCTTGCAAAAACTGCTGGACCCGAGTTTACTGCAGCCCCTCGTCATCTGTAGGCGTACTTAATAAGTTATTAACGTCCTCCAAGTCTAATGTCTTTCATGTATAAAAGTTTGTCATTAATTACCAGCATCTTGGAAGAAACTATTTTTCAGAAACTTCTTCCGGTTCAGAGAAGATTTCGATTAGTATTTTAAATAAATCAATCCAAGCCCAAGAATCGGAAAATGGAGAATCTTTCCTTTATCGAATCGATTTTTAATTTTGATGAACAAAACAAACTACATATCATTCTTCAAGCTCTTTTCTTACTGAATATATAATTTACTGTTTAAGATGATTCAAACATTTAATTAATTGTAGTTATTTATTTGGTAAGGCCTTTCTTACACTAGTTTAGGTATGTCTGAAGATAGTAACATCGTTACCAAAAGGTCTTACAAAACAAAAAAAAATAAAAAAAAAACTATAATTACTGGAGTGTTTGATTGATTCATCTTTAACATTATATAATTTACGAACATCTAGTTATAGATTGTATACTTATTATTCGTAGTTTAGTTGAAACGACATATCACGTATGATACTGTAAATCCTGTCTTACATTTTTAATTATCAGGTGTTTTGAAAGTCGTTCATAAATCGTTTACAAATTATTTCCCAAACATTTTGAATAGACAGGACACATTCTAAAGTGTTTTAATTATTATCAGAACAAAATTATAGTTAACGTCTTGTAAGTAAGTTGGTTTAAGTTGCTATTTTCCCTTTTTTAGTCAACATACTAGTACAAATGTCCTTGAACATAATGTAAATGTTTAGCCCTTGCCTGAGGGTTTCATCACTTTCAGATAGGTAATCATTGTGCTAGCGTCGAGTTGATATCCAAGATAGCGCTGATAAAATTGTCTATTCTACAATCTCAAGGGTTTTTCAGTTAGATGGATAAATTAGTATGCCACAAATTGTCTATTCTACACTCTCAAGTGTTTTTCAGTTAGATGGATAAATTAGTATGCCACAAATTGTCTATTCTACACTCTCAAGTGTTTTTCAGTTAGATGGATAAATTAGTATGCCACAAATTGTCTATTCTACAATCTCAAGTGTTTTTCAGTTAGATGGATAAATTAGTATGCCACAAATTGTCTATTCTACAATCTCAAGTGTTTTTCAGTTAGATGGATAAATTAGAATGTCACAAATTGTCTATTCTACACTCTCAAGTGTTTTTCAGTTAAATGGATAAATTATTATGCCACAAATTGTCTATTCTACACTCTCAAGTGTTTTTCAGTTAGATGGATAAATTAGTATGCCACAAATTGTCTATTCTACAATCTCAAGTGTTTTTCAGTTAGATGGATAAATTAGTATGCCAAAATTGTCTATTCTACAATCTCAAGTGTTTTTCAGTTAGATGGATAAATTAGTATGCCACAAATTGTCTATTCTACACTCTCAAGTGTTTTTCAGTTAGATAGATAAATTAGTATCCCACAAGTTCCAACTTTAATTCATTAATTTAGCAATCGATAAAATGACTTGTATTTTATAACGACTTTAAAATTATGTACCTGTTCCTTGGTTTGATTTTGTCAGCTAGTTTAACTGTACAAGTATTAGGAGTCTATCTTAGGAAATAGCACCGTCAGAGTTGAATCAATTACTTTATGAAGTGAAGGAAGATTTTGACTAGGAAGTGCTTCTTCTCATTAAATTGGCTCTCCTCCTTCCTTTGACCATCGAGAATCCAGAGAACTCCGCAAAGATTTTGTATGTATGAGAATGTACAACTATGGTGACAAGAGCGTACTTCTTGGCTGTAGGGTATGGTTAGAAATAGAGGAGCAAGGGGCCTATAGAAAATACAATATGCAGGGCAAAGGATAAGACTAACATGTGTGATAATACCCTTCTTACGTGACTGAAAATGTTGTCATACAGCTAATAACTGAATGCCAAAGGTTATTAAAGCGATACTTGTCTATGAGGATTTTGTACAATGCCCGCAGGTCCCAGACCGAGGGTAACTATCAGGAGGAGCGTGGTGTTGGTGTCTATGAGGATTTTGTACAATGCCCGCAGGTCCCAGACCGAAGGGTAATTACCAGCAGGAGCGTGGTGCTGGTGTCTGTGGGGATGTTGTATAATTCCCGCAGGTCCCAGACCGAGGGGTAACTATCAGGAGGAGCGTGGTGCTGGTGTCTATGAGGATGTTGTACGATGCCCGCAGGTCCCAGACCGAAAGGTAATTACCAGAAGGAGTGTGGTGCTGGTGTTTGTGGGGATGTTGTATAATTCTCGCAGCTCCCAGACCGAAAGATAATTACCAGAAGGAGTGTGGTGCTGGTGTTTGTGGGGATGATGTATAATTCTCGCAGCTCCCAGACCGAGGGGTAACTATCAGGAGGAGCGTGGTGCTGGTGTCTGTGGGGATGTTGTACAATGCCCGCAGGTCCCAGATCGAGGGGTAACTATCAGGAGGAGCGTGGTGTTGGTGTCTGTGGGGATGTTGTACAATGCCTGCAGGTCCCAGACCGAAGGGTAACTACCAGCACGAGCGTGGTGCTGGTGTTTGCATGGCTGCCGTCAATGACGTGCCGGAATGTAGTAACCTGTTTCCTCTGACCGGTCCACTCCCTTCTCTCTTCACAAATCCTCCATTCTTGGTTTTGTTTTATGATTCTCATGCATTTTACGTTTTACAACTCAAGACTGGCACTGGTGGATTCATTTTCAAAAGTTAATTATTTATAAATGCCACTCGTACGTAACATGGCTTTGTTAATTATATAGACAGATATATTACTACTGTAGACCTCAACATGGCTTTGTTAATTATATAGACAGATATATTACTACTGTAGACCTCAACATGGCTTTGTTAATCATATAGACAGATCTATTACTACTGTAAACCTCAACATGGCTTTGTTAATCATATAGGCAGATCTATTACTACTGTAGACCTCAACATGGCTTTGTTAATCATATAGACAGATCTATTACTACTGTAGACCTTAACATGGCTTTGTTAATCATATAGACAGATCTATTACTACTGTAGACTCAACATGGCTTTGTTAATCATATAGACAGATCTATTACTACTGTACACCTCAACATGGCTTTGTTAATCATATAGACAGATCTATTACTACTGTAGACCTCAACATGGCTTTGTTAATCGTATAGACAGATCTATTACTACTGTAGACCTCAACATGGCTTTATTAATCATATAGGCAGATCTATTACTACTGTAGACCTTAACATGGCTTTTTTAATCATATAGACAGATCTATTACTACTGTAGACCTCAACATGGCTTTGTTAATCATATAGACAGATCTATTACTACTGTAGACCTCAACATGGCTTTGTTAATCGTATAGACAGATCTATTACTACTGTAGACCTTAACATGGCTTTGTTAATCATATAGGCAGATCTATTACTACTGTAGACCTTAACATGGCTTTGTTAATCATATAGGCAGATCTATTACTACTGTAGACCTTAACATGGCTTTGTTAATCATATATACAGATCTATTACTACTGTAGACTCAACATGGCTTTGTTAATCATATAGACAGATCTATTACTACTGTAGACCCCAACATGGCTTTGTTAATCATATAGACAGATCTATTACTACTGTAGACCTCAACATGGCTTTGTTAATCATATAGACAGATCTATTACTACTGTAGACCTTAACATGGCTTTGTTAATCATATAGACAGATCTATTACTACTGTAGACCTCAACATGGCTTTGTTAATCATATAGACAGATATATTACTACTGTAGACCTTAACATGGCTTTGTTAATCATATAGACAGATCTATTACTACTGTAGACTCAACATGGCTTTGTTAATCATATAGACAGATCTATTACTACTGTAGACCTCAACATGGCTTTGTTAATCATATAGGCAGATCTATTACTACTGTAGACCTCAACATGGCTTTGTTAATCATATAGACAGATATATTACTACTGTAGACCTTAACATGGCTTTGTTAATCATATAGACAGATCTATTACTACTGTAGACCTTAACATGGCTTTGTTAATCATATAGGCAGATCTATTACTACTATAGACCTTAACATGGCTTTGTTAATCATATAGACAGATCTATTACTACTGTAGACCTTAACATGGCTTTGTTAATCATATAGACAGATCTATTACTACTGTAGACTCAACATGGCTTTGTTAATCATATAGACAGATCTATTACTACTGTAGACCCCAACATGGCTTTTTTAATCATATATACAGATCTATTACTACTGTAGACCCCAACATGGCTTTTTTAATCATATATACAGATCTATTACTACTGTAGACCCCAACATGGCTTTTTTAATCATATAGACAGATCTATTACTACTGTAGGGTATTCTTCTTAATTTGCGTACTATATTAAATGTACCAAAAGTTAGTTTAGTTTTAAAGATTGTTGATGGGTTTGTTATAAACGTTACTCATAAAATGAAATAAAATATTGACACAATTTTGACGGTGGTTTAATCCAAATCGATGATGGTGGTAAATTTGTGAGTGGATGCAAAGCTACACGAATCCCTTGCCGCCCTTGAAGAAGTATGTGCCAAAATAGTATCATTGAGGTATCAGAAATGATTCCCAATGATAAGGTGACGCACTAGCACAACCCTCAACATCGGGAACTCAGTAAAATCGACCAGTTAGGAAGTTTCTTTGGAAGTCATAATCTGATGCATAATCTGGGCTGAAAGTTGACTTATAGTATACACTCTCGGAAGTCTTGTTAAAAAAGGATCCTTTGCTGGGTTTGAATGCAAGCACATCGAGGTGACGTACAAGGAGGAGTGAGGTGCGTATTTAAGATATTGGCATGGTCAGTGAGGTGGTTTTAAGTGCACAGATACAAGGAGGTATGAGGCCCGTGAGGGTTGCACGGTGCATGCACAGTTAGGTTAGGCACAGGAGATACAAGTTAAAGTGAGGCCCGTGATGTATGCACGCACAGTGAGGTGGGATACAGCGATGATTTAGGCTCGTGAGGTATGCACGCACAGTGAAGTGGGATACTGTGATGATTTAGGCCCGTGAGGTATGCACGTACAGCGAGGTGGGATACAGCGATGATTTAGGCCCTTGCAGAATGCACGCACAGTGAGGGGGGATACAGCGATGATTAAGGACCGTGAGGTATGCATGCACAGTGAGGTGGGATACAGCGATGATTGAGGCCCGTGAGGTATGCACGCACAGTGAGGTGGGATACAGCGATGATTTAGGCCCGTGCGGAATGCACGCACAGTGAGGTGGGATACAGCGATGATTGAGGACCGTGAGGTATGCACGCACAGTGAGGTGGGATACAGCGATGATTTAGGCCCGTGCGGAATGCACGCACAGTGAAGTGGGATACAGCGATGATTGAGGACCGTGAGGTATGCACGCACAGTGAGGTGGGATACAACGATGATTTAGGCCCGTAAGGTATGCACGTACAGTGAAGTGGGATACTGTGATGATTTAGGCCTGTGAGGTATGCACGTACAGTGAGGTGGGATACAGCGATGATTTAGGCCCGTGAGGTATGCACGTACAGTGAAGTGGGATACTGTGATGATTTAGGCCCGTGAGGTATGCACGTACAGTGAAGTGGGATACAGCGATGATTTAGGCCCGTGAGGTATGCACGTACAGTGAGGTGGGATACAGCGATGATTTAGGCCCGTGAGGTATGCACGTACAGTGAAGTGGGATACTGTGATGATTTAGGCCCGTGAGGTATGCACGTACAGTGAAGTGGGATACAGCGATGATTTAGGCTCATGAGGTATGCACGCACAGTGAAGTGGGATACTGTGATGATTTAGGCCCGTGAGGTATGCACGTACAGTGTGGTGGGATACAGCGATGATTTAGGCCCGTGCAGAATGCACGCACAGTGAGGTGGGATACAGCGATGATTAAGGGCCGTGAGATATGCACGCACAGTGAGGTGGGATACAGCGATGATTTAGGCCCGTGCAAAATGCACGCACAGTGAGGTGGGATACAGCGATGATTGAGGACCGTGAGGTATGCACGCACAGTGAGGTGGGATACAGCGATGATTTAGGCTCGTGAGGTATGCACGCACAGTGAAGTGGGATACTGTGATGATTTAGGCCTGTGAGGTATGCACGTACAGTGAGGTGGGATACAGCGATGATTTAGGCCCTTGCAGAATGCACGCAGTGAGGTGGGATACAGCGATGATTGAGGACCGTGAGGTATGCACGCACAGTGAGATGGGATATAGCGATGATTGAGGCCCGTGAGGTATGCACGCACAGTGAGGTGGGATACAGCGATGATTGAGGCCCGTGAGGTATGCACGCACAGTGAGGTGGGATACAGCGATGATTTAGGCCCGTGCAGAATGCACGCACAGTGAGGTGGGATACAGCGATGATTGAGGACCGTGAGGTATGCACGCACAGTGAGATGGGATATAGCGATGATTGAGGCCCGTGAGGTATGCACGCACAGTGAGGTGGGATACAGCGATGATTGAGGACCGTGAGGTATGCACGCACAGTGAGGTGGGATACAGCGATGATTGAGGCCCGTGAGGTATGCACGTACAGTGAGGTGGGATACAGCGATGATTGAGGCCCTTGAGGTATGCACGCACAGTGAGGTGGGATACAGCGATGATTGAGGCTCGTGAGGTATGCGCGCACAGCGAGGTAGGGTACAGCGATGATTGAGGCCCGTGAGGTATGCACGTATAGTGAGGTGGGATACAGCGATGATTGAGGCCCGTGAGGTATGCACGTACAGTGAGGTGGGATACAGCGATGATTGAGGCCCGTGAGGTATGCACGCACAGTGAGGTGGGATACAGCGATGATTGAGGCCCGTGAGGTATGCACGCACAGTGAGGTGGGATACAGCGATGATTGAGGCCCGTGGGGTATGCACGCACAGTGAGGTGGGATACAGCGATGATTGAGGCTCGTGAGGTATGCACGCACAGTGAGGTGGGATACAGCGATGATTGAGGCCCGTGAGGTATGCACGTACAGTGAGGTGGGATACAGCGATGATTGAGGCCCTTGAGGTATGCACGCACAGTGAGGTGGGATACAGCGATGATTGAGGCCCGTGGGGTATGCACGCACAGTGAGGTGGGATACAGCGATGATTGAGGCTCGTGAGGTATGCGCGCACAGCGAGGTAGGATACAGAGATGATTGAGGCCCGTGAGGTATGCACACACAGTGAGGTGGGTTTGTTTACGTCGCGATGGCCATCGACCCGAAGACCGCTCAATGCCGGTCGGCCCACTCTGTTGTCAAGGTCAATACCCCATTCCATTTGGGCGCCGTGCCGACAAGACGTGACCTCATCACGATATTGTGTCACAAGTCAAGATGGCCCCAAAACCTCTAGTGTTTTTGTACAAACTAAAGAGATTATCGATTCTGCCTAAACGAACCGTGCTAAACCCTTCATACAGGTATGATAACAGTTTTGACCTTCACTTATTAGAGATTCGAATCTATCCGATAAGGACTTGTTATTGTTGAATTAGCTGGCAATCGACTATCAACTACGTAGTTTTTATGCTCTATTTTTTTATCTAACATTAAGTTAGATGTTAAAGGGGAATTAGACTATGGTTAACTACGCACTGGATGATTTTATCGGATTTTTTATCATGTTAAATCATTTCTTCGATTTACAGTTTTTTAAATCAATTTGTTGAACCCGTCCTCAAGTTAATTGCCAAAAGTAAAATGTTACATTTTAGATATTTAATAAGTATCAGTAGCGTTGTCAATGAAATAACAAAACAATCACAAAATATAAATAAGCAGTATGATACTGACTTAAAACATATCTTTAAATGTACTGTAATGCTAAAACTAGTTTTTTTCAGCATAAACAAGCTATTTTTTTATTTTGAATTATCTGAACAAAAGTTCATAATGTACAAAACTAAATTATAAAACTATCCTTCACTTCCTTACAATCCCAAACGAAACGGTTTTCTGATTTTGCTCAATAATTTTGCAATATTGACTAGTAGTATTATTTAGCAACTATACTCAAGAGGTTGATATATTGGACCTTCGTCTTGGATGTTGGTGTTGGAACTCATGCCCATCAACTTAGATACTATCTCCTCTACAATTACCTTTACAATGTCCTACGTTGAAGTTTTCACCATCTTACTTTAATCCCCAGCCCACCTCGTGATTTGTGTAATCCACTGCAGATTCTCTAGGTTTAAGGCAGTGCAATGCAAATGATCTACGTAGAATAATGGTACCATAATGTAAGCTTCCTCAACTTCTCAATCGTAGATTATATTTCATGTCACTTTGCAAATATCTACGTTTTTGTTTACATTCGTGTCTTCAGGTTTGTAGATCATCTGGCATACATTGATCAAAGTCTCCAACGTGTCTATTAGGAGAGTAGGTATTTTTCAATATATTTAGTTTAGTTCGAATATTTTGTTTGAACAAAATTAAAGCTGGGATTCTCTCAGGAGCAATCTTCACTTTCGTACTTTGAAGGACACAAGTCATCTGGTTCGTTCTTTCTCCATTGTGTGAAGTTCCATTTTGTTAGTTTTACCCATTTTGATGACGTGGAGCTTTGACAATATCATAAGTCGATGTAACTATCATCAAAGTGTTGAGTCTATTGAGAATAAACGATAAAATAGTTACCACGAATAACAAATATGCAAACTCATCTTTCAATATTTGAACCATGAAGAATGTTTAATTGAATTAATTGTACTGTCATCAAAAAATGTGTAATAATCTTAGTGTTTTGTACATTTAACCGTTTTGTACTGTAGGCTACTGCTATAACAAAATAAATGCCCTAGATCTTGTTTCTAAAGAAGATTTGAAAATCACTAAGATCGATTATACATCGACAGGATTTATTTAAGTTGATATGTTAATATCTTGTTCATTGTCTGAATTGACAGATTTACGAACAGTTCTGTCTGACTCTACACTTCTACATCTTAGTGATGAGAAGTGTAGAGTTGTTCATAACTGATTGCTTCCTGAGACTAAGCGGAAGAAACCATGAACTAATAAAATAGTGTAACATTCTATAGTGTAAAGTCTCCTTCAAAGTTCCCTGTAGGTATCATTAGTTTAGCCGATTTGCAGAGTATTAAATCTCAGACGTCTCATCACCTCTTTCTCTCCTTACTTGAGACAGGTAAATAGTTGTTCTTGCGGGATAGCCTTATAAAATAAGGAATCATAAATAGGTAAAGTGACATAAATAATTGATATGGAAAGTTAAGCTAGTCTATAATGGTCGATTGATCAAATTCACACTAATGTCCAGTATAATTATTGTTAAGTTTATAAAATCCTTGCTAAAGTAAGAGGAGTTGAAAATGAAAGTAAAAATGTTAGATCGATCGAGCATTCTACTACATGCTTATTCTTTGAAAACTTAGAAATACTAGCTGAGCACGATTGATTCGGAGGTTTTTTTGCAGAGTCCGCAATTAAAAACTACTCTATGATTCTGATCTCCTGATACTTTGCCAACTTGGAAATTCAAGGATATCAAGATCAGGCCCGAAACTAAGGGGAGGCAAGGGTGCACGTGCCCCGGGCGGCAGGATTTTGGGGGCGGCAGGGAAAAAATAAAAATAATTAAAACGTAAAAGTAGGTATTTGAATTTTGTAGTGTTGGGTCAGTCAACTGTAGGCCTATGCGTTATATGATACCAATAAAATAAGTTTGTGTATTTATAAATTATAATAAACAAGGTACAGTTTACTTTTTACACGTTTACATTGGAATAATATTAACTTACTAGCTCCAGCTAGCAGCCGATATCGGGTGAAATCAACCACACGTTCTTTCTACCTTTTCATCAGTAATTTTCAAAGCCTGAGTCATCCAGTCTTTGTATAAAATACGCCCCCCTCTTCATCCGCCGATATCATGCTCCCGCACACAAATGATGAACTGACTGCGAATAGTACACTTGAACGAAGAACCAGACAAGAAACTAGGAAGATATTACCGAACCCAAATTCATAGCTGAAAACAACGGTGTAATTATAGAGAAAAAAAGAAAAGAAAGAAGAACAAATGCCTAGTGAGATGTGAGAAAATGAAGCCTCTGACTCGCATGCTGAAGACTTGTTTAGAATGTCTTTCTTAGAAGTCATTGACAGGATAAACACTGAATTAAATACAAGGTTTGGAGAATATAAATGGAAAAGTTGGATTTTTAAGCGGTGTTCAAATTCTTGATATCGAAGTAAATGATTTAAATAGTAAGGCAGAAGCTTTGGCAAATATTTGCCATAAGGATCTGAATAAAGAAGAATTTATGTTTGAAGTTGAAAGTATCGTGCATTTGCAGTAGAGCAAGATTTTAAGGATCCTACACCCCTTTCAATGCTCTTATTTATAAACATAAACTTCAAGCAGCTTATTCAAACATAACCACAGGACTGACGATGTACGTAACAGTTCTTGTTTCAGTTGCCTCTGGAGAAAGAAGTTTTAGTAAATTAAAACTCATAAAAAAACTACCTAAGAAGTTCAATGAGGCTAATTAACCTTGGTATTATATCAATCGAACATAAGAGATCTCTATTCAATTACGATGCTCTGCATCGAATAAATCTCGCAAAATTAAACTGAAGAACTGACATTATAACAGAACAGTGTACCTTAGTATATATGGCATGTGTTATATAAGACTAACTATAATTTGTATAATTACTGATACAGGGATGCTTTGTACTAGTTAACTTATGTACCGTGAAGTCTTATGTACTTTTTAGCATTTAAAATAAATAAATACCAGTTGCTCATAATATTTCAGATAGATAAAATGATAGAAGTACAGTTCATAATAATTATTTGTTTTTTGTTTAGTATCACAAGCTGTAACCCAATTGCCAAGCATTATTGAATTATTATTATTATTATCATGACAATACTTATTTTGACGCTTTTATTTTGTACAACTTCACTTTTGTTTGAAAATTTTTTTGAATTTGAAAGTGATTTGTGATTCTTCTTTGGCAATGCAGCAAGTAGAAATTACTTAATTATTAGAATATATCTACAACGACACAGTTTTCAACAAACTGCACATTTAATTTGATTTGCTGTGAATGTTTTTAAATTAAACTTAAATAAATGTAAATGTTTTACAAATTCAAATGTGATGGTTTATATTTTACCTCGCCTAATTTTTGTTAAGTTATTGACATTTATCTATCCGGGAGGGGGCGGCAGTCAAATTTTTGCCCCCCTGAAAAAAATCGTTGTTCCGGCCCTGATTAGGATTGAGCAGGAGGTTCTGTTGAGTTGCGAAAAACCCCAGCATGATTCTGATCTCCTGACAAGGAAACACCATTAGTCTACTTCTACACGTTTGTGGTCAGTTTGGTGAAATGTATAAGAACTCTATTTCATCAGTTTTAGATAGACAAAAGCTTCATTATTCATACAATGATGATGGATATCATATCCATATTACGTTATCGTATATTATGTACAGATTTACCCTGACTATCCCCATGTGAATGCATAAGCACATAACCCAACGGTCATAAGCCACATAAGCCAACGCAAGTCGAGTAAGTCTAAACCAGGAGTCCTTAAATACTTACCTCCATTTAACTTATCTAAAATCTCATAATACTATGAATAGGTATAATGGTATTTTGTAACAGTTAAAATGCTGTCATTTTGTAATCAGCACATTCTCACTGTATCACAATCCTTTGTTATTTTTACAATGGGGGCACCACAATCACCATTAATGACTTAGATATGAGACTTTCCCCTTTCAGTGACCTTAGCTCGTCTTTAATATTTTGTCTCAAGGTTAAAGATAGCATGTGTTTGTTTGATATATTTTGTTTGTTATTATTATTTTATAAAGAAATAAAAAAATGGAACTTTTTAATATCACCATAAATGCAAGGCGACCAAGTGCTATCCCATCTTCACCGATAACCAACTGTCTATAGTCGAAGTCTATACAATAATTTTAGTTTTGTTTTAGGTTGAACAAATTCAATAAAGTTGTTTCTTGTTTATGCGCCTCCTATTTAATTCTCGCCGGGTATTGAGTTGAATTATGATTGTTCAGCCATATTTACGGTAAATTTGGGAACAATTAATTGTAGGAGCTAAATTTGGAGATTTGTCAATCGATCGTATTTTAGAGACCGAAATGCTTTTAAAATCTTGTTATTTCTAAAGATTTTAAGCCTGCCAATAAGAAATTTAGCTGCGTCCCTGAATGGGTTAACGTATATAATATTTTTCAGAGATTTAAGGCCACTTGACTTTGATATTTTCTAGTTATGAGAAGTGTTTATGACAATGCTCGTGGGTAGGTGACGTTGGCCGTGACTCCCAAGCGTGAGCAAGTCATTTCGGAACCGCCATCCGACTCACTTCTCACCGCTTCTCATGAGAAGTCCCCCTTGTTTTTCAGACTGTCTTCCCTGCCAGCATTGCACGGAACAATTATACCGACTCTGGAATTACATTCGCCGCGGAAATTGTAGTTAGCTTTTCATCTCGCCGAATTGAATAAAGTCTGTCATTCTTGAGGTTAGATATAGGAGATTTGCTTTCGTCTATTTTTAAATGCTATAAAGTATGCTTTAGTTACTAGCGTTTTCGAATGAATAATGTGTGTTAGAGCTCGGTATCGTGTCTTAATTATAATATTTCCATTAGACCGTTATCTTAGATGGAATGTCATTAGTTGAGGATTACAAACATGAGAGTACTAGAGTTTCTTTCTAAATCCTAAACACAATTTTACTGTGATAGATATAATTATGTAGTGTACAACATTTAGGTGTCTTATATGTAACATTATTTTAAAAAACGCCATCAGTCACACTTGACAAAAATCAAATAAAAACTGTTTAATCATGCTCGTCTCAATGGTAAAGTCTGATGACTTTTACATCTAAATATCGTAAATATCGCACAAAAGTTGGTTAAAAATTTGCTGTAGAATAACACAATAGTATAAATAAGATAAATATCTACGCATTAAAAATAAAAATACATCGAAAACAGAAATGTGGTGCATTTTTTGTTCTTCGTGGTATTACGAAACAAAAAATTCAGATTGCATTTTTTCTCAACTCTTGACAAATGCATCGTGCCCTGTTGTTCCAGATGACAGAGATGTTTAAGGTAAGGGCGAGGATGACTAGAATTTTACGCTTAGGCCAAGACCCAAGTGACACCTTTGTCTGTTGCAAATGACGGAGTTGTTCAAGGTGCCTTGCGAGGAGAACTGGAATACCGCGCTGATGCCAAGCTCCAAATGACACCTTTGTCTGTTGCAGATGACGGAGGTGTTCAAGGTGCAGGGTGAGGAGGACTGGAGTGCCGCACTACTAGATGTCAAGCCCCAAGTGATCCTGCATGACCGACTGATGACAGACGCGGCACTCGGTACGGCACCAATCAAGACAGAACACTCCTACTGCAGCCTCACCGTCAGTGGTTCAGACAGCCCGCCAGACTCCCCACTAGAAATGGAAGGTCAGTTAAACATTGTCCCAAATAATATATAAATTGATTACCATTCAAACTAGCAGTTCAAGAAATATACAGGTTGATTAATGAGACTTTAATGGGATAGTTCTTCAATATGATGTGCACGGTAGGTAGGTTGGAGAGCTCTCCTTTACCGTGTCTACTGTACGTAGGTTTGGGAATCTCTTCGATAGGGTGTGTACGGTAGGTTGGTTGGGGAGCTGTAATTTACCGTGTCTACTGTAGGTAGGTTGGCGAATCTCTTCGATAGCGTGTTAATGATAGGTGGGTGGGGGATGGCTTCAATTGCATGTGTACAGTAGGTTGGTGGGGAGCTCTAAAATAGTATGTGTATGGCAATATTTGGAGGGGGTTCTTTCATTGCGTGTGACGGTGGTTAGGGCGACAGGACCATTCAAACCAATATATTGCATCTGAGTACCTGTGATAATTGACATGCTCTCTTCCGGAAGTAATACAATTTTCGAGTGACTGCAATCGAATAAAAACGTGAAACTAAAATCGAATAAAATTGTTTGTAAACCAGAAGTAAATTAATTGTACTCTCTACGAAGGTTTCCAACTTACTTTTAATCATCTGGTCTTCAATTGTATAAACATGACATTAAAATGTTAAATTGGATATTCGGGATGCCCGTGTTTAGTTAACCAACAAACCATACGAATCGACATTTCTCTTCGTTAACGGTTTCTTTTGCGTGGATAATTTGTGAGGATGTGGATTCCAACAAGTGAACCAAGACAGAACCAATCTATCTTGAAAAATAATAGAGTAGCGGAGAACAAGTACAGTATTAGAATAGATGGACGTTTTATAGGTAAATGTTGCCTATTGATATTTTGTTGTCAGTAAACAAGAGCAGCAGTTTGAACTCCGTAGTCGGGAACGACTGGTATATCTTCATTGCAATGTACTCTGGTATCTCTGCTGCCACTTAGCGTTGTCATGCCGTGACTTCCGGCCTGCTCAAGTCAACGCACATTTAATTAGGCTGGTTATTTCAGTTTTAGTCGCAAGTGTTGTCACAATAGAATGGTTACCACGGCAAAAATGGCCGGTACCTTTCTAGATGTTGGGTAGGTGGTACCCCCACACGCCACAGTCGGCATCTTAGTTTATGGAGTACTCTTAGTAATACGACATACCCAACGGCATCTCACTGAAATCTCGTTTACGATTAACAGTGGGATATTTTCTCACAGTTGTTCAACAAAAATCTTAGATATTTAATTAAATTTGTTTTTATACCTGTCGGAGAAAAAACGACACATAAAAGAATACAGCATCGTAAATACAATATTGCTCAGTTCGAGTTTTTATACAAAGTAAATTAGCTTACTAGTTAAAATGTTAAAGAACATAAAGGTTATGTAAGTTCATGTGCAATGTTAACGTCAGTATAATCCTCGTAAGCCACTCTTTGGCCAATAGCTTAGGTCGGAGTTTCATAGCAAGTTTTTAGGTTCTTTATCTGGAAAATTTATCATACCAAGTCAGCACCTTCTGGTGCCGTTTTAGCAGCTATGATATTTTTTTAAAGAAGTCATTTATCAAACAGTTGCACATACCGAAATATACAGTCCATTTTTTTTATTAACTCATTTTTTATAATTGCGTAATATGTAGGCCTACTTACATTAAGGAGGCACAATAATTCGGCAACAGTGACTCAGGAAATTCTTTACTTTCTCTTGTAATGAAGTATAAATGTCAATTGAGTCAATTAATTGAATATTACACTGTGCATTTTCAAATAATCGATTTCTCGTGGTTAGCCGATTTTATTATGTTTATATTTCCAGTTCTACGATCCATTTTTGGGTTTAAAATAACTTGTGAAATTGATTTACCTATTAATTATTTTTTTACATTATTGAAAAATTGTTGACTCTTCTTTGATCAAATTTGAGTTTTTTTTAATTATGTACACTGAAGAATTATTGTTACCTTTTTAATTTATAATTGTTTTATTATTCTAACAAACAAATATGAAAAATACTTTTTACACTAAGTACTTTTTACTTTTTACCAATAGTTCAGTAAAATGCGTATACTGTAGTATACTTTTACACAAATAAAGTGTAAATATTGAACTTTTTTACGTTTTTACTTATGATATTCGTAAATTAGGTACATGAATTAGAGCTCTAAGAACGGCTGCCATGCAGTTCCCCCGGCGGTCGAAGGGACTAATTAGGGTCGATAATCCTCTGTCCCAAAAATGTCTGCAGTTCCCCCGGTGGTCACTCCGGCGCACTCCGCTAACCTAACCTAACCTAACCTAACCTAAAAAACCCCAATAGGACAGGAGGCAGGGCTGAAAGTGACCGCCGGGGGAATTGCAGTACACCCTAGAAGGGGCTCCGGGGGAACTGCAGGTACCCTCCGGGGGCTTACCCTGACCGCCGGGGGAACTGCAGAACGCCCCTAAGAACTACGATAAATTATATTATTTCTAACGAAACTTGTTTTTTTTTTTTTTTTTTTTTTTTTTTTTTTAGTTGAAGATTCATAAGTATTCTTAAACCATTTGCCATTTTTAGTTTGGATACGGAAAGCGCTCTTGTTTGTTCTTTCGTAGATTGCCTTTTAAAACATAATTTTTCGGTTTTTGGTGTATATGTGTCTCCTTAGAGACGTGCAAGTTGATGCTCTCTTTGCTATGTTTTACATACGAGTATATGTTTAGACCTTGTTAATGATTTGATACAACAATGGTGGTATACTCAAACGATAGTAAATGTAAAGAAAGATTCACAACTCGTGGGAAATCTAAATTTGGAGACTTTTCTCTAAATATGTGCTACTACTGAAGTAGAAGGAAAAGCCTGATTCCCAAATTTAAATAGTTATTTACTGTATATTAATTTTCTCTGCAAACCCCTTGAGTTTTTATTTTGAAAATTAACAATGGTCTGAAAATTCCCCTGCTTATTGTTATGAGGACTGCTGACCCAACGGTTCAAGTAGGTCGCTGATACCATGCTGATGTGTGCTGTTCAAAGGTTGAACATTTTTACCCCTCTCAAATGTTTTGTGCTGTTTAATTAGGACAATGCCCAGACCACTTCGACCAGACCCAAACTTGTTTTTTTTGTTTTTTTTTTTTATTATTCACCTGGCTTACAGAAGTGATTTGAATCAAATCCTGTCGAGAATTTTAGTGGACTGCATTTAAATAACTTAAACGATTTGGCCAGCCATTTAGATAGAACGAAAACCGTTTAGCATTCATAATGAAATGCCAACAGGCTTCTAATATATCTCATAATTGTTTATTTGGCCATAATATTTTATAAGATCGAAATACTCGCCTAACTAAATGCTACATTCAATTTAATTTCTTCATTTTCAAGACATTACTACAAATTATAACAATAGTAAATCCTATCTAGTAAAACTTCAACATTCACACCACATTGCTTCATTTAAACTTACAATTTTTTGTTTCATTCAACATTTATCTGCCAATCTTTCCTATATCAACGACCGGTTGTATGCCAAGAACTCTTTAACATTTTAAAACGCTTGTAACACTAAAAAGCGTTTCAAACGAAGCATTAACGTCTTGAGAGTCATGGCAATGTTTGATTGACGTAACTTATTGACGTAACGAACACTCTGTGAAGACAAGTGTTCCGTGTTTCCCAGTTCTTCGGTCATCTCTACACACAGTCTCATACGTATGAACGTCTCGACCGCTAATGGTGCATTTAGACAGTAAACAGTCGTTTTTAAAATGCAACTATTTGTTCACTCTCGATTAAAAAACACACACACACACACACACACACATTAGTATATGTAGTGTTTATTTCTCCCCCTATGAAGCTATTCTATCTATTATATCTTGTCCTCTCAAACGTTTTTCTTACTATACACCCTCCACTTGTGGGTCCTTATGTGTCATCGTTGGTACTCGTTGGACTAAAGAATCAGAAATAGCCCACCTCTGATCTCATCAGCACACTTAACACTTCATCATATTTCGACAATTCAATTCTTATCATCCGATTAAATGCGCTGTTTCGCTCCACAAAAAAAGGGAACAACATATATCTCTATTTCAAGGATTAATAATGATCGTATTGCAACACTTGAAGTGTCGTTTGATTGGTGAAGAACTGAACTAGTGGACCAAAAGTTGATTTTTGTAAAAATTGAGTATTTTTATAATTTTTGTACGGTAAAATATGTGAAACTTTGGATATAATTCTTGATGATGGTAAAAACAACTCACAGTATCAACTTTGGTCCTCTAGATTAGACCTTAGTTAATTATACAGTATTTACCATAACTTATTATAATAATAAACTCGAAACGCATCTTTGAAATATAAAAGCGTGAGATAGTCTGGCGAGGGTAAGAATGTATGTCTACTACAGGGCTGTCGACTTGTCGGTGGTGGATTGGCGGTTTGGGGAACGGTCGTCTTAATGAGATATCCCAATTCTTGTAAGAATCCCCTTCCTGTACCGAAGGAAGTCGGACCAGTTTATCTCGTCTTACCGCCTGCGTGCAAGAGGACCGTCTTCCGCGACCTCTCTCAAGTTCTGATTTATCTTCTCACCAACATGTTATGTATGAATTTCCCCAATGTACATGGGCTGCTGAAGGTAACTTTACCTTACCTTCCCCACCATGAGTATGCTGAAGGTTATCTTAGTTTCAGGAAACAAATGAAATGTTAAACCTATATTAAAGTCCATAAATCAAGTCAAGAAGTATTTAAGGCTCGGATTATCTCCAGTATACGTGGTACTTGGAGTGTGACATGGTAATGTGTGGAGATTGGCAAATGAGGTCCAACGACAGCTTTGTGATAGCGTATCAGCTTCCTGCGGACGAGGGCTGTGCCCCTTTGGGGTAGGAGGGAAGGGTCACTGGCATACTATCATCAATACATCTATCTGTCCAGTGAAAACTTTCATAGACCACCTACAAACCCCGCTCGCCCCCGTCCTAGTCTCACTGATGTGCAAGGGAGTCATTGTATCTAACTTGTCCATAGTGACATACATACTCGTAATAAAGTAACTTGTTGTAATGACTTAATTTTCTGCAACTAATGTTTTTCAAATTTGTATTCGACATTCCTGAAACACCAAGTCATTAGAATTCACTAGAAGTCATATTGGATAGTACCCTGCTGGATGTCGTCAACTGTTCCAAATTCCTAGATATATTCCTGGATAGGGGGTTGACTTGGAATTCTCATAAACTATGTCTGCTCAAAACTTTCCTCAGGAATTAATGTTTTGAGGTCCTTAGCCAAATACTGCCCAAAACGGCGTATTACGGCTTAATTTACCCCGCCTAACATACGGCCTGGTATTGGGGGGGACCAGCTCAAACGGTCAATTTCTCAGAGCGTTCAAATTTCAAAAGCAAGTGATTCGCATAATCGCTCTGTTGAAGTTCAGAGGATCTTGCAAGGAAGGAGTTCAAACTGTTACCCTGCCATGTCTACATTTTAGAGACAACCTTATTCTGTGTGTCTAAGTGTGCTATGACCAGCGTACGGGACATTACACATATGAAACACGAGGCAGGAACACTTACCGAACTGGGAGACACAGGACGGGGGTTTATGAGCGAGGTGCTTATGAGTGAGGACAAGCAGGGGTTCGTTTCATCAACAAGTTTCCCAATTCCATAAAAAGTACCCCGACGGCCAAGGCGTTAAAAACTCGTTTGAAACGCTTTTTAGAGTCCCAAGCATTTCACAGTGTTGACGAGTTCATGCCACACGACTGGGTGACCGCATAATCAGAAGACCGACATCCGGCGCTGGAAGTGGGTTGGCCGTATGAATGTGATGTGAGTGGAGATTTTGTATGTTTGAATGGGAGTTTCATGTTGCGTGATTGTTAAAATGTTAGAACTAATATGACAATTGCTATACATAGTTATTTTCTGGCAATAAAAGATTTGATTTGAGAATCAGTTAATTCGTATAATAACACATACTCACTCATCACTGAATCTAAGAAATTACTTAACATCCAAGGCTGAAATGTTGTAATATGGCTGGATTTACGTTTTAGAAGTACTATAAGGGGATATTTTGTAAATAAATCATCGTAGTTCCGAAATGGTACTCGTTTTAATGCGGAAATGTTAAAATGTCGAAAACAGTGTTTTTTTCTATTTCGCCTGAAGTTGCTAAAACAATGGTCCTGTTGAAAAACTACTAACTTTATTCAGTTTGATCTATTAACTCATTTATCCTTAGTTAGGGATAGATTTTTAATTTGTGCTTGTGACTCAAAACGGCTACTTTACGCACTTTGAAAATAACTTGTATGGTTATATCGACAAAAACCCTATTATATATGATAGAAAAGCTTAATTTTGCAAAAAATTGGCAAAATCTTTAGAATTATTGCAATTATCTTATCGTCTTATCGCCATGGTCTGCAGAGATGACATCTATAAACGTGGCGAGAATTCCGACATCCCACCGATTTAGACTCAGCTGTCTTACTTTGCGCCCTCTAAAAGTAGACTTCAAGAATGTTCTAGACTAAAAAACTTTCCTAACTAGTTGTACAAATTAAAGTCAACCAGAAATTTTTAAAAACATCACTTTGCATGCGTTACTAGAAAGCTTTTTTATCTTTCTACTGATCATTTTGGTCAATATTGTTTTTGTTTTGCTTGCTCTGGTACGTTGTCATGTTTATTTACTGTATTTCTCAAAGTGTCCCTGTCTGCGATTATTGTAATGTATTGTAAATTGTATCAACTGGCCTCTAAAATATGAATCGACCTGAGAGCCATATATACTCCTAGAAGCTAGATGTACACTGTAGATCAATAATTTTTATATTGATAAGTAAATCAACAAACTGTACACTTGTACTTCAGTGTTTTTGCAACTCAATCAGGCGGCTGTGTACAGTTCGGTTCGCTGCGGCCTTGCGGGGCCAAAAACACAGGCGGGTCTTGCAATGCGTAAACCCGATGATGAAACCACCCCTATCTAATAGTAACAAACATGTTAGTTCGGCCCACTTTCTCCGCCCGCCGGCCTCACTTCAAGAACTGCTCCACGAGTATTTCCAGCCACAAATACATTCCTCGCGTTACCTATCAAACATAAGTCGGACCCACGTCTCACCTTTCTTAACACAAACAATCGTCAAATTACATTACTTGAAAGTCTATGAATTACATTAACTTGAAAACATATTCAGCACTGTTTTGGGGTTTTGTTTTTAGTATATCTATATTTGAAACGTGAATAGGTAAACGATAATTCTTTGTGAAAAAACTTGAAAAATCAAAAATAAAAAAAAATCTCTGAATCTTAAGGGGCGTTCTGCTTCACGAAAAATGTATAAAACGTGGATTTCTATTTCAAAGATACGGTCCGTGATGATGATCATATCGTAATGAAGAAAGTGTCATTTAATTCTAGTGAACCCTACCTCTATTTTTGTAAAACATTTATCATTTTTATATTTTATTACAAATGTGTGGCACTTTAAAAGCCATTATTGACTTAAAATTAAATAAGTCATAATATCAACTAATGGTCCACTAAAATAAATCCTATAGATAGGGTTGCCATACATTCAATCAAAGTAAAATACGGACTCCGGATAAACTTGGGGTCTGGTTGGAGGGGGGTATTTTTAAAACTGTCTTTTATGAATTTTATTACTGTATATGCGATTCAGGTTTTTAATTAGGAAAAATAATTAACTACTTTGTGATGTGTACTCGTAATATTAATATTACAACCATATTTTAATTTAAGATTACAGAATAATGCAATATTAATAGACAGTTATTGTTTTCATTTCAAAAGTCATTCATTACGTTTTAGTTAACTCGGCAGAATTCAATAAATTGGCATAGTTCTTCAGGCATCTCTAGTGCTAGTTGTACTAGTACACTGGCTGAAGGCTGAAACCGGACAAATTTTTCTGAATATAAAGTAATACATGACATGTCATTGTTAACTTTGATGCTTAGAACAGCTTTGCCCTTCTCCACTGACAGTCTAATTCGATCTGGTGTCCAGACATTTTTCACTATAATAAAACTCGTTCAACTGGTGCCGAAGGACTGAGTAGAGAGAGAGAGCAAACTTCAACACTCATTCAACATTTTCACACTTATTTTCGGCCAATGTTAAGAGTTGAAAAACTTCTTTTTCTAAGGGGAGGGAGGTGTATGGTGTTATATAAATAGAGCATAGTATGTGAGATACAACCTCTCACGACTCACGAGTGTCGATTGACGATTGCCCGAAGTAATACACGTTTGTATTTTTGTTACAATATAAAATACATGAAAATATTTACTTTTAATACTAAGAGAATTAAAAAATACCGACATTTACCCGGTTTTTGCTTTGTACAGTACGGACACGAACATTGAATGTAAAATACAAACAGTCCGTACAAAATACGGACATTTACCCGGTTTTTTCTTTGTACGGTACGGACATGGACACTGAATGTAAAATACAAACTGTCCGTACAAAATACGGACCCTAATTATAGCCTATTATTACTTTTTTTTAAATCTACAACTTAAAATAGTAAATAGAAACTGTATAGTTGAAATAGAACAGCATGTTTTAGCTGATGACATTAAAATGTAATGCCTACCACACGGCTGTCGACTTCCCAGAGTTGGCTTAGCAGTTTGGGAACCGACCATACTAAAATTCGAAATACTTATTAAGAATAAGGCAACGTTACTGATGATACAGTACCATAATACATACAAAAATAGTAGGGTATAAATAAACATATTATACTTTTAATTTTAACTATACATGTAGAATTAACTGAGTGCACGTTGCATAGTCTTGCAAATACGACGTTAGTAACCATCGTATATATTGAATTGCCACGAAATGTCTCGAGGTAGGAAGACGATGAGGTAGACTGATAGAGTCATTCTAAAGTTCAAGTGCCTAGGATGGTGGGAAATATATCACAAATAAATTAAACAAACCTGAGCTTAATTTCACTGGCTCTAAAAGATCCTATGATTTTACATCACTAAAGTGTTTTTATTTATATATGTGTTATATATATATATAACACAGGAATACTTACTTCGTGGCCCTACACTTTTTTTTGGACCCATAAGATTTTTTACTTCTGTAATAATTTATTAAAGCGCAGGCAAGTAAAATGAGTTGTATGTAATTTCCAATTAATTATTTTAAAAAAGTGTGGTATTATACAACATATTTGGTTTAGTTAGTATATACTAGATTTGTAACCGATGACGTATGTACGAGTATATAGGTGTATATAAAAACTGTATGTATATGTACTTGTAGCCTTTAGATTATTTTTAGAGAAGCAATAAGGCTCGTCATGAAATCCTAGTGAGGAACCGTGATATAACATCAGTTTGCATCCTTAATAATGCTTATTATGCTTGTGTAAATATCGCGTATTTTAGTTGGAATTTAAGACTACCTGATTTTTTAACACCATAAAAATGAAAACAATACTAAATATTTGGTCTGTTATTTTTGGAAAGAATTTACATTTTGAATCAGAAGAAGTGCACGAACTTTTTCAAATTAAATTTAAAATAGCCTTTAAAGAACTCTATTATGTTATAAGAGCAACAATAACAATAAATTATCGTTAAAGTAAAAGATAAGGGCAAATTTAAAAAAAATTATGTAGCTTTTAATATTCTATTAGAGACCTATTAATATTAACATAATCATAGACTGAGGTCGATGTGTCACGAGCGCAGCGAAGTGTTTACATAACGGGGTTAGAACGCGAGCCGTACACCTTGGGGAGATGTCCCTAGTCGCGTATTCAGCCATAATTTGTTGCCTAATTTTGCTGTGGCTGTTTGAAAAAATGTTTAAAAATGTAGGGTTTTAAAACAAACAAACAATTAATTTCATACATAAATGTAAGACTGTTATTGCAAAAGTATTTTTTATTAACAATGGTAGTTCTTGCCTATCATCATAGAAGGAACAATTTTATTTGATTCGATGACAGTTTAAATTGTTCGGATTGGAAACAATCGATTACGGAGAGTTGATTGCCGGCCAACAAGTATGGGTTCCATTTAGATAGGTCGACAGTTACGGCCGATAACACTTTTGGCCATTTCGTCGTCCACTGATCCATTGGGAACCTTTCCATTTCAGACGATTTGGTCCAGTTTTCTTGGCACTCATATCTTCTATATGTATAATTCAAGGTATTCTGTAAAGTATACTCTTCTTTTTTAAGTAATTTATTGTATTGACAACCATTTATCTTATCTCCGGCTCTCGTACCTCAAGGACACACACAATGACGAGTTTCTGGCACACAAAGTCACACACATTTGTTTTAGGATTATAAGATAACAATCAAGGTTCGTACATTTGTAAAAAAAACTCAATAGTATGAGTCTAGCTCCTATTGGTTAAACGAAATTTAAGGGTTTTAAATGGTTATCCTTAAGAGTCTGCAGAGGCTGTCGGCCATGTTGGTTTTAATCCTATAAGAATGTTGTTTGCGAATCCGTATTTTTTCGTTATTTATTGACCAAAAGTTGTGAATGAGGCGTCATTTTAAACGTTACCATAAGACGCATTGGATTTGCTTTCGATATTTTGAATACAATCGTCTAGTTTTGAAAAACTGGTGAATATAAAAACTGCAAACTAAATATTTTTTATTTTTTCTATAAAACTAACAAATAATTCGCAAATCAATTCCAACGTGCTATTTCATTCTTGATCAAATGCAATTTGTTTGGAAAAATCCGTGGAAATAACTGTTTATTTTGGATTCGCGTGATCGTATGTCCGGCTCAAAATAACATTGTTCTTATGGGATTAAAACCAACATGGCCGACACCCTGTGCAAACTCTTGCATCTGCAGTTTAATGAAGTTAACAGTTGCGTTTTAATTCTCTTCTGAAGTTTACAAATATAAATTAATCTTCAGATTTAAATGTCAGGAAAACCCATTTACTGTATTTATTATTATTATTTAGCATAGTTCTTATTTAATTAAATCTTATCGAATAATGCTTTATAAAGGTATTTAATTTGTTGTCTCTATTAAGATTTTATAGATTTTTGGTTGGTGATAAGGATGTGGTCCGGGCATTTTCATGACTTCCAGAATGTTTCAAATTGTGTAGTCAAAGTGGGCGTTTTTTTCTGTCGGTATTTCCATATGTTTTAAATATTTATTAGGATCATATATTTAGTTACGCGCAAAAGGAGCCCTCAGTACATTTTATTCAATGTAAACACCATACATAATAAACCATACATTGTGTTGAATTTTTTTAACACAATGTTACATATGTGCAGAAAACACAATGTAATTGATAATCTACGAAGTGTCATTTTGGCAAACACATGTTTAATTTTTACCCATGCGTGTCAACCTCGCTACTTGATGGTTCCTTCTCGTCCTGCGGCCTCGGTATGTGACATCAACAGTTGGAGGACAATTAAAGCAACAGCACAAATAGTTGTTTAACAGCTTTTTTATGTTATACAAAAATCAGACGGTTTTAAATCATACTAAACACGCAATGTGCGATATTTACACCTGAATAAATATAAATATTTTAAATATATTTAAAAAACATATGTTATTTTTTCCCACCGTGTCATTAATCTTTAAAATGAATATAATAAAACGATCATATCTGATTTCTAGCTTTTTGGAGAACGATTTAAACATGTAGGAATTAAACAAATAGATTGCATTTTACTGTTGTTATAAATATTGTTTATGAAGAACGGGGACGAGTATTTTATAAACAATGTTTTTTTATTATTGTAAAATGTTTTGATAATATTTTCCATTACCATTTCATTACACGGAGAATCAAGCCTTGAATTTGGTTGGTTTCATGTTCCGCGTAACACTTTTTTGGATAAGTATTTAAAAAATATTTAATATTAAATATTTTGTCAAGTGATCTACAGAAGTGGGTGTTCCGTTGAATGCCTTATGTACATACATATTTGTACTGTACATACATATTCAATTGTAAAGGTATCGATCCCCATGAATTTTCCAAAGCTAGAAAACAAATAAGATACGTTTTTTAGATTAATTTTAAACTCTAAGAGTCAAAGACGATGAGAAATGTCAGAAATGTATAAATAACTTGACATCCGCCCTACTGGTCCTAAAAGATTCAACAATTTTCTATTACTATAGTGTTTTTATTATTACGTATAATAAATATTTATATTTACAACTTTTACGCTGGTATACAATTTAGATTACGGTTATGTATTTAAACCGTCTGATTATTTCACATATAAAAAAGGCGCTAAACAAAAAAAATTTAATTATTTGTTTTGTTCCTATCAGCAGTTCCTCACTGTTAACGAAGTCATGAGTCAAATGCCCGGCCGCGTGACGGGCTGGCACGCAGGGGTATCCACCAGTATTCGCGTAGAGATGGTGGCTGTAAGCTACTTCAAGGTATCCTACGTTACTGTGGTCTTCAGTCAGCGCCCCCCTGGGACCGTTCTGTGGTTGAATGGGTCAGTCAGCCGTATCGTGTTTCTAGGACATAATGCCCCCACCACCGATGTGTTGTGTTGAATGTATCGGTGATAAGGTCACACGCCAGAGCTGTTATCAACCCAACGCTGCATTGTTAGCTGCACTCTACTGCACGAGCCGCATGCACCAGATAACCTCTCGCAACAAACAGTGCAATAAATATAACAGTAATATTTTACATTTGAGGATTCCTTTGTCGTTTTGCCTTTCATTATAACTTGAGTGTGAATAAGTAAAGCTTCAAGGGTCTAGCTATTTATTAATTTAGATTTTCAGTTTTTTTAAAGAAGCAAGTGTAGTAGGCCTACGTTCATCATACATATAAAACATGTTACATCATAAAAATAAAACTAGAAACCATTGAATTTGGATACTTCACTGAATGATAGTCGTAGTTTATTTTCAACGGTACCATTAATTTTGGTTTCTTTTAATGATAAAATTCGACTATTTTCAAAGGTACCATTAATATTGGTATCTTTTTATGATAAAATACGACTATTTTCAACGGTACCATTAATTTTGGTATCTTTTTATGATAAAATATGACTATTATCAACGGCACCCTTATTTTTGTTATCTTTTTATGATAAAATACGACTATTATCAATGGTACCGTTAATTTTGGTATATTTTTATGATAAAATACGACTATTATCAACGGTACCATTAATTTTGGTATCTTTTTATGATAAAATACGACTATTTTCAACGGTACTATTAATTCTGGTATCTTTTTATGATAAAATACGACTATTATCAACGGTACCATTAATTTTGGTATCTTTGTACGATAAAATACGAATATTTTTAACTGTGCATTAATTTTGGTATATTTGTATGGAAAAATACCACTATTTTCAACGGTGCCATTAATTTTTGTATCTTTCTATAGTAAAATACGATTATCCTTAACTGTAACATTAATTTTGGTATCTTTGTTTGGTAAAATCAATGCCACAAAGATACTTGATTTGCCATCCCAGCTGACCCGCATTCACTTTTATTGACTTAATTGTGCCTGATTTATTTATTTGTTTTATTGCGTTCAGTCATTAATTACAACACATATTGCTCTTCGTAGTATGAAACAGCTCACTGAATTACCTCAAATATGCTACAAAATGTCCTAATTCTAATTCCGTCTATCTGTTCGTTCGCATACATCCCATCGTCAATGAAAGGTCAGCACGTTGACGAGACCCACTGACCAGTTCGATTATCGATCAGGTGGTATCGACCATTCAGCTAGTTTTTGCCGGGTAATAGATATGTATCGTGTATTCACAACCACCGTTAACGATATCACTTTCACCAGTCGAGTTCTTTGGCACCTCCGTTGCACGATTAATGTTAATCAAGGAAAATTTTTAGGGGTGATTTTTTTCAGTTGACAAGGCAAAAGTTAAATCATGTACACGATGATTTCTCTTTGATGAATTAATTGTGTATTTATTATTTTACCATTTCAATGGAAAATAATATTTTTCTTAATTACAATTTATAATAATAACTCAATAACGCAAGGCTCCTTCGAGGTACTTCACACCATCACTATGACTCATCTTCTCTTCTTGATTACTCCTCTCCGTGTCATCTTCTGAGTCGCCTTCTTCCTTCTCTGCTCCTTGGTTTTTCACGGCAGGAATAATTTCATCTTCTCCTAGTGGTTCGCTGGCCCCATCTAGATCCATCCACTCTCTGACACCATCTTCCACGGTATCTTCACATCCAGGAATCTTCTTCATAAGTTCGATCAAATTAGAGCTTCACGGTTCATGATCCTCTCTCTTTTCCAAAAATTCAGTTCCCGAATGATCCAAAAGTTTCCTCCACGAGCGAACAAGAGTTATTGGTTCTAGTTCATTCCAACATTGATTCAACCAGCCAATAACGTCCAGTAAATCAATCTTTTTTAGCTTAGACAACAAGTCATACCCTTCTTCCATGCCTAATATTAAAGATGAAAGTAGCTTACGTCGATATCTTTTCTTCAAAGCTGCCAGAACGCCTTGATCCATTGGCTGTACAAGAGATATGACGTTAGGTAGAAAAAATATTGCCTTAATATCTTTGTCCTGTAAATACTGAGTGTCTGGATGAGTAGTGACATTGTCCAGTAGAAGAACTGCTTTTCTTGGAAGAGTCTTTTCTCCAAAAACCGCCCAACCTGGGGTACGAATTGTTCGAAAAACCACTCTTTAAAAATTGATTCACTCATCCATGCGTTATTTTGACTCCTATACCATACAGGCAAATCAAATCCATCGCTTGTAGACTTTACATGTTTGAAACATAAGGCTTCTTTGCTTTTCCAATCATAGCAAGCTTAAACTTGTGTTCTCCAGTTGCATTGCTACACGTGAGAATAGTGACTCGTTCTTTACTTTTCTTGTAACCTGGAGCGGACTTCTCACTTTTTAAAGCTAAACTTTTAGCTGGGAGCATGCGATAATTTAGGCCACTTTCATCACAACTATAAATCTGATCACCAGTAAGTCCTTCTTTTTCTATGAGTTCTTGAAATCTTTTCTTAAACTCACCAACAATTTCAGGGTCAGCAGATAATTTTTCACCGCAGATGCTGATTTGCTTAACACCATACCGCTGTTTCCACCTGTCTAACCATCCATTACTTGCTGTGAACGCAGGATCTCCGTCTTCTTTTAATTCTTTGTAAAACTTCAGTGCTTTTTCTTGAAGAATAGGCCCTCATATCGGCGTTCCTTTATCCCTTTGCACACGAAACCACTGATGCAAAGCCTCGCTGAGTTTTTCATGTACGGCACATTTCATTGTTTTTCTGTCCTTAATTGAGTCTGTACAAATTCTCTTTAAGCACCACGATTCAATCTCCGATTTTTTTGTTTTTCCAACCGAGCACTGTAGAACGCCCGACATTTAACTCCAACGCAATTTTATTCGCATTTTCACCCTTTTCCAGTCTCTTCAACGCATCGAATTTCAGTTCCATTGACACCGACACTTGCTTCCTATTTTGCGATGACATGTCTCCAATTTTCTTGTTAAAACTCACAACTTCAACACTTAATCACAACTAGACGAAAGACACTTACTGTCTAGAACAACAAAACGACTAGCACAAACAAAGCGACCGATCACGTTCACCGCCAATGCTAAACTGAGCAGACAAAAAGAATATGCGGTAAACAGTTAGGAATGTGAGAGCGGCGACAGCAGGTAGGAAAACAATAGCGAGCTACCTTCCCCCCCCCCCACCACTAGCCGAGGGTAGACGAGACCGGGTCTTTGACCCGAGGCAGCCTAAAAGACGCGCTAGATCGACTCGCCTTCCCCCTCGGCCATTTCCACCGTTCTTGAGTCAACATACAAATAATGAAAGCTAATTATAAATTTGCACCCATCTGTCGAGTGTCGAGTTACCCGGACTGTCGAGTTAGCGAGGTTTTACTGTGTTATATACTCTGTGAGATAGTAGTGTCCCCTACTGCCAACCGGAGTTACTTCTCTCCCGCCACCCCGATGCACTCCGCACAAAGATTTCTCAACTGTATTGACTTCCTTTGCACTAAATTACTATTGAATTTAGGGGAAAACAGTGGTTCATCCCCTCCCGCTTCAATAGTATATTTTATGCGATACTTCAGTTCTATTTTACATACAACTATTGATGCGAGATTAATTTTAATAAAAAACAAGTTAACGTCACACAACACAAATTTACTACAATATAAGTACAAAATGTACAACTATTATTATGATAGATTTCGGTAAATACTACGTTTGCCCTCCTCAGACCAGAGGAATTAACAAAGGAAAGAACCTGGTATCCAACTACGCTACTTTTATACTAATCCTTATCACGGTCGAGAAACTCATGACGGTTGGCTGGAATTGAAATATGGAGACTGTTAAAACTGTACTGTTAAAACGTTATTATCTGTAAATTTGTCCATTACTTACTACTGGTTGTTGCCTTAAATCTTCTTATTAGCTCAAAATACAATGTGAAAAATTATATGACATTCAAAGTCAACCTGTTATTTTATAAGTTTGTTACAATCATTCCACAAACGCTGAAAGTATCACGTTTTCATCAATTGATATTAAACTGCGGTTACAATTCATTAGGTATTTTGCTACATTTGATCTTTCGGGCCTCATATTTTTAAAGGTTTTTATATCATATCTTGAAATGTACAGCCTCACCTTTATAAAACATGCTACAATCATTGCAGTTAACCATATATTTCAGTTAACTTTACTTCAATATTGAAATGTAAAATGTATGATGAGAATTGAACATTAAAATAAATAAATAAATAATTTCCATATTGTATTTTAAAACTAATAAAATTGTTTGGGTAGTGCAGAGTTAATGTACCTTTTTAAGGTATTTTATTTGAAACACCTTAATTTACTACTAAATTATGTTTATCTACAACGTTATTTGGATACAACTCGTTGATAAATAGAGTACTTAATTATTTATTGGGAACACCATCGTCAATATTACTGTACTTACCCGTAAGAGAATGGTCTACTAAGAACAACACTTTTTCTCAGATTTTAGAAAAGTTGAGATAATGGAGATGGGTCTATAGTTGCTGATTTTGTTTTTTACCCTTTCTGAATCTAGAGTAGATTTTTAAATTTTAAGATTGTGGGGAACTGCTCTGACAGATAATTAAAAATTGTTGATAGTTATTTCGGATACTCACCCGCTCACTTATTTATTTAGTGGAAATACCTTGCTGAACGATTTATTTGTGCTGTTCCTTCTTTCTAAACAAAATTCACATCTCATTAATATTGATTCATATCCTAACTAATGTGCAGGCTGTATCGCAAGTGAAATATACAAACATTCATTGTATCAAGTCCAGCAAATTTGTTTTACATAAATTATGATTTTTGATAACTGAAAATTGTTGTTGAAGATTTCGTAGTTCTGGCGTTTTCTTTATGCGTAAACTGTGTTATTGTTTTATTATTGGCATTATACATATTATATTTTTGGTTCAGGCAGAGTATGCCCCTAACCCATTGTCTACGGACAGGCGTGTAGGAGGTACGAGTGACTGACCTGTAAAAGCTTTCCTCTTCTCTCATTAGCGAGCACACCTTACGCTCCGTTGCTCTTTGCGGTACACTAATTTGAGCGCATTTCAGCTAAAATCTATTTCCGTGATTGGATTTCTGGAGCTCATTCATCAAATATCCTGAATGCCTGGGAAATCCAAGATGGGGTTTAATGTGTTAGGGATTATCCCAATCTTGTACCTCCTAATAACGACCGAGGAGGGAATCTTCACAATATAACATGAACTGTAAAAAAGGTTATTTTTGGTATTCCACCATTTAAAAAATAAAATAGCATGCTTTTTACCAAGCTGAGCGTACCAACATATTCTTAATGTATTTTTTATATCACTATTCACGTAATTTTAATTTCTAAGATACGTTCCTTAACAAAAACTCTTTTATAAATGTCTAAATCTGTTTTATACACTCTGTTTTAATAATTAAAATTTATAATTTCGAGTAACGACAAATTTGTTTGTTGTTGTTGTCGAAAAATAATGTTTTTGTTTTGAAACAACATTTTGTATCAGAATAGAATTTAAAAACTTTACCATAGAACTTATAAATAACAAGGCATATAAAGTTTTAAACGGTAATGTTTTATGAAAGACTGACGGGGCCAAGGCTAGACGGGACGTAGGTACGAACTCTGCTGGTAAACGGTAATGTTTTATGAAAGACTGACGGGGCCAAGGCTAGACGGGACGTGGGTACGCACTCAGCTGGTAAACGGTAATGTTTTATGAAAGACTGACGGGGCCAAGGCTAGACGGGACGTGGGTACGCACTCTGCTGGTAAACGGTAATGTTTTATGAAAGATTGACGGGCCAAGGCTAGACGGGACGTGGGTACGCACTCTGCTGGTAAACGGTAATTTTATATGAAATACTGACGGGGCCAAGGCTAGACGGGACGTGGGTACGCCCTCTGCTGGTAAACGGTAATGTTTTATGAAAGACTGACGGGCCAAGGCTAGACGGGACGTGGGTACGCACTCTGCTGGTAAACGGTAATGTTTTATGAAAGACTGACGGGCCAAGGCTAGACGGGGCGTGGGTACGCCCTCTGCTGGTAAACGGTAATGTTTTATGAAAGACTGACGGGCCAAGGCTAGACGGGACGTGGGTACGCACTCTGCTGGTAAACGGTAATGTTTTATGAAAGACTGACGGGCCAAGGCTAGACAGGACGTGGGTACGCCCTCTGCTGGTAAACGGTAATGTTTTATGAAAGACTGACGGGCCAAGGCTAGACGGGACGTGGGTACGCACTCTGCTGGTAAACGGTAATGTTTTATGAAAGACTGACGGGCCAAGGCTAGACGAGATGCACTGCCGGTAAACGGTAATGTTTTATGAAAGACTGACGGGCCAAGGCTAGACGAGATGCACTGCCGGTAAACGGTAATGTTTTATGAAAGACTGACGAGCCAAGGCAAGACGGGGCGTGGTTACGCACTCTAGCAGTAAACAGTAATGTGTGATGAGAGCTAGATGGGCCAAGGCAAGACGGGACGTGGATAAGCACTCTGCCGGTAAATTGTGAACGCCCGTTGGTAGGCTTTTTGTTGTGATAGTGAAGTTCGTGAACCATAAACCATCATTCTGGTTTACCTCGAACGTACTCGTATGTAATTACTTTCACCTGTTGAAATGTATAAGTTGCTTAGAATTAGTAATATTATTGCAATATAACAATTGTGAATTTAAATTTTACTGTGCCGTTAAACCCCAATTGATTATTACTAGTACTATTTATATTTTCTGATACAACGAACATCAATATTTATGTTAGTATAAATTTTTTAGTCATATTACTTATTTTGTGTATTTATGTAGTATAAAAAATAAGTAATATTTCAGAAAACATTGTGAAGCTTATAATGCATTAATTTTAGAACTTTAATTTAACATAACTTAAAAGCTTATCTCATATTTTTTTCTACATTTTCATATACGGAACTTTCTTAGAAACCATTGCTGTATTTAATCTCACACACTAAATTGTATTTTCCTTCTCTCATTTTTTTTTTTTTTTTATTTTCATTTAAGATTAATAATTTATTCTTGATTTATTAAATTTTAGTGATAATTTACTACATAACAACTTAAGTTAAACGACTGTTAACACTTGCTTTGACCAAAGAACAATTTCTTCAATCAGTGTATACTTCTACTACTTCTCAAACCTTACTGACTTGTTTGATGTTGACTTTCAGATATAGAGGATGATTGCTTCCCGCCAGTAAAGCTACAACAGAGACCCCCAAAGCAGCGGCCAGCGACTCCAGAGCCAGAGGTTGAAGATGGTGAAGAGGAAGTTGAAGTGGTCATCAAAGATGAGCCTCTCAGCGAACCTGAATCACCTGCTTCCTCCTGTCCACCCTCCCCTGCCCAATCGCCTGCCCCAAGGCACTGTGCTGGCTACAAGTATGAACAACACAAACTCAAAGTGAGTCACCAGCATACTCTTTCATCTGCCACTTTATGTTTCATTCAGTGTCCGAATTATTCTACCTGTTTCCTTTTCCTTTCCACACATCTTTCCAGGGCCAACCTCAGTATCCCTCCTCTCCACTGTTTCTTTCTTTTCTCTATGATCTTTACAATTTACTTTTCCTCGCCAACTACCTCAATACTTCAACCTATTCACTTCTCACCTTGAACTAACTTATTGATGAGTAAATGAGGGCAAGTTAAACAAATGTTCAAATGAAGTTTATTACTACTGTAATATGGAAGTAAGGGCAGACACAAATATATACAAACTTAAAAAAATGTATACTCTACAAGCAATATTAATCTAATAGAAATTTAAATCCAAAGTGTAGGGAACCAGAGGTAAGTGTTCCTTATAAGTCAATTCCTCCAAAAAAATGTACCATACCATTGACCATTGAGAGATAGAGAGAAGGCGACCACTGGCGCTATCTTTGATACTCCTGACAGGACTAATTCACTGAATAGAAAACTTGGCTTTACGGGATCTATAATAGTGGGCAGTCTTCCTGTTTCCACAGTCAATACTAAAAAAGTTCAGTCATACAGATTTATGAGTCCCTAGTCTGCAGGTAGTCAGTCAACTAGATATGGAGTGATTTATGATGTGTTAATAAATAAAATCTTTCCAAAGTAAGTATTGAATGTTTGCTGGTTTCTTCAATACAAAAACAAAATTAAACTGGATAATAATGTATTAAAACCGTTGACTATCCAGTTTACTGTAAAATGCATAAATTATCAATTCAACATTTTTATTCTAAGTTTTATCTATATTATAAGTGGTCCTAAATATAAATTCCCGACTACCATATCAATACACCTATACATAATGGTCTTTGAAATATGGAAAGTGTTTGTCTGATCAGGACCCAACCTATGAATACAAAAATATATTATTGACTAATGGCTTTATTATCTTTAACAAAAATATATCCTATATATTAAAACAATTGGGTCATTTAGTTCACTCACTTTCTAAACCTATTACTCGGCCGATTTTGATGAAATTTTTTTAAGTCTTAACAGAGCTAGATTTTTGAAACTCCCAAAGCTTTTTGTCCTACATGGCGTCAAAATTGCAATGTTATTCTTATGGAGAATAATTTTAATTGACAAGCTGGCGGAACAAACAAAATGTAAAATGGTCCAAATAAATAGTTAGATTAAACATACAGAGCAGCACGGTAAAATATCAAAATAGCCGTTAAATAAAATGAAAATATTTGAAATAGGCTTAGTAATAACATTGATTGTTTATAATTATTATATTATAAATAAAGTGCAAATCATGTGCAGTCAGTGAGCTACCGTAAATGAATTGAATTAATATGATTTTACTTAATATAGTTTAATTACTAATATTTGAAGTCAAAAGTTACATGCCGAGGCCAAAGGCTGAGTATCCATTAATCTACAGTCCCTGTAAAAAATGAAAAAAACGAAGCTATGTTGTTATTGTTAAAAAATGATAAAAATACATCCTGCTTAGTAATAGCAAATAATATAAGAAATAATAATATGAAATAAGTGACAACAGTTGTACAGTTATTAAGGACTTATGGGTCTGCACTCTGAAGTAATTAAAACAACCAGTGCTAGATGTCGCTAGTGTCTGCTCCCATTATGGTAACGTGCTAGATGTCGCTAGTGTCTGCTCCCATTATGGTGACGGATTTTGGTAAAAAACCTTTACCTTCCTAAGATCAGAGGGATACACAAAGAAAGAGATTAAACAAATGAGGAAAAATTACCCAAATCGATCACTATACTGTTTTGTACTTATATTCAAATAACGGACATTACTAGAAAAGTCTGGGGTGTCCATGTTGGATGGTAGTCAAGGTTCAGGTGTTGTGTAGGGAAGAGAACTGAGTGTAATGCTTGTCAGTTATCTGAAAATCAGACCAACTCTACGCTGCTCGGAGTCCACATAAAGCTGTAGGTCTCTAGATGCCCTAGTTAATGGGCTATTAATAAATAGCTCTTTTTGAGGAACAGTCGACCTTAGTACCAATAACTACACTCGTTCATCTACACTCATTCGCCATTTATTTGCCCATATTTTGATGATCGGCATCTTAATAATGAATAATGAAAATAATGAACAAAATGAAAAAAGACAACAGATTTTTAGTCAGAGGTTGCAATATTAGAATTTTAACTTATTTCTAAATGGTAATCCTCAAATGGTGTTTGTGTAGTACTTTGAAAGATGCTATGTTAATTTTAACTTATTTCTAAATGGTAATCCTCAAATGGTGTTTGTGTAGTACTTTGAAAGATGCTATGTTAATCCACTGATGGCCCAATACAATTATTGCTATCCTTTATGATGTAAAAAAAAATTGTTTACAAAAAAATATAACTTTCTACAGGAATAGAACTAGGGTAAATAAACAAACACAAAGGCACTGCTCAGTTAGTAGTTATGTAAGCTATTGTCCTGGCTGTGAAAAGTTGGTCTCTAAGGAAAACACTTCAATAATACGTCTTCTTATCCAGAAAGTACTTTAGCACAATCAGTACTACTTTAGTAAAGTAGTTGTTTTCCGCCAGGATTATATGCATACTAAGGTTGAGTGGAAGAGAGGACTTAATAGTCCAAACTTCGCCTAAAAAAGACAATTTTCATTTAATTTCATATTACTTTCATGTTAATATAATTAAAAAATTAGGCTCAGTATACCAACTTTGAAGCATCAATAAAATATCTGTGAGATATTTTTATTTTTCCATGATAAAAACGAAATATCGTAGCAATTTGTTTTTATTTGCCACAATAACAATATACAGTATATTAATGGATGTATATTTAATGATAAAAACAATGTATCACTGTGAAGAATTCTAAAGCATTTCTCTAAGAAAAGATTTTGTTGTATAAAAATATTTTCCAAATATTTTATGGATAACAATATACTGTCTCATGTTTCCTAAAGGGTTGATAGAAATATATTTTCATAGTGAAAAAGAAAAATGCTCAAGACAAAGCTGTAGAGTGTTTGCCTCCATTACACCACTATCACAGTATTGAAGTACTAGATATGTTATCAGTGGCGAAGTGCATTACTCACTTAACTAGTTATAGTAATATTTTTATTTGAAAGTTAAATTTTCTCAAGGTATTATTTCAATTAGATAAAGTTAAAATCGTGTGTTTCCTTATAAAAATAATTATGTAAAAATCCTTACCTCAATAATTAATATCAGAGGTAGCCTACTTATTCACTTGTTACAATATTTAGTCAGTTCATTGATTTTAGAATCAATATTTGTAACGTTACATCACAGCATGATATTTACATCAGAAATAGACTGTAAAGTACACCAGGAGTGACTTGTCACTGATAATGGACTTATAATTTATAATGCTGTAAAATTGATTTTAGTGAGTTGTTTACTTATATTTAAATAATGCCATGACAAGCTATCACTCCTGGCATTTCAGCAAGACACCTTGTTATCACGATACTCTGAAGTTATTCCATCACAACTCCACATGACCAGCCATCAATTGTGGCTGAGATTTGTCTGTGTTTTCTGCCGACAAACTGCCCTTCATTTATTGGGATGGCATATCGGTAAGACACATTTCGTCATGATATTTTGAAATTATTCCATCACAACTTCCTATGACAAGCCATCACTCAGAGCTGAGATTCGTCATTGTGTTCTGTCGACAAACTGTCCTTCGTTTATTGGGATGGCATATCTTCAAGACACATTGTCTCCATCATACTTTGGTGTAATCCCATCACAAATCCCATCTTCCCACTGTTTATTTATAACTTACTAATAAGTATTTATTTGTGTTGCAGTCAGGTCAGAGTGTGCTGAAGCAGCAGACAGTGCTGATGAGCAGAGGACACCACCTCATGCCTCCCCTCAGCATAAAGCTAGAACACCACTCTTCAGGTAATCAAGGCCTGTCATTTCATCTTCCTTAAGGTGGCAGTTTGCCAAGCTGGAAAGGCCTCTAAGGAGTGTGGTTCGTGGTTATTATTATAATGAGTTCTAGCAAAGAATACACAGCTATAAGAAGCGAAGGAGGGATAGGAAAATAGTCAGACTTTCTGTAGCAGACGAAACGAGCTAAGTGCAGCTGATGATACGCACCGCTGGTTAAGAATTTCTGCCAAGTACCTCTCTCCCAACCCAATAGCCATGTGTGCTGTTTCTACTCTCTCTCCAGGCGGCCACACTGCCCTCTCTTTCTCACTCTAGGCTGCCACACAACAAGCTCAACCTAGTGGCAACCGTGCCAAGATAGCAAGATCAGAAAAAATAGACTGACTTTTTAACATTGGCTTTTCGCTTCTCATAGCTGTGTATTCATTGGTTATAGTGAAAAGCGTATGATTTTGAAAGGTCCAGTCTCATGGACCATTAGTTGACTTTATGAGTTCTTATATTTATAATCGTCACGAATTGACATGCTCATGTATAACTGTGAAAAATTACAGAAATAGTTAATATTTTACAAAAATATTATAGTTTATTAGAATAGTTCTTCATCTATTAAAGGAAAAACACATCAACTGCTGCAATATGATCATTATTACGGACTGAATCCTTAACATGAAAACTGTTTTTGGAATTTTTTTGTGAAGTGAAATGGCCTTTTAACTGTTCTTTTGATTCAACTCATATATTTTGGAGGCTCAGCGAAATGTATTTAAAGTTGTTTTCCACATACCAGTTAATAGTCAGCAGCAATGTGGACTATTTTAGAAAAGTTTTTAAAATATTCATATTCGATACAGTGCCTGTACATTACTATTCCTGAATAATGATATTATGTACATTCTTGCCAACAACAAAAATCTTAAAACATGTTATTTTGTTAAACACTGATATACAACATTAACTAAATCAATTAACTGATTATGTAGTAGTATTGCTCGCACATTGTCTTATATGGTTTGTATTGACAGTATTGGAACATGTCCTCTACCATCATGCTTGACAGTAATTAGGTGAAACATCTCTGACATGTGTTAAACAGGCTATTTCCATTCTGGGAGAAGTGAACAGCAAAATACTGTTGACAGCTGATAGACAAGTTGTTAACTCATTCCCAGACACGATCGACTCAGCAAACAGTTACAAATAATACATTGTTTTACAAGTATTGCCCAATGAAATAAGACCTAAAATTAGTTACAGCAATTTTCAAAATTTTCCCTAAGTATTTCAAAATTAATTTGTATTCTGTATAAATGAATTTGGAATTAGTCAAACTGTATAATTCACCATTTGGTGAACACGCTTAAAAAATGCAGACTAATCATTTAGAGCTAGATAACGTATTTAATATCATTTTGAATTCAAATTGTGTACTATTACAAAAATAAAAGGATGGTTACGGAAGTATTTTCAAAGTTCAAGATAATAGTATATTTCAAAATTATTTGATGTTGTAAGATTTAATGTCTCATGAAATTGTTAGCTTTTTATCTTATATTCCTTTTATGAACTAAAAAGGTGTCAACGTTTCATCATATTCTACTATTGCTGAAAGAATTTAAGGTAATAATTGAAATTTATAAAAATAGACCATGAGTGCAGTAGTCATTATCAATCCTTTTTTTTTCATTTTTAAACTTCACTCACCAGTTCATATGAGTCTGTACGCTTGCGCACGAACTTTATTCAACAAGTGAAGTACCAACCGTTAGCTGGGATTCCAACCTTAGAGGCCCTCCGCATTTGGAAGCTTGAGCCACACTACACCGGCCAACGCAAGAGTCATGTTTTAATACAGAGTAACTAATCTGCATGTCAAGATGATTTTAATATAAATTGACATTAATTTAATTCAAGTTCAAAGTACACATGGACGTAGATTTAAAGGGACTGCAATGAAAAATAAAGATAGTGCAGATTTATAGTAACCTTATACAAATAAGATAGGGGCATTCTTGCCCTACTACACACAAAACTATTGCGTTGATAGGTCTACTGTAAATTCACAATTATCGGTAAATTCTTATTTGTAGCATTAGGTTAACTTGTAAGTAGGAGCTTACTAATCACAATTTTGTCCAGTTGATAAATAACGACCTCTCTTTCGTTATAACATTGAACCCTTTTGGAATTACCGCTCAACAATGTACCACTTGATGCATCACTTCAAATGATGTTACTATGTTTTTAGAACTCATTTGAAACACGCACTACTAATTATAAATGAACATATTACATTTACGTACTAAGTATTTTCATTGTTTATGATGGACCACCCTACATCGTACATAATCTCGTAACCAGTTTACAAAATTTCTTGTAATGGAGGAGGGCATCACCACTGTATCTGTATGGTCAGTTACTGAAACTACAATTAATTTCAAAATGAAATATCATAACAATAAAAAAAGTTAAGCCATTTCTTGATGCTATCTTTTTTAGTTTCTCTAGTTAATGTGTCTTCAGTGTTATAGATATATAAACATTCAGCACAATTCACATTCTTGTAGGATTATATTCTCTAATTGACTACATATTAAGTAACGTTTGATTCTCTCTGTAACTTTTAATTTACTGTATTTCATTGACTACAGCACATCTATGATGTATTAAATAGAATTTAGCAAGTATCCCTCATATCATTCAAAGTAATGGTTTTGAAAGACTATGGCACAGCAAAATTACTAGCAGAGGGTTAACAAGCCACACTACTAACTGAATGACAGTAATTAGGACACATGAATACTAGCGTCTTTTAGATAAAGTAAAGGATGGCAGTATAAATTAAAGGATGGCAGTATAAAGTAAAGGATGGCAGTATAAAGTAAAGGATGGCAGTATAAAGTAAAGGATGGCAGTATAAAGTAAAGGATGGCAGTATAAAGTAAAGGATGGCAGTATAAAGTAAAGGATGGCAGTATAAATTAAAGTAGTATTAATTACTCCCTCAACCTAAAGTAAACTACACTAATACTTTACTACGAAGACTTGGTTATTTCAGATTTAATTGATAGTGACTTTTTAAGTCTGATTCTGATGGATAAACATGCTGATTTGTCTTTGTTGTTGCAGCATTTACGTTACCTCCTACACCACCATCATCAACGTCCAGTGACAGTGAAGGCAACGTTTCACCTTCTCACCCCTCCTCCCCCGCTCGTAGGTTGTTCCTGTCAGCTACCAATCATAACACGACGTCCACCCGCCAGCCAATACAGACTCCACTCATCAGTAGTCAGCCGGTAAGTCAACTCCATCTACTGAGCAGAAAATATCTTTAGGTAAATATTGTACCTACTCATAACTTTATGTAAATCTGAACATTTTTGAAAACAATACTCTTCAGACAACCTCTCTCTGCAGTAGAAAAATATTATAAAGTAAACTTTTATGTCTTATTTGTAGAGAATGTGTATATTAAGTACACTCAGAAAAAAAAAATTACAGTTAGGAATATGAGACATTTCATCCCTGCTTTGAAGCAAAGTGATGTATCTAAAAAAAATTTGGTTTTGAGATACGACCATATTTGGAATCCTCTCTTTGAGCTCTACAAGCCTGTCTAGTCTGCATATCTCACCTATACTGGTTTAAGAGATATAAGCATTTTGTTCTGAGGCGTATCCCATTGAACGATCAATAGTTTTCACCAATAGACGTAACTCAACATATACCAGTTTGTTAGGGTTACCATATTGTTTAGGTTGAAAAAGAGAACACCCACTCTACCGTAGGCTGATCACTAGATCGCAAATACACCTCTTCCCCCACAACATTAGCTAATTAAGGAAGATGGGTTTAAAAAAAAACACACACATTTCCAAATTTCAAAATTAAGTCAAATGGCCTTCAATTGGAAATAAAAAATTAATGTAAGAAACAAAAAAAATAAACTATACTTAAACAGCATGTTTCAGTATAGTTTATGACTCACAAAACTGTAAGGCCTATTGTCGGCGCATAAATTATGTGTACCTGAGTTTGTAGGTTGTTTTCTAAGAAACTAACAGCCCTATGAAAACTCCAATCATACCATTGTTTTCCTTGTTTAATTGTACGTTATGGTATATGATTTTTAAATTACTATAATTTTTGATAATGTTTATCCTTGTTAGAATAAAACAAGTACCGGAATTTTAACTAGTTTTCACTGTACATCAAATGTACACCATTATTACTAAAACACCTGTTAATATATCACTTTCATATTTTAAAACATGGTTGATAGGAATGTTTCCTATCACTTCTATAAATTTTAACTTTGCAAGAACAAAAAGTTCTTATCAATTTCTTGAAACAACATCTTCTTGCCTTTTAGAGGCCGTAAAATTAATTACTTGGTCACGTTGTAATCCTTATGAAATGTATTGTTACAATCCAATATTTTTATATGTGTAAGTAAGTTAAACGCAAAGATTTTATATTGATTTAAATAAATTTAAAGATATTTTTAATTTATTTAAATGTATATAAAACCACAGTATTTAATTACACATATGAAAGAAATGTATCGTAACTATACATGTAATAAGGATTACAAAAACACCAAGTAATTAATTTTACGACTTCTAGACAACATTGTTCAGGGAATTGATGAGAACGTTTTCTCTCGAAAAGTTAAAATTCTAAAATTTATAAAACTTATAGGAAACATTCATATCAACCACACATTAAAATATAAATGCTATACATTGACGGGGTTTTTAGTAATAATGGTTTAAATTTGATATACAGTGAAAACTAGTTATAATTCCGGTACTTGTTCCAACTAGGATACAGCATATAACCATTTTACAAATTTTCGACTTTTCACACACACATACACACACACACGCACACGCACCACTCTATGTGTATGGGTGGGCGGGTAGGTCAAACCACTGTACATGTATGGGTGGGCGGGTGGGTCAATATCACTGTACGTGTATGGGTGGGCGGGTGGGTCATTATCACTGTACGTGTATGGGTGAGTGGGTGGTTCAATACCACCGTAAGTGTATGTGTGGGCAGGTGGGTCAATATCACTGTACGTGTATGTGTAGGCAGATCGGTCAATATCACTGTACGTGTATGGGTGGGCAGGTGGGTCAATACCACTGTATGTGTATGGTGGGCGGGTGGGTCAATATCACTGTACGTGTATAGGTGGGCAGGTGGGTCAATATCACTGTACGTGTATGGGTGGGCGGGTGGGTCAATATCACTGTACGTGTATGGGTGGGCGGGTGGGTCAATATCACTGTACGTGTATGGGTGGGTGGGTGGGTCAATACCACTGTACGTGTATGTGTGGGCAGGTGGGTGAATATCACTGTACGTGTATGGGTGGGCGGGTGGGTCAATATCACTGTAGAGTATCACTGGAAAAATATGAATATGACCAATCTCGGGTTTGTGTGCTCCATGTTACGGGAACACGCTAACGATGGCCAAATCACCAAGTAGTCAGTAGGTAAATGTAGGGTAGTACCATGTCAGTGACTGACCGATCCATGTTTGTTCGGAAGATTTCGTTTTTAGCCTTACCCTTGCTCATTCCACAAGACTATAGATCTATGATCAATTACATGGACTTACGTATTTATATATTTACAATTTAAATTAACAATCTCAACACATTAACTTATACCAGACCTACTCGCCCACCCATACACGTACAGTGATATTGACCCACCACAGTCGATGGGTGGGCGGGTGGGTCAATACCACTGTATGTGTATGGGTGGGTCAATACCACTGTGTTCATAAGACCGTTGTTCCCCCTCGACTGTGTGATTCATAAGGCCGGTGTGATTCATAAGGTTCAGAATGGTGGGTTTCTGGAGTCTGAACCTGCTTTTTGTTTTGTTTTGTTGCTAAGTTGATAGAAGTAACTTTCCTTGTGTCTCAGTAGAAAGGACGTGACTCCGACTAAGCCTCTATGTTGGTATTAACACTTACAGTAATATTTAAAAATTCATATGTCAAGTCATACAATTAACGAGGAAAACAATGATATGATTGGATTTTTATAGACCTTGTAGTTCCTGAGAAATCAACCTTCAAAGTCGGGAGCACATAATGTCTGCGCTGACAGTAATCACTTTCATCATCGGACTAAACCCTGGAAAGAGAGTCAAGTTACTTGATTCAAGTAAACTAGACTCAAGTAACTTGACCAATGTAAATGCGGCTGTTACCAATACGCATGCTCACAGCCTCTCTAAATCTCAGCTGTACTCGATATAGAAACATAATAAATAAATAAAAAGAAATTAATACACACACACAAGGTTACATAGCCCACCTTTCGAATAAATAATGATGTGTTGTTTGGCCGTTAAAGTGACAGCTTCGTAACAAAACACTCTGAAGACTTAAATATCAACTTGAATTTCAATTATGAATTGATATAAAGTGTAATTCCCGATGTCTATTTGCCGCTCGTAAAAACCCCGGACAAATAGGGGGCTTCTCAAAAATCCGCTCAGACGCTTTTACATGACGCATAAAGAGGACATGTCCGGGGAAAAGAGGACGTATGGTAACCTTACAGTTCGTGAAAAATCTGTTAGGGATTGTGTTCACGTAGTGGCGTATCTCAACACCGCTTGGACATAAAGGTTTTTTTTTTGGAGATTTCTACTTATTAATAAATTTTATTTGCAGTTTAACATCTGTTATCTACACATAGAGGAAGTTGTGATGAAGAAATGCACAATCAAACAGTGTACATGAATGTCAAGTATTATTATGAACATTATTCATAACATTATTATGAAATAAATGTTATTTCGTTATCTTGGTTATTTATGTGCGTTCATGAAATTTTACTCAAAATGTGTTAAAAGTAATGGTTTTTTTAAGAAAATAAAACACTTAATGCGTAACCTCTGATAGATCAGAAGTTAGCCGTATTTGCTAAAACTATGATCTTCCAATTAATTTTTGTCTCCAAAGGGTTAATATAATATAATTTTGTAAAGGGAGCAGGGGGCTTCATTAATACCGTGTGTACAACAATTTCTCTTATAAGGAAAAGATTTATTTCTTTATTATTGTACGTACGCTGTTTCTAGTTTAATAAAAATGTTCCTTATCTGACCAATATTCAAATCATCATTTTCATTGTTACTCATTTTGTTTGTAGAAAGGGTCAACAGGCGTACTGATGCTGACAGAGGAGGAGAAAAGGACACTTTTGGCAGAAGGTTACCAAATACCAACACGGTTGCCACTCACCAAAGCTGAAGAAAAGTCTCTTAAAAAAATCAGGAGAAAAATTAAAAATAAAGTAAGTTGACAATAATTGTTTAACACTAAACTGTTTTTATATAATAGTTTATTCCCATAAATCAACAATAATTAAGTTGTTGAAATCTAAGACATTTTTAAAATTGATAAATGCTTTATTTAATCCTTATTTCTGTTATGAAATTGCTCCTGATTGGATTCCAATTTGCATTTCAGTTTGAAAGATAGTAATATCTTAGAGCAATAGCTGTTTTAAAAGATATAATATTTCTTTTATAAGGATTTTAGATAAGCTGGTGACTAGCTAAGACAAGTGCCCAAACTTCAGTGGAATTATGTAGGCAGTTGAGATTGTCTCCACGATGTCTTATATTACGTTGACTTTTGTTATAGATCAGTGCACAAGAGAGCCGGCGTAAGAAGAAGGAGTACATGGATGCATTGGAGAGGAAGGTGGAACTCTTGTCTTCTGAGAACTCAGAGTACCGCAAGAAAATCTCAAGTTTAGAAGACACAAATTGTTCTCTGGTCAGCCAACTGCACAAACTACAGGCCCTGGTGGCGCGGTCCCATGTCAGTAAATATTTACTATATTATATGTATGTATGTATATTTTTGTGTTAGGCATCGAAGAATATACAAAACACTATTGCAAACCTACTATTTTCATTTTTTTTCAACCAGACTTAAGAATAGAAAAAACTGGTAATCTTACTCAGTCAAGGCTTGTTTCGTAGTCTGTTAAGGCTAACCTGAAACATTAGAGATGAAATAATAAGTCAATGTACATTTATTGAAAATAATCAACATCTGAGTCAAACACATAAACTACAAGAATACACATTTCTATTGTATGTTCTTTTTTAAGTTGTTTGTTGGCTTTATTAATTTTATCTTGCTTTAACATTTCATATGCCAAGTTAGGTTTTTCCCTAAGGAGTCCAGCCTAACCTTCTCCATGCATGTTGGCAAAAATACTTCTATTTTCTAGTTCATTTTAACTTCAAATCAAGTTCATATTGTAGGCATTATAATATTGTTTCTAGCAGTCATTATTTAAAATATGAAAAGAAAAAATACCATGAGTAGCTAGTCCATGTTTCAGTTGCAATACCCTTTATTATTGATTATATAAACCTACAATAGATAAACCATTTAATATTTGTGGCAGTAATTTTGTTAGTTTGTGAGGCTCGCAACCACAGCTGATTTAAACTGTATTACATTTACATGGGACTACACTAGCGCTCCACAATGGACCACAAAAACAGCTGATATTTTGAGCTCAAAATTTAACTTTGGATGGGAAATGTATTTGTGTACAAAATCAATGCCTTTATATACAATATAGAATGATATGTAAACAAAAATTGGCTTATAATTTTCAGAATCATACTTTTTTATCAGCAAAAACATTCCTCTATTGGTTTGATTAACTTTGTAAGCCCACTGTTAAATTTAAATGTTGTTAGTGTTGAATTTTGAAATTAACATAATGAATCTAAACTCATTCAAAATAATAAGAACAAAATGTTAAGTTGTTCTAAAATCCACCTATCCTCAATTTCAACAAATTTAATTTCAATGAGAAAATGTCGATGGATTGTTTTCATGATCATATAATCTAAAACATATTTTTGGCTTAAGCTTTTAAATTTTTAGAGCTGGTATAAACAAATAATAGTAACTTTTTAAGTAAGACACTTAATGTTTATTACATTCACATTTTAGATAGAATAATTTATATAGTATTCTTTTCAAGTTTTAAATTTACATTATAAATGATTATAATCTTATAAAACAAATTGTATTACACTTATAACATAATGAAAAATGTTATAGCCTTGAATAAGTTCCCTTGAATACAATTTTATAAAAATAAACAATCTTATATTGTAATGTTTTACACAGTAATATAGTATGTGAAAAAATTACTAGGTTAAATATTTCAAGAAAGAGAAGATTTTTAACCAAGCTTTGATGTTATTTTACAGAATTTAACACCTTATTCAAGGGGTGCCAAGTAGTCTAGACGCGTCTCAGAGTAAATTGTAAATAGAGGTGAGTTTAACATTTATTTCGTATTACTAAATTTTAATAGTATTAGCTTTTAACGGAGTAATGTTACCAAATTTTAAATGTACTTTCTGGAGGTTAAGTAGACTGAATTACTGTGGGTTTACACTGAATTTAGCATTAAAAAGTTACTTTATTAAATTAAATTTATATTTGAAAAGGATCTGCCAGCACCACAAGCTCGGCTATTTGGTCAACGCAGCTTTGTTGAAAATACTGATGTGTATTGTACAGTTGCTAAAAAAGGAGAGAGCGAATAGGAAAATCCTAAAGGAAAATCAAGTTCAAGTTAGTGACCTTTGCCCTGCCAACCATCAACCTATCAGCCAACTAGTTACAGACTGTATCACAGACTAATAAATAACGAAGTTGATTACTGAAGCTCAACTATACTTTTACTTATAAAAATGTGGTAAATTGTCGCAGTAAGACAAATTATTTTTAAAAGAGTAATATTGTTCAGGAACATTTCTAGAATTAAATAGTGAAAGACAACTGTTTCTATAAGGCCGACTTTTTATAGTACAAAAAAGTAGTCTAGAAAGTAAATTTATTTGATTATAGTATTTACTAGTTTTTATAAGAAATCTATTAATACTTAATCTATTTAGTATTTAATAGCCCTATGATAGGGGGAGAGGGAGAGAGAGAGAGAGCCTCTGGTGTTAGTGAACTTGTCTTTTAAGGTAATTTTGCTGATGTCCTATCTCTCTAATATACAAAAAGTTTAACTGTATTGTGTATTTATCTCTCCAGGTGCTGGGAGGAAAAGCCGCTAGTCTTCCACCCGCAACAATGTACAAAGCAGGGAATTCTTGTCCTGGCCTACAGGTATGTAATTTAACAGCATGTAGAATACTTGCCCATATGCTATGCCACACTCATCATTACCATCGTAGTGTTTGGGTGGGTTATGATGAGTTTCGTAAAAGGTCCAACAATATTGTAAACTACTCTAAACATCATTCCTATATGATACATTATTACTATATACATTATTAAATGAAAGATCCACAGTATTTAATCATGCAAACGTTATGAATGTAAATCTATATACTTTTGACATTTGTCTTGCTTACTATGAAAATAAAGTTTATTTTTATCAGAGGTGCCGATAAAATGTTAACCAAAAACTTGCCTTTAGATGATATACGAGGGTCGTCCAGAAAGTAAAGAACGTTTTGGTATAAAAAATTAAAAGCGAAAGATAACAACACAGAACTATATATACATACTCACAGTAACCTAGCCCACTTCTCAATATAGTTGCCTTGGTTGTCAAGGCATTTATTGTACCAAGGAATCAGTTATTCAATGCCGGTGTTATACTCTTCAGCCGCCAAAGATCTGAGCAAGGATGTCACTTCTTCTTTCAGTTCTTCATCGTTTCCAAACTGCTTCCCACCCAAGAATGTTTTCAGTTTCGGGAACAGATGGTAATCTGAAGGAGCGAGGTCCGGACTATAGAGAGGGTGTCCAAAAATGTCCCTCTTTAGACCTTGAAGTTCTTGCTGGGTTTGTACTGATGCATGGGGCCGAGCATTGTCGTGGATCAAAAACACTTTTTTTGACAACATGCCACGTCTTTTGTTCTGTATTGCACGTCTTAGTGAAGAGTTTCGCAATAGGCTTCTGAATTTATCGTTTCTCCCCTTGGCAAAAACTCTACATGAATTAAACCTTTGCGGTCCCATAAAACAGTTGCCATTAATTTTCTTGCGTTCAGATTCGATTTTTCTTTTACAGGTTTTGAGGCGAGTTTGAATGATGCAACCGTATGGATTGTCGCTTTGTTTCCGGAGTTTTGTACAAAATCCAAGTTTCATCTCCGGTCACATTACGATCGAGAAATTGTTCACCATCACTATCATATCGGGTAAGAAGTTCAAGGGCTGCTCCCATTCGTTTAGTCTTGTGGACTTCTGTGAGAAACTTTGGAACCCACCGAGCGCACATTTTTTCATAGCCAAGATACTCAGTCACAATTTAATGTAAGAAGGATTGAGAAACGTCTGGAATAGCGTCTTTTAAAGTGGTTAAAGTGAATTGCCGATTTTTCCTGAACTTTGTCGTCAACTTTTTTCTTCAATTCCTCAGTCACAAGTGATGGCCTCCCAATCCGTTCTTCATCGTGCACATTGGTTCTTCCTTGGTTGAACATAATGCACCATTTCCTCACTGAAAATTTGTTCATTACATTCTCACCATAAACAATATTCATTTGCCTATAAATTTTGATAGGCCGAACATTTTGAGCATTCAAAAACTGAATGACACTGCACACTTCGCATTTGGCGGGATTTTCAATGGGCACTGCCATTTTGATAGTTTACAGAGCAAAGACCGGTGACTGCACAGGAACGAAACTCGGCTCACACTAATCGGACAGCCAGAGGTAACGAGCGTGTATGCAGTCGCAATGGTGGGGTTCGGCACCGCTCGTGATGCACAATCGTTCTTTATTTTCTGGACGACCCTCATATAAAGGCTGTAATATAATTAAACTCAAATAATTTTAAAATTATACCTTCAGTGTCTATAATGAACATTACGATAATACATTCAACTAATATGAAATATACGGGGTGGTTTCTACCCCTTAGGAGTACTTTATCAAGATAAAAATACTTATCCTATTATATTTAAGACCTAAAGAAACAGTGTACAAAATTTCAGCTCTCTACCTACCTACATAGGAAGTTGGAGAATTAGTGATGAGTGAGTTAGTCAGTTAGGGCTTTGCCTTTTAAAGATATAGATTGTTATCTTTTAGTTTGTTTCTACATGATAAAGGTTGACTGTTTGCTTGATTTTTTCTGAATAAACAATCATCTGGTCATAGTAATAAACTTACAAGATATGATTTATATGCACACAAATCAGCTGCTCACAGTTCCGCTTTATTTATCAGCAATCACATTAATTTTCATTCGTGAAATGTAAGTAAGCTGGGAAATGCTCTGTTCCCGTTTACAATTTTAGGAAATATATAAGAACACTCTTGTATATAAATGCAACGTTTTGTAAAAAATTCAAGTCAACCCATTCACTACTTTTCGAGTTTTGTGTAGAGAAACACACAGAAGTTTGATTTGTTTATACCGTATATAGATTGTAATTTTAAAATAAGAATAATAACAAATCTATTTTGTGTCTGAAAGGATGAATTCAGATTTTTGTCAGTAACAAAATATTTCCAATAGGGATTGTACCGTTTCCTTTATTATATTAGTTTGTTTTTTATAATCAAAATAATGTATCATACCAAAAATGATAAAGGTTAATCTATAATATAAAATAAATTAAAATTAATAAAATTCAGTTTTCTTTTTCCAGGAAGGAGTCAAGAAGTCAGTGCCTAGTGTGTGTGTGTGTTTGTGTGTGAGTGACACTTGGGGACACAGAGAACTGTTCAATCCTTCATCCATGTTCGGTCATTTAATGTAGTTATATTTTAATATATTGATCATATATTTTAAGAAAATGTTTTATATAATTGTTAATAGAGATGAGAAATAATATATTTATGTATTCGAGATAGAATGAAATATATTTTGGGATATTTATGACTTTAGAATAGTGACTTTCATAATGAACTTTTGTCTTAATTTATTTTACTAAAACATTTTGTACATTTAATTGTTTGAATAGATCTACAAGTTGAAGAAATGTAATATGATCAGATATATATTTTTGTTATATCGTTTTTAGTTTATTTGAAAATATTGCTCAACGGTTAGCCAGAATTATTTGTAATAAATAAATTAGGTATCTTAAATTCAATAACTAATTGTTGGCTGTGTATTATAAATTGTATTTATTACTTATAAATTGTTATAGGTTAAATGTTATTTACCAATTTATTTTGTTGCAATATTACAAACTTTTAATTGAAAATTTAAATAATGTTGATAAAATATATATCTTTGAAGTAAAGAAACTAGTCTCGCTTGTACTGTTTTTTATAGTAGGTTTACGAATATATGTGCTAAAAGCATTAATGATTCAATTCACAATTCAATGCATCTGATACTTCTGCCAATCAATTCCTAGTATTTATTTGGTTCGTTAATAAATATTGTAAATTGTCATATGAAATAGTTATATTATGGACGTTTCTAGAAAATACAATGTCCTATACTTTTAGATGCTTTAAATACCAATGAATTAATACCAATATACTATTCATATATTTTTATAGTAATAAGAAATGTCAGGTATTATCGTTTTGAAAATTTTTGGTTTAATGGTTTTTAATATTTTTAAAGTGGTAATTAAAAGTAATAACAGTCAACAAATATAAGACTTATTTACTAAGGTCCTTTCCAAAAATCTTTAATTTATTCTTGCATCATAATATATATTTGGCTAATTGGACACTCTTTACTGATAATGTTTTGTGAAATAGGTCTTTGTAGATAGTAAATTTACATAATTTTAATATAAACATTTTAGGTTATCCAACGTTGTTTTTTGAGCCTGTTTTGTATCTAAACCATATAATGAAGTTAGTTAACAGCACACCTATTTCTGAACTATAATTATAAATTATAGTTATAATTATAAATAAATTTTGCACTAAATTAGTGTGAACGAGTATTGATAATACATATTCTTAATTTTTTATAACACAATTATTTTTAATAAAACGTTTACCTTCTTGAATATATTCTTTAAATTAAATTAATATTTCAGTATAACACTCCAGGACTTTAAATATTTAGCGTTATTATTTATTTAATTAAAATTTTCTCAAAAATCCTTTCAAGTTTAACTTCCCATTCTATGATTCCAATTTCGATGTGGAAAAATATATGTTACAATTAAATAGAAAAACTTTTTTATATTTTATAAACTTATTTTATTTCAAACAAATGCGTGTATTTTTAAAACTACAGTTTTGTATGTTACATTTTTGTATGCTAGGAATATGCCTTTACAGTTGAATCTGATTCTTTCAAGTGGCCTTGAGATGGTAGTTTTTCCAACTGGATTCCCTCGTTATTATTTGTCAATGTAACTTTAAACACAGAATAAAGCTAAGATTTATTTTTGACTGACCCATACGCCGCCGTACTTGCATCTCTGAACGCGCAAAGCAAGGAGGTATTGTTGAGCTTTTACTTGTTTCAATCATTTTCTACATTTCTAACTATGTATATTTGTTTTGTCTTAGAATCAATAGTTACATGGAATTTTTGTAATTAATGGCATAACAATATGTTTAAACTAGAAAATATAGCATAAAAGATAGAATAATTGTAATTTTTGTAGAAATGTTATTTTATTGTTCTTAATTCTTTGCAAATTTTACATTCCCTATTTTACATTCCGGTTTTTTTTAACATTCCAAAATCTATGGGCTCAATCAAAAGTTTATTTTGTAGGTCTAAAAGTATTTTTAGGTAAAATTAGGATGTTTTGAAAACTGGCTTAGAAAAACTGCATTGTCATAAAAATAACAAGATTTAATATTTGCAAATACACATTACCAATATAAATATGTTAAATTTGTTTTGACCATGCATGTTGGCTGTTTTTTTTTTTTTTTTTTCTTCATTACACGATTCATTTTATATTTTACTGAAATTGGTTTAATACAAAATATTAAAAATTAGTCTGGGTTTATTCACAATGAAAATTCTTTATTTAGTAATTAGGAGACACCCCTACATGTTTCAAATGCCAGTCCCATCTCTCACTATGCTTGTATCGTTTCAGCATCGGCCTCACTTGCCCACATTAACATGTAGGTTAGCTGGTTGATCCCAATCAGAGTTATAACAAATTTTGAAAGGTTCATTTGTCTTTGGACACTTAATTAGGAATAGGAAGCCTTAGTTTGTAACAAAGCCTACTTTCACTTATATCAATCATTCCAAATCTATTTTCGCTCACTCTTGAAGATGGTGTCTTATGAATAAATAAATAAATTATCGGTCAACTGTATTTATTATCATTAAAAGTAACATAACAATAATTGGTATATATATTTTCTGAATCAGCTATTTCTTTTTTTCCAAAGTTATTCTCAGGGGCTTTTTCTATTCTTTAAGAATAGAATTTCAAAAAAATCCTGTTTAGTTTTCCTCCCTGAAATTTCAAGTTAATCGATTATATAGTTTTGGAGATCTAGAGATAATTAAGTGGTATACCAGTTGTTTCATCATCATCTGTTGACGTTTCCGATTCCACTGGTTTGTCTAACCCTCCAGATTTCTTCTTCCTCCACTTTGTACTTTCAGCATTCATCTTCTCTCCACATATATAGTATATATAATTACTGTAATATCAGTATTTGCTGTTCATTTCAATACAAAATCATCTGTTCTGTTAAAAGGAAATCAAACTTTAAAGATGCATTTATGTGATTATTAATTTTAAATATAACACCAATTGAGTGTCTGTTAAACAACCAAGGGTAGTTGGAAGTTGCTACATCTGATTAAAATTGCATTAGTTAATTGTCTTGTATTTAAATAACAATACACTCAACATCAAGTATTGCTCATTCAATGAGTGGTGGACATGCATGGCTAAAATAACAATACACTCAACATCAAGTATTGCTCATTCAATGAGTGGTGGACATGCATGGCTAAAATAACAATACACTCAACATCAAGTATTGCTCATTCAATGAGTGGTGGACATGCATGGCTAAAATAACAATACACTCAACATCAAGTATTGCTCATTCAATGAGTGGTGGACATGCATGGCTAAAATAACAATACACTCAACATCAAGTATTGCTCATTCAATGAGTGGTGGACATGCATGGCTAAAATAACAATACACTCAACATCAAGTATTGCTCATTCAATGAGTGGTGGACATGCATGGCTAAAATAACAATACACTCAACATCAAGTATTGCTCATTCAATGAGTGGTGGACATGCATGGCTAAAATAACAATACACTCAACATCAAGTATTGCTCATTCAATGAGTGGTGGACATGCATGGCTAAAATAACAATACACTCAACATCAAGTATTGCTCATTCAATGAGTGGTGGACATGCATGGCTAAAATAACAATACACTCAACATCAAGTATTGCTCATTCAATGAGTGGTGGACATGCATGGCTAAAATAACAATACACTCAACATCAAGTATTGCTCATTCAATGAGTGGTGGACATGCATGGCTAAAATAACAATACACTCAACATCAAGTATTGCTCATTCAATGAGTGGTGGACATGCATGGCTAAAATAACGATACACTCAACATCAAGTATTGCTCATTCAATGAGTGGTGGACATGCATGGCTAAAATAACGATACACTCAACATCAAGTATTGCTCATTCAATGAGTGGTGGACATGCATGGCTAAAATAACGATACACTCAACATCAAGTATTGCTCATTCAATGAGTGGTGGACATGCATGGCTAAAATAACGATACACTCAACATCAAGTATTGCTCATTCAATGAGTGGTGGACATGCATGGCTAAAATAACAATACACTCAACATCAAGTATTGCTCATTCAATGAGTGGTGGACATGCATGGCTAAAATAACAATACACTCAACATCAAGTATTGCTCATTCAATGAGTGGTGGACATGCATGGCTAAAATAACAATACACTCAACATCAAGTATTGCTCATTCAGTGAGTGGTGGACATGCATGGCTAAAATAACAATACACTCAACATCAAGTATTGCTCATTCAGTGAGTGGTGGACATGCATGGCTAAAATAACAATACACTCAACATCAAGTATTGCTCATTCAGTGAGTGGTGGACATGCATGGCTAAAATAACAATACACTCAACATCAAGTATTGCTCATTCAGTGAGTGGTGGACATGCATGGCTAAAATAACAATACACTCAACATCAAGTATTGCTCATTCAGTGAGTGGTGGACATGCATGGCTAAAATAACAATACACTCAACATCAAGTATTGCTCATTCAATGAGTGGTGGACATGCATGGCTAAAATAACAATACACTCAACATCAAGTATTGCTCATTCAGTGAGTGGTGGACATGCATGGCTAAAATAACAATACACTCAACATCAAGTATTGCTCATTCAGTGAGTGGTGGACATGCATGGCTAAAATAACAATACACTCAACATCAAGTATTGCTCATTCAGTGAGTGGTGGACATGCATGGCTAAAATAACAATACACTCAACATCAAGTATTGCTCATTCAGTGAGTGGTGGACATGCATGGCTAAAATAACAATACACTCAACATCAAGTATTGCTCATTCAATGAGTGGTGGACATGCATGGCTAAAATAACAATACACTCAACATCAAGTATTGCTCATTCAGTGAGTGGTGGACATGCATGGCTAAAATAACAATACACTCAACATCAAGTATTGCTCATTCAATGAGTGGTGGACATGCATGGCTAAAATAACAATACACTCAACATCAAGTATTGCTCATTCAGTGAGTGGTGGACATGCATGGCTAAAATAACAATACACTCAACATCAAGTATTGCTCATTCAGTGAGTGGTGGACATGCATGGCTAAAATAACAATACACTCAACATCAAGTATTGCTCATTCAATGAGTGGTGGACATGCATGGCTAAAATAACAATACACTCAACATCAAGTATTGCTCATTCAATGAGTGGTGGACATGCATGGCTAAAATAACAATACACTCAACATCAAGTATTGCTCATTCAGTGAGTGGTGGACATGCATGGCTAAAATAACAATACACTCAACATCAAGTATTGCTCATTCAATGAGTGGTGGACATGCATGGCTAAAATAACAATACACTCAACATCAAGTATTGCTCATTCAATGAGTGGTGGACATGCATGGCTAAAATAACAATACACTCAACATCAAGTATTGCTCATTCAGTGAGTGGTGGACATGCATGGCTAAAATAACAATACACTCAACATCAAGTATTGCTCATTCAGTGAGTGGTGGACATGCATGGCTAAAATAACAATACACTCAACATCAAGTATTGCTCATTCAGTGAGTGGTGGACATGCATGGCTAAAATAACAATACACTCAACATCAAGTATTGCTCATTCAATGAGTGGTGGACATGCATGGCTAAAAGGTTTATGTTTACTTAATAATGAATTGCATTTTGAGTATTATCAAATTGTAACAATTTTAAATTGTTCACTAAAATAAACTTTATTTTATAAACATTTTTTTATTAAATTAATGCTGTCAGAAATAATTTTGGATCAAGTAATTAATCATTTTCATCTTGTACTGTTGTGGTTCCTCCCTTACTATATCTGAATAAGTTCCATGCAGAGGTCAAGAGTGTATGGGGGGGGGGCAGAGTGAGGTTAAAGAGGAGTAGACCTCTCTTTTTGAAAAAAAGTTTTTATAAATAATTTTAGATTTATAAATTTTATTCTCAACGTAAAGTAAAGTTCAGATATGTTTTAAGAAAAGTAGTTAATTGTGCCGGCTAGTGTTTCAGTACTCATGTACATGAAGCATATTTTAATTTGTATTCACATTTATGTTGCATGCATCTTCTCAACATAACATCAACTAGTAAAACTGCATACTTGATTTTACAAGCTACCAATGCCAGTTGATCTAAGTCAGTTTCTCAAGGATGTAAATAGTGTCATACCATAGTATTTAGAGTCGCAAGTACCAAATTGATTAATGTTAATTTTGATTTTTGTGCAATTATGTTGTTATTGTTATCAGCATTTATTTGCAATTGTATAGTTTTTGGTTGTGTCTAATGTAATTTTTTATAGAATACAATTTTGTGAATTTGTTTGCAATGTGTGAATTTTGTATAATTGCTTTTTGATTTGTATTGTCTTACCTTGATTTTTTGAAAGGACTGTTATTGTTGAGCTGCTTTTTTTGTTATGTACAATATTCTGGATACAATAAATTAGGTTTATTTAAAATAACTTCTCTTAACTAAGATCTCTAGTTTATATATGTTTTTTTAAATATTTTCTAGTAAATGTTGTGGAATTTTTCATTACTGTTCATTAAGACACAATCTGTAAACTATACCATAACCCCGCAGTTTCTTGTGCAATATATGCCATTGATAGTGTTTGTCGTTCAGTTTGTGGGTTAGCACTGTACTCTAGCTGTATTAAGAGTCAGCACGCGTCCGATTGCTGTGTGCCTCAATAAATGCAGCTTGCTCTTCTGAGCGAGTTAATTCCGATGTACTGTTATTTTTTTCCTATCAAACAGCTCTTTCTGTAAAACATTTCCCTTGAAGACAAACTTCCTTCCAAACATTAAGCCTTGAGATCAGGTAACTAACAATTGTGCTTAGTGATTGTTATATTTTCAAGACAGGTTTGTCTAAATATATTTGAACAAATCCGTCAATAAAGTCAAACCATAGCGAGCTATTACATAAGTGGTAAAATGATTATATTATAATTCATAAACTTTTTACTTTAAAAACAAAAGTCCATCTAATAAGGACACTTTATTTTAAAAACCAGTGTCCTAGGTATTAGAAGAATCGTAGTGCTTTTATGGAATTCTGAAATGAATAATTTAATGTTTTATAGAATCTTTCTGGCTTTGAGTGAAACCTTGTTTATCTGAAATTTGTATATTTTGAAATTATAATGAAACATTTTATATTTTGTTTAAAGGTATCACCATTAACAATGAAAAGATATACCAAAGCAATGAATTTGATGTAGGTGAGCACATGTGCTGCTATCTAACGATGAATGGTTTTTAAACTTGGACAACTGTTTTGCTTACTATTAGCTCAGCTACTAGTTAGCATGTGATGAAGAGAGAAGAGTGAGGGATAAACAAATGGAGAAACCGCTGTTGCTACCTGTACGTACAGAACAAGAACTAATTTTCTTGGACAGGAAAACCCAAGGCTCCTATATAACAGGTTGCCTCATTCTCATATGGTCTATATAAACCAAGTTGTGACGTCAGAGGGAGACCTCCAACCACAGAGTAAGTGTATTGTTTACTCTGTGCCTTCAACACAGCGTGCTGAACAATTAAAACTACATATTAAAAACCATTACTGTATTGTTTTCAAGAGTATTTTAGAATTATTTTAATTTTATACAGCTACTATTTTAAACATCTCATTCCAGGCATTTCACAAACATAGTCATATGAATTCACAATTCAAAACAAAGCCATATTCAAAATTAAACAATGCAGACTAAAGTGTCATTGAGAGTATGAACATCAGATGTTTTACATTGTTGGGGTTTGTTTTGTTTACAGTAGTGAAGAAAGAACACAGCTGAGGCCTGCGGTGTAAATGCTACCTGCGTGATATGGATGTCAACTCGTCTGAGGCAACCTCTTGTATATAAACTTTGAAGAAAACCAGCTTCACAGGATATATATGAACCAAAAGTCTTTTAGTTTCTGTAGTCAATTGTATTACTTAAGACATTCTAATTCAGCAAATTTTTAAGAGGTAGAAAACATATAAACTATACCATTGGATTCTTTATAGTTTAATTACGAGAAAATGCGTAATGGTAATATTCACTTTACTTCAATGGTTTACATCCTTCATAAAATTATAAAATTCTTTGACCACAACTGGTTGAAAATAATCTACCAATCTATTGGTACAGGAATTTTAGTCACCATATATATATATATATATATATATATATATATATATATATATATATATATATATATGGTTGAGTCATCTTGATAAGTGTAGCTGGCATGGGTGAAAATCACAATACGAGACAGACCAGTTACCAAAGTCGTTTGTTAGCAACACCCAGGGAGTAAACACAGGTAAATGTAAACCAAGGAGATCAAAACTGTTTCAAGACACAGTTTGGAATAAAAAAGGTAATTAGTGAAGCTTAAATCTGCTATTTTGCCTTTTTCCTCCTGAGGGTCTATGATTACTTATAAACGTGATTGATGTCAGAGGGTCGTAATGTTTTCTATCTGGCCCTTTCAGAAAAAAAGAACTGGGTCTCAATACTGACATTAGAAAAACATTTAAGGATTGACTAATCAAAATTGAACTCTTACATGTTGCATTTATTTGGATACATACAGCAATGTGTTTTATAAGCGAGTATTCTGTACGTACTTACATTGCTAATTTGTTCTTGTAAAATTAAATGTTGAGTTAGATTGATATAAATATAGAATAGAAATTATTTTAGAAGCAAGCAAAAATTAGACCCTAAGATCATATGTACCAGAGGTTCCAATAGTAATTTATTTTTAACAACATACAAAATACAGGGGTTTTACATATAATAAATGAATAGTTTACTGAAACTAAATTAGGTGTAGTTGAATGTATTTCAAGAACAGAAAGCAACACAGAGTACAAAACCTGATTGATATTGGGATTAACATAATTCAATCACTGTTTTTTAATAACGAAAGTTGTCCTTTTAGCTCTGAGTCAGCAACTTGTATGTGTATGCAGATGGTAGATTGTGCTGTCACTTGACTTACAAACACATTAGTTATACTCTTTTTTAACAAGTGTATCTAAAAAACAAGACGCAAGATGGATAAGTTAAATCATATCTTGCATGTATACTGTGATTGAAATGAACTTCATTTTTACTGCTAGACTAGAGGCATGAGCACATCAAGGTTGAAATTTCATACCTGGATTTCATATTTCAAACACATCATCACCTGTATAATTCAAAATTGTTTTCTCTCTGTTTTCTCTTTTTTTACAAGAAAGCAAGAAAACGTCACAAATTTGTAGCTTACCTACAAGGCAAACAATAAATCTAATCTTTTACGAAATCACCTAACTATCCCCTCCCAGTCATAACAATCCTGTAGGCTTGGCATTATCACATTCCATCAATGAAATTAATAAGAAAATACAAGTTTCTTTCCAAGATCACATACAAAAAGCTAAGGAACTTATCAAGACATTGGACCCTTCCAATGATTGCTCCCCTCGCATTGCGAGTGTACATTAATCCACTGGTCACATGGAATGTTCTTCGGGCAACTCCCTGAGGCCTCGATTCTTGCTCTGTACTGTTTAAAATGTGTACATTATTGACATCTTGACTCTATTTATATTTTTTACTTGTGTTAATATTGCATTAGCTTAACAACGTGCAGACTTACAACAGAAGGAACTGAACAAATTATCTAACAGCCAGTAAAGAGTATCTAGAACCTGCAACCTAACTCTGAACCCTTCAAAAATAAAGGTAGTGAAATTACACTGAAACAAATTAACCAATATGGTGGCCTTTTCCCAAACCGCCAAGCCTGCATTAGGAAGTTGACAAACATACATTAGACATACACTCTTACCATTAGCCAGCTTAAACATGCTTTTTTATTTCAATTATATGGTTTTTGTTAATTATTATAATAAGTAATAGTGAACTCTGTATGATTATTTAAGGTCCAATCTATAGTTGATATTAAGTTTTTTAATTTAAAATTGTCAAGAATGATGTAAAAATATTCACATATTTAACTAGGGGAAAAATATTAAATTACTCAATTTTTTACAAAAACCAACTTATGGTCCACTAGAACAGTTTTTCAACTATCAAATGAAACTTCAAGGGTTACAATACGATTACTATAAAAAACCGAATCGTTGTTTTTTGCAGAGGGAATTGGCCACCTTAAACTTAACATTCTGTTCGGATGTTGTTAAACACAACAGAAACTTACAGTACTTGAGAATGATTCTCGATTGATTTTTAACAGTAAAACCTATGTTAAATGACTAGCTAAGCTAAACACAACAGTCATTATTATACAGCATCTTACTGGATCATCTTGGGAAGCTGGCACACAAATTATGCATATCAATAATGCTACCCACTTGTTTATTTCACTGCTTAGTATTGTGTTCTAGTGTGGCTTAGTAATGCACATGTTCAACAATCGACATACAGCTAAAAAGGGTACTAGGTCTATTTGAGGCGCTTTTCTGAGATTTCTGAGAGAATTTTGATTAGAAATTTATAACGGATTAGAAAATATGATGTAGGTCACACAAAACCAGCAAATTTTAACCATATAAATTGAAATTATATAGTGAATTCAGACATAATTAATTGGAAAGTATATTCCGGTAGCGGGAATTAATACAGTATGAGAAATGGGGCATCAGCAAAAGTATGTGAGAAATCAAGTCCACCAACAAAATACATAAGAAATATAGTAACAGACACAACACATTTCATAAACTAATAACTTGTTAATTTGTATTTTTCAGCATACCCTCAAAAGTAAACCTGCAAATTTCATATTTTTTATAATTTTACTTTAGTTTTAAGCATTGCATATTAGTGATAAGAATCCTTATTGGGTCAGTAAACTAATTTTCTAGAATGCAAGTTAAAAATCAAATTTTTCTTGGTGTGAAAGTTTGAATTGAAACTATGGATAGGAAACTATGGATTTCCAGTTTCAATTTACGTTGTGTAGTGAAATCGTATCTTGACAGAATTGGAAGAAATCAAACACGCTTCAAAAAGGAACTTACCAGGAAATGATTCAGACCCAAGCAGATTCCTTCTTAAAGCACCACAAAGCAGTACTAACACAAAGAACTGCGAAAAATATATCTTATTCTAGCGCAGCTACTAACGAACAAGTTGTTAACAGTTTTTTTGACAACTTAGAAAAAGAGCTTGAGAGCATTCAAAAGGAAAACATTTGGAATTACGATGAAACAAACCTTTTGACGAGCCTGGTTCTGGTAAAATAATAACTAAACGAGGAACTAAATACCCGGAGATAATACAGAATTCTTCAAAAGCACGTACTTCTACCATGGTATGTGGTAATGCCGCCGGGGTAATAGCGCCACCTTACGTGAACTACAAAGCTGAGAAAATATGGTCAACTTGGACTGAGAATGGGCCTCCTAAATACTCTTTATAATCGAACCAAATCAGGTTGGTTCGATAGCAATTCTTTTGAAGATTGGTTTGTGTCATTGATGCTTCCGATTCTCAAGAAACAGAAAGGACCAAAGGTGACAACCTGAGTTCTCACATAAACATGGAAGTTATCAAACAATGTGAGATGAATAACTTCAAGTTTATTGCGTTGCCGCCCAATGCAACTCATCTTTTTACAACCTTCAATGTTGCATTCTTCCGCCCCATGAAGGTAGCATGGAGAAAAATTTTAAGAGACTTGAAAGAGACAGCAGCTGGAAGTCGGTGTACGTCAGTACCGAAAGACCAGTTCCCTAACCTCTTGAACAGTCTATAGGGTGCTATGATTAAAGGCCCAGACAACCTAATTGCCGGGTTTTGCAAGTCAGGGATATACCCTATAAACAGACAATAGACAATAAACTTTATTGACATAATCTTAGAGATTAGTAGATTGCGTCATTATTGATTAAAATAAATACATTTTGTTTTGATTGGTTAGAAACAATATTCAGCCATTGGTAAATTCTTCCACAGTGTAGAAAGGCCTTTCTTGGAGCCACAGAGTCAATTGTTTCCCGAATCGGTGGGAGGGCTGGTTCTTGAGGTGTCCTGGTAGGTGGTTAAAGAAGGTGGCTCCTTTGTATGACGGTTTCTTCTTGTAGAGGCTTAGGTGGTGAGCAGGCAGTGGGAAGTCCCCGCCACGTCTTGTACTGTATCGGTGTAGGTCACAAAATCTTTGCTGAGATGTATGCTTTAACGTGTGCAGAATCACTTCTTTAATGTAGAGAGATACAACTGTCAGTATTTTTAGGTTTATCAAGTGTTCACGACAGCTTTCTTGGTACTTTAGGCCTGCAAGGCATCTAATTGCTCTCTTTTGATTGATCAGGATTCTTTCTAGATTTCCTTTGGACGTACCTCCCCAAGTGGCAATGCCATATCTTAGGTGAGACTCGAATAGAGCAAAATACGCTGTCTTAGCTGTGTCCAAGCCACTTATTTGTTTAATTCTTCGTATAACATAGTTTCCAGCAGACAGTTTTTTGCATAGTTGCTCAATATGTGGCTTCCATGTTAGTTTGTCATCAATAATTGTGCCTAGATATTTGGTGTTAGTATTAATTTTCAGGTCTGGCAAGGGTGTGTCATTATGTCTATGGAGGTTACTAAAGGTCATTTGCACTGTTTTTTTCTCATTTAAAACAAGTTCATTACTGGCACAGTATTGCTTAGTTTTGTTGAAGTAAGTTGATGTGTTGTGATGGAGTATTTCTATTGATTTATTTGCTATCGTTAAGGCAGTGTCATCTGCGTACATAACAGTGTAGCAGATATCTCCCAGCCAGTTGGGCATGTCATTAGTAAGGAGAATGAATAGTACTGGCCCCAAGACTGACCCCTGCGGGACACCTCTATGTATTTCAGCAGTATCAGATTGAAGCCTTTGTACTGTGTTATTGTCGGTGCAGTTTATTTCTACGAGCATTTCTCTATCAGTTAGGTAGCTGCGGAACCAGTTTTGAGCCGTTCCTCTTATTCCAAGGTGTTCTAGTTTTTTAAGGAGCTGTTCATGGTTCAGGCAGTCAAACGCCTTGCTGAAATCTAAGAAGAGGCAGGTTGCGGTGCAGCCTTCTTCTAATTTGTCTATTATATGTTCAGTGAGTTGTATTAAGGCTGTGGCTGTTGATCTGCCCTTTAAGAAGCCGTGTTGTTGGTTAGTAAGTAGCTTGTTTTGCTCTAGGTAGTTAAGGAGTCTGACTAGGACGATTTTCTCTAGTATTTTAGAGAAGGTTGAGATGAGAGATATTGGTCGATAACTGTTTGTTTCATTGATCGGTCCTGATTTGTATTTGGGGTAGACTTTGGCTATTTTTAGTTTGTTGGGAAAGGTTCCTTGGGCAAGAGATTGATTGATTATGAGGGTGAGTGGACTTAATAGTTCATTTTTACATATACACAGAGAGCCAGTTCTCAAGAGATTTACCATCAGGAAGTTTGGACACATCAATTTCTTCTATTGTTGGCGAGAGTTTTCTCGAACAGATTACAATGAAGCGTCAAGAGGCTACTCAAGGTCGAAGAGTACAGAGAAAGAAAAAGTTAAATGTACCTCCTGGAAAAAGTATATCCTCAGAAGAATTACAAGCAGCTACACTACCAATAGATCAGCCATCCACTTCAACTGGAGCTCAATCATGCAACAAGAGAGTACGGCCAGATTTAAAGAAACTCAAAAAAAAAAAAAACGGAAAAAGAGAATCGTAAACAGCAGTACTGAGGAAGAGGATGACAGTTTTTCTGTTCAAGACTCTGAAGACTCGGAGACATTTAGTGAGTTTCAGAATCAAGATGTGACCCCACCCATTCCACTTGAACAAACATCAGCTGATGTCTTACATCTGGAAGTCGGGGACTTCGTCCTTGTAAGATACCAATGTAAACCGTATCGAGGAAGAATAAGATGGCGATATTCTTTTAACCGCAATGAAGGGATCAGCTTCAAATTGGAAATGGCCTAACCCTCCTGACGAGATCCACTATTCAAAGGACGAAATTGTGCAAAAAAATTAATAAACCAGAACAAATTGGGTGACGAGAAATTTACAGAGTTAAAGAGCTAGAATTGTACAGTGACCTTCTTACTTCGGCTATTGTATAGCCAACATGCTTTTGGACAATGTTACGTTGTAGTACATTATTGATTTTTTTTTTGTCATACAAATTGTTCGCCTCTTAAATATAATACAGATGGATAAAATTGGTACACGCTCATTTTCCCAGTCACTTCTTATGTAGGCAATACTGCTATACAATATTGTGGGGTAACATTAGTACAATGACTTGTTTCCTCCAGTATTTAACACGTTAGCTGCCAACGCATAATATAGTGGTTTAGCGTTGGTGCCAAAATTTTTTTATGTTAATATTTGCAACTATAGATGTTTTTTTGTTCCATTAGTCACTTCTGATAATGATTTACTATGTTATTAGTTAAAATAACGATTATAAAGCGTCGGGTACTTTGGCCCGACACGATTATTTACAACCAAAAATACTATCGTAAATATAACCGTCGGGCCAACATACCCGACACACACAATGAAAACAATTGCTTTACTTATATTGAATAAACTAACATATGGTTTCCACAGCTTTCATTTTTGTGTCTGATTGACTCTTTTACTGTAAGAGTCCAATCACAGTGAGCTGCAACAGCTGTTCCTCAGATGTGCATAAAAGCTCGGGAACAGTCTGCGTATTACCTGCCTTCATACAGAAACGGCGCGAAAGTTCCCCTCTCGCCTTTCACTTGCTCTTTAGTCAGCTAGTAAGGTTGTGTTGCGTATGTGCAGTTTATATAGAATATTTAAAAATGAGTGATCCTTTGCGGAGATCAGAAATTGATTATTTAATTAATTTGCCATCATCTCAGGATGATTTATATGCAGATGTGAGTGACGATGAAAGTGTGGAATCTATGTTAGTGAGTGAGGACCAAGACGATACCGATATAGATCCGAACTATGAGCCTAGTAGTGGTAGTGAATATGAAGAGGCCGGCGTTGAAATAAATATGGATATCCCTGAAGAATCTGACACTGGAGGCGATGTTAGTGATGCAACTTTGAATACTCCACCTAGTGATAGTGATAATTGGCAAACATTTGTAGGTAAGCAAAAGAGTTTTCAATTTAACCTAATGCCCAAATTTAAATTTGATGTACCTAATGATGCTCAGCCGATTGATTTTTTAAAAATTACCTTACAGATGAAATAGTTGAATTGATGGTAGTAGAAACTAATAGAAATGCTAATGATGCCATATCTAAATGGCGATTAAGCCGTAAGAGTAGATTGAAAGATTGGAAGAACACTAATCCAGAAGAAATGAGGAAGTTTATTGGTGTACTTTTGTACATGGGATTAGTACCACTCTCAAGAATTAGCGATTATTGGTCTAAAAGTGTGTTATACAAGTTTTCAGCTGCATCTAAGATAATGAGCAGGAACAGATTCCAATTGATTTTACGCTTTTGGCATTTTAGTGATAACAACAATCTAACTAGTGACGGACGTATTGGCAAAATAAAACCACTTTTGACTAAATTAAATACACTTTTTTCAATTTGAAGGAAGCAGAACAAGACCTTGTAATTGATGAGACAATGATCCCATTCCGTGGTAGGCTTATTTTTCGCCAGTACATACCCGGAAAGGCACATAAGTATGGCATCAAAATATTTAAGCTCTGTGATAAGACCGGATATACTTATGCTGTCAAAATGTACATGGGAAAAGGGACTGTGGATAACAAAGACAACTCCGTTGCTACATCTGTAGTAATGGAACTTATGGCCAAGAGCTTAAATCAAGATCATACTCTTTTCATTGACAACTACTACACATCTGTAGAATTAGGTAACATATTATTGTCAAAACAAACACATCTTGCTGGTACTTTAAGGATCAATCGAAAAGGTGTTTCAAAAACCTATTAAAAGAAAAACTAGAGAAAGGGGATATGCTCTGTTTGGAAAATGAAAATGGAATTGTGGTTACCAAATGAAATGACAGAAGAGAAGTGCATATGATCTCTACTTTGCACGCACCAGATTACGTGGAAATTCCCTCAAAGTATCCTGGTAAAGCATCTGTTTTAGAGCCCCTCGTTGTTGCCAAATACAACAAAGCAAAAGTCGGGATTGATCTGTCTGATCAAATGTCGTCTTACAACACTGCTGTAAGAAAGACAGTTAGATGGTACCACAAGGTGGGTGAAGAGCTTCTTCTTGGCACCAGTGTGGTCACAGTTGGCTGGCCTATAACAGCTTTTTACGATCTGAAACAACTCCTAATAATTCAAAAAAGAGGCACTTGGTTTCTATTACAAGATTTAAAGAGTTATTGGCATCCAATCTTATGTATTTGGAAGAAGAGCCACCCATTCCAGAAGTAACAGTTACTGGCTACCACTACTTAACAGCATCTCCATTCGTTGGTAACGGACCAAAAAAAACGCAGGGCAAGGAAGGTCTACAAGCTATGTTATAAAAAAGTTGCAGAAGAAAAAGGATGTCAAGTAGCAAGAAACATGACTCAGGTTGCTACATATTGTAGTGAATGCCCAGACAAACCTTTCTTATGAGAGAAATGTTTTAAAAACATTCATAAATAAATCAATGAAAATATTATCATGGTAATTTACACAGAAAATGTTTTAATAACAACTCTCAAATGTATTACTATTGTATGATAAAATATAGATAAATTTAAAAACAATGTACGTGTTTTATTACCAATATTGTAATTATTCGTAAGAAAACAAAATTTAAAAATAGCATTACCACGTTATTAATATTTCCTAATAGGATGTTTTACCTTTTACTGCCTATAGTTTTAGCAATAATGAAAATAAAATTCAATAAAACTCACAAAAATATACCGTCGGGTATCATGGCCCGACAATTTAATGAGTATTAAGTGAAACTTCAGTCTTGCTCAAAATGCAACGACAACTTAGTCATTTAACAAGAATACGTTCTTTATATAGACAAATTAATTCTGAATCAAGTAGTTCAAGAAGTATTCACTAGAATGCAGCACTAACCAGGGGTCAGACAAAATGGCTACTTGTTGCCTAGCAACGATGTCGGGCCACATCACCCGACGGTCATAGCCCGAAGTCATTAGGTGTCGGGTGAGGTGGCCCGACATGGCAGCTATAGTGTTAATGGAGAAAAAGTGCTGTCCCAATGTTAACCCAATCAAAGGGGTACGATTGGGACAACTTAAAAATGTTGTGTGCAAAATACCGTAGGTTCTATAGTTTTTGTCTTTCCACATTTTGAAAGAGAAAAGATAACCTTACATGATAATGATTTTTTCAGTATTTTAACAGTGAAAATAAAGACAGGAGCTGCTGGAACATTTGAAAAGTGTCCCAAAGTTACCCCATCCTACGGGTATGAGTGATGTTCTAATTAATTTGTGTTATATTAGCTTTTTTATTACATTTCAGGCACTTCTGCAATAATACATTACAGTATATTGAAAAATACTGAAAGTGGCTACATAAGTACGCATTATATCAATTGTTGCATAATATACACACTTCCTTAAAATTAAAAAATCTGTTTTACTTATGAGTATTCCTAGCTCAAATTCACAGGAAACGTTCTTCATTAGTTGCTTTACAATAAAATTCAGGAGTGTTGTGTTTTTTTAAGTATTAATAATTTTATTGAAATTTAAAAATAAAACGTTAACTTGATTTTGTTAGTTATTTTTAATTTTCGGCTCAAAATTAAATTAAAACATATAATCGCCTTCATACATCTGTAGAGAATCTTTACAAAAATACTGACACCTAAAAACATTATTCTATCTTTAAAATTAGCGAATTTGTAAATATGTAATTGTACTTATGAAAATCGGCTGAAAATGGCTTGGCGGTTTTGGGCAACACACCGCCGAGTGGCTCAGCGCCTGGCGGTAGCAATGAGTAGTTTTTTTTTAATTCCTAAGGCTTTCCTTGTTCAACATTCTAGCAGATATCCTTATTAATTACAACAGTAAATTACATGAATATAAATGCATAGTTATTAATAATCGTGTATATCTATGTAAAAAGGAAATAAAAACTGTCTCAAAAAGATTTTACAATATATAATTTTATTCAGATATTTACAATTAAACATAGGCTTGGTTGAGTAATAAATTAAGATGCCTTGGATAAGTGGAAGAAAGAAAATGTTATTAGATAACAAAATTAGAAATCTTAATTAATAAATAAAATTTAGTAGATAAATCCAATTTAAATGACGCGTTTCAAGGCAATGAAAAGATAACATAACAGTTAAATAATCAGAAGAACATCATTTTATTTATTTTTAAAAATAAAATTACTGTCATAAAGGAATATGGGATGAAGTTATGTAACATTGGAAACATTTTAACTTAACGATACATAAAAAACTAACAAAAATATCACTAAAAAACAGTATATACTTTTACGACTTTTTCTTCAGCAGTCCTCTGGTTACAACATGGCTAGGAGGATCAGACCTGAGTTTTTCAATTCCATTCAAGCCTTCTTCAGCACCTCTGGCCCAAGAAAATTCTGTTAGTGCCTGGAAATTTAATGAGAATATTAAGAAGTGGAAATTCATTATTAAAATGCTGTGGTCTTCTGGGTTTGACCGTGTCATTGTTATCTACATTATGTAAACTAACCCTGCTAAAACCTCACCAAATTTTGGAGTTTTTTAGAGTAATATTGTTTAAAATAAGTGATATGAGACCTTGGATTACTGGAAGATACATAATGGATATTTTTGTAATGGTAAACAATTTTTTTTTTAATTCCTATAAATATAGATATCCACCGTTGTACTTTTTTTTAATTGCATGTAACTGAGCTATTAGAAGAAAATAAAAATTGTGATTAAATATATATATATAAATAATTTTAATTTTACTAACATTTTTTATGATACAAAAATTTGAAACAGGGACATGAAAACACCTGCTGATTAACACTTTATTTTGTTGTCAATTTTGTTAAGTCAGTGCTGGCAACTGATTATAAATAAAGGAAAGCTGTTGTAGATTATGTTTTGTACAAATATAACTAAATTTTTTATAAATATACAATAAATTAGGTGCATAAAATTAGACGCAATTACAAGTGGGCGATAAATATAATTGCTTGCAGTGTCTTTTCATAGGGTCATGTACAATCCCGCTCATATGTAAATTCATAAATCATCCACTCCACCCTTAAAGAATTTATTTCCAAAGTTATGGACATCCGTTTTTCAACATAGTTATTCATGCTAACACTAGCTTAATTACTGTAAAGTATCTGTAGCATTGTTAATTATTGTATATATTGTACATAACAAATTAACATGGTATAAACCAGAATCCCCTGAAATGTTATACACTACAAATGACTGTGAAAACCTTAATTACTGTAAAGTGTCTGTAGCATTGTTAATTATTGTATATATTGTACATAACAAATTAACATGGTATAAACCAGAATCCCCTGAAATGTTATACACTACAAATGACTGTGAAAACCTTAATTACTGTAAAGTGTCTGTAGCATTGTTAATTATTGTATATATTGTACATAACAAATTAACATGGTATAAACCAGAATCCCCTGAAATGTTATACACTACAAATGACTGTGAAAACCTTAATTACTGTAAAGTGTCTGTAGCATTGTTAATTATTGTATATATTGTACATAACAAATTAACATGGTATAAACCAGAATCCCCTGAAATGTTATACACTACAAATGACTGTGAAAACCTTAATTACTGTAAAGTGTCTGTAGCATTGTTAATTATTGTATATATTGTACATAACAAATTAACATGGTATAAACCAGAATCCCCTGAAATGTTATACACTACAAATGACTGTGAAAACCTTAATTACTGTAAAGTGTCTGTAGCATTGTTAATTATTGTATATATTGTACATAACAAATTAACATGGTATAAACCAGAATCCCCTGAAATGTTATACACTACAAATGACTGTGAAAACCTTAATTACTGTAAAGTGTCTGTAGCATTGTTAATTATTGTATATATTGTACATAACAAATTAACATGGTATAAACCAGAATCCCCTGAAATGTTATACACTACAAATGACTGTGAAAACCTTAATTACTGTAAAGTGTCTGTAGCATTGTTAATTATTGTATATATATTACATAACAAATTAACATGGTATAAACCAGAATCCCCTGAAATGTTATACACTACAAATGACTGTGAAAACCTTAATTACTGTAAAGTGTCTGTAGTATTGTTAATTATTGTATATATTGTACATAACAAATTAACATGGTATAAACCAGAATCCCCTGAAATGTTATACACTACAAATGACTGTGAAAACCTTAATTACTGTAAAGTGTCTGTAGCATTGTTAATTATTGTATATATTGTACATAACAAATTAACATGGTATAAACCAGAATCCCCTGAAATGTTATACACTACAAATGACTGTGAAAACCTTAATTACTGTAAAGTATCTGTAGCATTGTTAATTATTGTATATATTGTACATAACAAATTAACATGGTATAAACCAGAATCCCCTGAAATGTTACACACTACAAATGACTGTGAAAACCTTTCCGAGATTAAAAGAATTTCACCCAAGTGAAATAGAATTGTTTTACTTAAGTAGTTAAGGAAAGTGGTTAAGAAATCCCTAAGTGGTCCTTAAGATAGTGTCTGTAAGTGGTTGGGTAACTTACTCAATGAAGGTGCTCCCACGGACTTGGAGCCGTGAACTTGATCATCAGCAGCTGAACTACTGATGTAAATAATTCCTACCAGTTTTATCAGCCAATCCGATCAATAATACTGTTATGTCTAGAGTATTGTAGATTCCTGACACCGAACCCTCTGCATGACACTAAGTGATGTTAGAAGAAACTGAATACATCTGAAAATACTGTATTGAACCTGAGCATCAGCCCACCCACATTCCTTTCAGTCATTACCAAGCCTCCCTTGAATACTTGGAATATATCAGTCCAATACACTCTGCTTGCTACTTTCCAATGCCAAATACCCAGTCTACAGAACGTTGTTCAATTGTGATTCAAGATTTTTTACATTTGTCTTCATTTGGTAAGAGTGAACCATAACTTAATTATTTCTAGTCAACCATTTTATTTATGGTAGTATTTGTACTGTTTATAAGTATTGAAATGGAGGCTTGCTCGGTATACCTTGGGAATGCAGGTGGCTGATGCTCGGCTTTGACACAATGACATTGTTTTGATAAAAGAACATCAGGTCTGACATGGCCTGCCTGGACCATGTGCATCTTATTCTGGCAAAAATTATACACCATTTATAACTGAATATCAATTTTGTTTAATATAATCCTTGTTTTACAGCAGGAGTTGTTGATATGCTGCTTCTCATACTGCATGCACAATGTTTCATTATTTAACCAAATATCTACTTTTTAGCAGTTTATCCAACATGGACATCCCAGACTTCTCTAGTAGTTGATGGCAAACGTTGAGCAGACGCCATGTCGGTATTAAGAGGACCGTGCATAGAGCCTATCGCTTTGTCTTCTCAACACTTTGTCCCCAAGAAGCTGGGTTCCAGCACTCAAATAAAATGAAAGTATTTTAAAATACATCTTGGTATTTCAGTAGAAATTCTGTTGCTTATAAAAATATGTCTGTTTAAGAAACTGAATCAGGCCCTCCTACAATATCTTTTTTGGAATAAAAATTTAGTAATATTGTTAAACATTGTTTTGTTGCAATATTGTTCAGTCACAAGAAATTGGACACTCTTATTGATCTCCAATAATTACTATAATTAAAAACGAGTTTTACCTTAAATGTTCGAGGTTCCCAAATAGCCAAATCAGCCAAGGACTTTCTGTTCAGCAGGACATTGCTAGATTGCAGTCCATTACGAAAAAGCATGAAAGGAAGCCCCAACTCCTCACACCCAGCTGTCACTCGTGTAGTCCACAGCTAAACAGAGAAATAATTCCACAAAAACTACACCATTTCAATATATTTTTCATTCATTTACAGTACCGGTAGCTGAATAAAAGCCTGGTTTTATTATTTCAAACCAGCAAGGGAATACCTCAATCGGCCAACATGTTGGGTACCATATCAGTTACATATTAAATACTGTACAATCAATAATTCCATTTTGTTTATCGCTGTCAATTTCAAGTTTTCAAACATCCTATTTATATCTATCCTATAGAAAAGTAATTATCGTAAAAGAGGAGAGAGATAAAAGAACTAGTATCCTAACATTGTGGCTCTGGTGAAGAGCAAAAGATTAACATGGCTGGGCCATGTTCAAAGAAGGGAAGAGGATCAGATAGTAAAGAGTATGGATTGGACAATTATTAGAAATAAGACCGCGGCTCAGAATGGAAATGAAAATTTGTCTTTATTATGGATGGAGAGGACTATTAAGTTCTCTCTTCCACTCTCTAAGTAATCAGCAAAGAAGGATTTGAGGGAATAGGAGATAGCAGATGACAGACTATAGTGGAAGCAAATTATTTACAGGGCTAAAATCCACCGGATTTGTGTGGCCGAAGCAGTAAGTAAGGATTAGACATGGACTTATTTTATCTTCTAAGACAAAACCAGAGCAAACGTAGATAAGGGGCTAGGCGCTGGCTTGCCACGTAGCCCCTCTGGGTTCGATTCCCTATGTGACCACTAATAGATTTTGCCCTGCCGCTCCTGATTCGGAAGTCACGTAAAGCCGTTGGTCCCCAGGTTAAGTGTTAGAGAGGGCTCCTTAGCTCTAATTTCGCCTGGTTAAATAAGACGATCTTTAACTTTTAAATTTAAAACATCCTTCTTATTTTCACTTAAATAATAACAGAATGTACACAAACTAAATAAAGTTAAATTTAAAGATATTGTCAGATAAATTTTAATAAATATATTTTACCAGAACCTAATCACAGAATTTACACAAACTATATTAAGTAAAATTCAAATATACTGTCAGAAAAATTTTAAAAAATTTATATTTTACCACAGCCTAATATATGATTCTATAGTTATATGAGGGCAGTTCAGAAAGTAGCCTCCTTTTGCTCCACTGTACAAGAAGGAGAGTGGGTGTGCGGCTATTGCAGTGTGATCACACACGTTGCTTCATTTGGCATCCAGCCATGGTACAATGAAAGTTTTATGAGCAGTAGATAATTTTCTGTAACTTCTCAAAATATCTTTTGACATTGAAACTTAGACAAAATGCATGCTGTCATTTGATATTTTACAGCCAAGTCGTACTCAACACAATCATTTCATAAAGAACTTTTGACTGTTTATGGACAAAAAGTAATGAGTGAAGGAGTTGTTAGGGAATGGGTTTAATTTTCCTTCATAGGGCTGAACAATGTTCATGATGAAGAGAGAAGTGGCAAGTTTTTTGTGGTTACCGATGAACTTGATGAGAAGTCTACAGAAGAATTTGTGACACTCAACGGTTCAATATCCAAGAGTTTTGAAATTAATTCCACAAATATCCAGGACTGTTCTTTTTAATAGAGGAAAGATGTAATTTTAATATACATGGTGTCCCGAAAGTTAAGTGCCAAACTTCGGAAAATGGTTATATAGGTCAAATTTAAGAGAAAATCATGAATAATTTTTTTTTCTAAAAATGCTTCGTTAACCAGGTATCCATTTTGTTTCTTTTAACAAAAGAATTTTTATCTCAGAGTTGGCTCAACCATACTTCATGAAACTCGCTATGCATGTTACAATAATAAATATCTATTTAAGAACAAAACAATCAACTTGATCCAATTTAAAATGGCAGCCATTTTAAATCTTTTAACGGAAACTGCGGGAAAACGGCAAAAAGTACTAAAATTTACTAAAAGCATGATTTTTGAGATAATTTGATTACCAATCTGTCAGTATCAAAAAAGTTATAATCGGACAAAAAATAACCAAGACACATTGCTTTTTTGCTGCCTTCCAACACAAATGTCAATGAGTCTCGGTTATTTTTTGTCTAATTATAACTTTTTTTATACTGACAGATTGGTAATAAAATTATCTAAAAAACAATGTTTCTAGTAAATTTTAGTATATTTTCCCGTAATTTCTGATAAAAAAATTTAAATGGCCACCATTTTGAAAATTTAAATTGGATAAAGTCAATTGTTTTTTCTTAAATAGGTCTTTATAATTGTAACATGCAGTTTCATAAAGATCAGTTGAGCCAACTCGAAGATAAAAATTCGTTTGTTAAAAAAACAAAATAGCGGATATCTGGTATAAACAAAACGTTTTTGGAAAAAAGATCATTCTTGATTTTCTATTTATTTTAACTTATATAATCATTTTCCGAAGTTTGGCACTTTACTTACGGGACACCCTGTATGTATAACAAAATATTGTTATCTACTTCAGAGTTTTATTTGTAAGAAACCGAAGGTAACCCTCCGAAACACTACATACTATTAACTACAGTACTGTGATACAAAACATATAACACTATTATATTAGAACAAATTTCTTTTAAAAACTTACATCTCTCATATCTTCTTTACTCAACTTTCTACCTTTGGTTGAGTAAACTAGTGCACGATGTACTTTTCTAACTGCAAGACTGTAGCAATTCCTTATTCTACCATAAAAATGCTGAAAATTAAAGAAAATTTAATAGTTAATTTATCAGAATTCATAAAAATTGTGCTTACTACAAATAATCACATTTATATTTAGTTTTTAACATATAACAAATATAACGATTGGGTTTACAGATGAAGAATCTCCCAGTTTACATGGACCTGCAGGGCTGTATGTGAACTTAATTCAAGAGAGAATTACCGACCATTAACTCAGTTAGGGATTCGAACCTTGACCTTACCTTCTGCAGTTCAAGCCTTAGCCACTGAGCCACCATGCTGGCAATTCTATATTATCAGATCAACTTTGAGCGACTAAATTTACTTCTAAATTATAGAAGTTGATTTAGTGAAAATACCACACTATGTGCATAATTAAGATGTTTGGATTTTAAATATTAGCCATTTATGCCTGAGTAGAGGTTGTTTAGTCTGTGTTATTTTTCTAACAGGTATTATTAAGAACATGAGCTTGACAAAGCTATTCCAGTATTGGTGTTTACAACTAAATAAGTGAGATTTACTATTTGCAACTAAAATGTGCCACAAGTGTTGAAAATAAAATGGAGGTTCCCAACCCTTTAAGAATTAATGGAGAATGTATTAGTGTAATAATGTAGTACATTTATTTACCCTTTATTTCCTTTATCAGCTACATTACATATATATCTGACTTTGATAATATAGAAGCTATGTGCCACTTCTTTGTCTTTTAACAGGGAGCAATTAATTACATATGACAATTTGGGAGACGTGGTAAAAAGACTAGCTGGTAATCAATGTTAAATGGAAGCTTATACTATACATACTCTGTGCAGTCAATTTTCCTTCATAAATTTAGAGGTTAGAACCAAAGTGAGCATATGCAGTAAATTTGCTCAAAAATGAACTAACAGTCAAATTTATAAGGTTATATCTTGAGGATATTTTCCCCATTCACTCTATAGTCAAAGTTATTATGAATCATTGGGCACATTAGTGCTTTTGAACAGATTAATTTATCAAGTACCAAAATGGAGTTAAAAACTTTTAGTTAGATAAAATATATTTAACATCACTTACCTTATCCATAAACTGATCAATAAATAAGTGTTCATACATATTTAGTTCGCAATTTAAAACTGCATGACTGTGAGAAAAAAAAACATAATTAGTCTAGCCTACACAGTGACAAAAAAAAATTAAAAGAAAAGTACTTATATGTACATTATAAATCTGGGTTATAATAGTTTAATTTGTGTATAAACTTGTTTATTTTAGGTCTAGAGATTTTCATTTTAGTGTCAATGGCAGAAAGTTCTTCTTGTTCCTCAAACAGCCTCTGCAAGGTAGTACCTGTTGTCAAAAAGTTACAGGTAGTTTGTTAGATATATGATTTTGACTTGATAAAATTAAATCAGATTAAATGTTTGAACTATTTCCATCATGTTCGTATCTTTCCTTGTGGATACTATTTTGTAGATTCTTTTGCACAAATTACATAAAAAAGGTGATAGCACAGCCCCCAACAACTATAGGCCAATCTCTCCAGTTCCTGTTTTGTCAAAGGTTTTTTAAAAGGTCATTAATATGCAAATTGTAAAATTTTTAGAAACAAATAACTTACTATTTGGTAATCAATTTGGATTTAGAAAAGGTCGCTCTACATGTGACGCAGTGCTAAAATTCATTCAAAATTGTCTCGACGGTAAAGAAAATAAGTGCAATGTTGGTGCCAATTTTTATGACTTTTCTAAGGCTTTCGACACTGTCTGCCATAACACGCTTATTGTAAAACTCAAAGTTCTAGGATTTGATAGTAAAGCGATAAAACTTGTAAAATCATATTTGAAGGATAGGTCGCAGTCAGTTTATGTACATAACTCATTTTCAAAGCTTAATACTGTCCCACGTGGTGTTTCTCAAGGCTCAATATTAGGCCCCCTTCTTTTTAAAATTTATGTTAATGATCTGCCAAATATTTTTGACTCTGACTCTTTAAGCTGTTACCTGTACGCTGATGATTTATGTGTTAGCTATGTGTCACATGACCCTAATTTCATATCTTGTATCCCATCTGATGTACTTACAGATTGGTGTAATGCTAATTCTCTTTCCTTAAATCTGAATAAGACTCAAGAACTGGTAGTTTCTTATGACCGTAAGTTAGTTACGGCCATATATCCAAGCCAGTAAAATTTCTGGGAATAACAATTCAGGGTGATCTTGGCTGGAAGTCACACATTAAAACCATTTTACTTAAATTAAACAGGGGTGTATTTTTGTTACGAAAATTGAACAGCATTGTTTCCAAAGAGGTCTTGTTGCAAGTCTATTATGGATATATTCACTCACATCTGAATTATGGAACTTTAATATGGGCAAACAACATTTCTTCTAGTAGTTTATTTTCAGCACAAAAACAGGCAGTGAGAGCACTTTTTAAAGTAAATTCCAGAAGTCATTGTAAACAACTTTTTATTGAATCTAATATAATGTCCCTTCCCTGTATTTAAATTTTTCATTGTTTACTTTATGTTAAAGATAATATTAATACACTTCAGCTAAACTCTGTTATTCATAATTATGGCACAAGACATTGTGAGCTAATAAGAAAGTCTCATTATAATTATTCTAAAACTACAAAAAGCTTTCATTGCACTTCTATAAATTTGTTTAATAAACTACCCAAATCTATTGCAGACCTAAATCCTAATAAATTTAAAACTAAGATAAAACACATTTTGATAAAAAATTGTTTTTATAGCCTTGAAGAGTATTATGAACATAAATTTGCAAGCTAGTTATTATCTAATTAATACGTAGGGCCTATATATTTTTTTGTATCTTGTAAATTAATATGTTATAAGTATGTTATATGTAAGTTTAGGCTATATAAATAACTAGGTTTTTATGTGTTATATCTTGTACATATATATAATAATTTAACTTGTGACTTGTGTTTTTACATATACACTTATTTACTTGTTGTGTAAATATTTACTTTTATGTATTCTTAAATTAACTTAGTATGTGTTAGGCCTACATCTTGTACATTTTGATCTTGTAGTATACGGTAGCCTAAGTGATAAACCACCCTATGTGACTTACTCTTTGCCTTATGTGTAATGTTTCCTTCTATAGATTTATTTTTATATGTTTTTATTTAGTCATCATACATTTTGTGATTTTCTTGTAATTTATTGTCCATAGCTTTTAAGTACTAAAATAGTTTAGTTTTATATTTGACGATGCTAATGCAGACTTTGTACTTTGTATAAATGCTTTGTTTCCTGGCAAATAAATGAATTTGAATTTTATAATACTATATTTAAAAATCTGTGACTTCAGACAATTTTTGTGACTGTTCTGTGACCATTACACAAAATCTGTTACTTTTAAGAGGATTTTTGTGATTTTTTCAATTTCTAATAATAATGTTTCCAATTGCATACATAGTAATACAGCTAGTTGTTTTAGGGGTTATAGGAGTTGGTCCCACTTTCCAGTAAAGACCGACATCTCTAAGATGATTAACCTCATATTGCAGGTTGGGCTGAGTCCAATTTATTTTAACATCTTCAGATTGTGAAGCTAATAATCAAACAAAATTTGCATATATTTTCATTGGAGGTCAGGCAACCAAATATAAAGTGAATCTAGAATTATTGTGAAAGATTTAAGTTTGTTTAAATGAGAGGTTCAAGAAGTTTTTTTGTTTATCAATATAATAATTTCAGCTTAATGAACCAATTTAAATGAAAACAATTTTTCTCACAGATAAGATTTTTTGATAATTTAATTTTGTTATTTTCTTGTAAGATAGGCCTATGGCTTTTTTCAATGTTGCGGTAAAAAACTAGTTACCGTATGTGGAAGATGAAACTATCTCTTTCTTGTAATCTGAGAGATTGTGTCAGAAAGCGCTGAGGAATGTTTTAACCATTAAGGAGCAATTAAACATATAAGAGTTTAGGAATTTCAACAGAGCTCCAGACATTCTTGAAGCTCCCAGTTTAGAGATGAGATGGACATGACTAACTCGGTCAAAAAGTTTTAAGCAATCAAGATCCCCCTTAAATGTTGATAGACCTATATAATAGTCTTGGAGTAAGGCTAGATTAGTTGTAGCTGAATGCCCTTTCCTAAATCCATGTTGTTAAGAGATTATCTTGTTCCTATTTAAAAACTAAGAACATGCAGTAAAAGACTCCCAAATATTTTTGAGAATACAGGAAGTACCACAACGTTCGATAATTATCATAATTGCTGCAGTCACCAGACTTATAATTAAATATGAATGTCAATTTATTTAAAAATGAACAACAGTTATGAAATTCCGCACGTTAGCTTCATACGGCGTGAAAGCGGAAGTCAGATTTCACCAAAAAAAATTCAGAAAACTCATTTTTTAATAGATAGTAAAGAAACTTAACTTTTATTGAAAATTATTACTGTCCAACAGCACATTGGATTAGATATACTATAATTTTTTAAGCCCAAAAGTACGGTAATTATATACAACAGGGGCCGTGTTGATTTTTTGTTTCTTGGCTATGTGAAAAAATTGTCAGCCAAAAAAAAAATCTACAAGGCCCCTGTTCTATATAATTACTAAAAAATACTTTACCAAACCTGACCGTTCTAACAGGTAACTTACTGTTAATTATGAATACCGTAACTGGTTATTCAAACAGTTATTCAGTAACTGAAAATAAGAAGCGGTATATGTGCTGTCTATAAATTATAGTACATAGTATAACCTCGCATGTATGTGTGTGTATATTTATTTAAAAAAGGTTAGGAACAAAAGAATTTAGGCCTCTTGCTAGCTTAGTGGTTAGCACTTCTGCTTCATATGGTCACAGGTTAAAATCCCGGAAGTCAACTCAAAATTTGCTTGATGGGTTTGAACCGTTGTCCCATAAGAAAGTTTTTAGATTAAGTAAAAAATGCCCCTGGCTTTTTTAAATAAATATAAGAAGTCGATCAATGCTACAGAGCTAGGGTACCGCAGTGAGAATAGAATCTTCGTCAATCTATCCTTGTCGAGAGAAACCCGTCAGCTGTGGGCTGAGGTGAGGAAGTTTAAGGATGCCAACGACTACAAATACGCCTGGATAACGTCTGCAGGGAAGATCTTCTTGCGGAAGGAGGAGGGCCGGGCGGCTGTTCTCATCTCGGACACTATGGACCTGGTTCAGCTCAATAAGAAGTTACATCCTCAGCAGTCTTCTACTTAAAATAATGCAACCACTGAAACGTATGTTAGTAGTATTGTTTGTTTATATTTGCATGTATGTGTATTTTTTTCAGTATTTATTCAGATTTATTTATTTGCACTCTACTGTTGTTCAACTCTATATTAATCTATGTCTACTCAAAGAAATTAAACCTCTGATAGATAGGCCTATGTCAGCTGATCTAGTATTGTATGTCTATAGCTGCATTCATGCATGTTTATTCATTATTAATTTGAATTATTTATTTATTTGCACTTTACTATTATTTAGCTCTAATATTGATCCACGTATACTTAATGACATGTTACCTCTGAAAGTAAAGTTAGTTAAAATTATTAATTTAAATTATTTTTATATTTGTAAATGATAGGATCAGATAGAAGATTAAGTATTTATTATCAAAACGTGAGGGGATTGAGATCTAAAACTACAGATTTTCGTTTAAACGTTTTAAGTAGTAACTGGGACATAATAGCTTTAACAGAAACTTGGTTAGAATATTCAGTGTTTAACGCAGAACTGTTTTCCGATGACTATCAAGTATACCGTCGGGACAGGTGTAGAGTGCGAACAGGAAAGTCAAGGGGAGGAGGAGTGTTAGTAGCAGTTAAACATTTTATTAAAGTGCAGAGACTTTATGATTTGGAAAATGAGGGAGAAAACTTATGGTTAAAACTAGAATTAGCAAACAAATCATCAATAATTTTATGTTGTACATACTTTGTTCCTAATGCACCTTTAGTAAATTACATCTCATTTTTTGAAAAATTAGATTCCTTTAATTTGAAAAAAGAAAAACTCTTAATTCTTGGAGATTTTAATTTACCAGTTACTGGAGTGGACTACAACTTACAGTCCGGAAACGAAATATGTAAACAGTTATTATTTTTTATGAAAACATTTAACTTAAATTTACATAATAACGTTACCAACAAACTGGGAAAAACTCTTGATTTAGTATTATCAGATATGATAGATATAATTGTTGATGAAGATTGCTGTCCCATTGTGAATGTAGATAATCACCACCCCCCGCTCAATATTATTCTCAGTGTCTCTGTTTGTAAATATAATGATAATTTTGATAATGTTTCTAATATATTTAATTACAAAAAAGCAGATTTTTTTAAAATATACACATCTTTAAGAGATATAGATTGGTCTGATTTGTTAAATGCATGTAATGTTGATGAGGCTGTTGATTGTTTCTATAGTAATTTATATGATGTTATGAATCAGTGTGTGCCCGTTTATCGTAAATCTAAATCTAAGTATCCGCCTTGGTTTGATTGTAAATTGATTAATTTGATTAAGAAAAAAAATAGAGTTAGACGAAAATATTTGAAGTACAGAATTTCTGGCACTTTTAATGAATATAAAGAAATAAGAAGTAAAATTAAAGTTGATATAAAGAAAGCATTCCAAAATCACATTAATAATGTAGAAAACAATTTAAAGTTGAACCCTAAATCTTTTTGGAATGTGATTAATAAGCTAAGATTGACGGATGGCAGACCGGCTGTTATGAGACTAGATGGGGAAGAGGTAGAGGGCCCTGCACAGATAGCTGAAAAGTTTGCACAGTACTTTAGCTCGGTATATGACCACTGCCAGCTGGACAGTGAAGAGCTGTGGAGCCGCGCACTCCGCTCGCCGGCCGTGCCGGGTATTCCTGCTATGACACTGCCTGCTGTTTCACATGACGAGGTGTTGCTAGCTCTTCGTAAATTAAAACCTAAAACTTCTGTTGGTCCTGATGGTCTACCTCCTTTCATTTTCAAGGCGTGTTCTGATTTATTGGTTGCTCCTTTGCTTCACATATTTAATATTTCTATCTCTAACTCTCAATTTCCTACTGTTTGGAAACGTGCAAAAGTTACTCCTATTTTTAAGAAAGGCCAGAAATGTGAAATACGGAATTATAGGCCTGTATCAATTTTATCAACTCCTGCCAAAGTGTACGAGTCCATACTGTACAATAGATTATTTTATCATGTAAAAAGTTTTATTAGTCCTCATCAGCATGGTTTCTTTCCTGGCCGATCAATAACATCTAATCTGTTAAATTTTAGTGAATTCTGTATATCTGCCTTGGATAAGGGTGGTCAAGTAGATGTCATATATACAGATTTTGCGAAAGCGTTTGATAAAGTGGATCATTTGACATTGCTTTCAAGATTACATTATTTTGGTTTATCTTCTTCATTAATAAAATTATTTGCGTCCTATTTATCCAGAAGAATTCAGTACGTTTCTTATAAAGGAGCTGTTTCATTCAATTTCCATCCCGAGTCTGGAGTTCCACAGGGGTCTAATTTAGGGCCTCTTCTGTTTATTATTTTCATAAATAATATCACATCATCAATAAAAAATTGTCAATTTTTGATGTATGCGGATGATCTAAAAATCTTCAAAAGTATCGATAGTGTTTATGATTGTATGCAGTTACAAGATGATTTAGACAACCTCTTTCAATGGAGTTCCAATAATTTAAAATTTAATCTGGATAAGTGTTCTGTTATTCGTTTTTCCAAAAGATCTGACAAAAATATAGTTTACTCATATTATAATATGGGCGTTCAACTAGCATCCAATAATTCCATTAAAGATCTAGGTATCACGTTTGATGAGAAATTTACCTTTGTTAATCATGTTATATCTATGTGTAAATCTTCATTTGCGGTTCTAGGCTTTATCCGTAGATCTGCTAATTTCTTAAAAAATGCCAATTTAGTCAAACTTCTATTTTGCTCCTTAGTACGATCTAGATTAGAATATGGTTCAGTTATCTGGATGCCATCATACGCTTACCTCTCAGATATGGTTGAGAATGTTCAGAAAAGATTTTTGAGGTTTTTGTATTTCAAGGAATTTGATCACTTTACAACAGTGATTCCATATTCGGAGCTACTATCGATATTTCATTTAGACTCTCTGAGTGTGCGGCGGAAAGTGGCTATGTTGGCTTGCCTGCATAAGCTTGTGGGTGGTGGGCTAGATGACTCGGCTCTATTATCAAAACTACAATTCAATGTTCCTCGGCCTAATACAAGGAGTCGTATGTTGTTCACTCCCTGCTTTTCTCGTACCAACCTGTCTGCTAACTCTCCACTCAATGTTATGATTAGGCTATACAATTCGCTTTCCGTAAGTGTTGATATTTTTAGTTTTTCGTTACATGATTTTTTAAAAGCTGTAAAAGCCAGTATGCATTAATTTAGTATATTGTTAAATTAATTTATTGTAACATTTTTTATTGATCTAATTAACGGCATTGTAATTTATTAATTTCAAAATATTTTAATTATACGTTTTTATTTGAGCATGTGCAGAATAATTGTCTTGTAATATCTTATTTAAATATTTATTAACCCACTTTTTATATGTTTAGTTTGTTGTAATTATTAAATAACCTAATAGATTTTGTATGAGCATAATCTCGTCTGTTTGCATGTTTAATATATTTATTATTTGTTGTTTGTTTTTCTGTAAGCTGTGAATAATGTATTATTTTAGTGCAACATTGTAATTGGGTTATAATGCCTGTAATGTATGCATTTTGTTAATAAATGAATATGAATATGAAAAAAAAAAAAAAAAAAATATGAATATGAATAAATATACTACAAATAAAAAAATTAATTAAAAATTCCCTACAACTAATTGACAAGAGTCTAAAAGTATGAATATTCCTTAACACATATTAATAAAAAGACAACATAATGACAACCCTTACACAGTTAATAGCGATTGGTAATCATTTTTTTTAAATAATTAAAATAAAATAGGACTTACTGAACTAGGAACTCACAAATTAAGTAACAAAAAATTAATGTAAAAGTCAAATATTTCCCACCAATTCTATTAGCAATAGCAAAGCATTCTTGTATGTTAACTCATAGTGCTTCCAACTTGCGAGAACATATTGTATACTACTAAAACATTAATAACCGTTCTTGAGATAGTTATTGGTTATCGCTCCCTTGTCAGTTACCTGGTTATTAACCCTCCCGGCGTTACTTGTCGAAAATTCGACCGCAATAGCGGCGCTCTGAATGATACCTGTCGATTTGTCGACATCAAGCAATCGTTTACAAACTATAATGTTAACTCGGTTATTTTTCGTAATAATACATCGTAATATTTCTGAATTGATAGAGGAGATTCTACTTTACATCGCACGTCTTTGGATTTCCTATATTCCCTTGTGGAAAAAAAACAGCTGATTTATACAATGCAGTTATTGTGTTAACATTCTGTCAGTGTTTCAGTGAATTCATAGAGTACCTTTTTCAGAGTAGTAATAAACCTTATAATGTAGGCCTATATATTTTCTTTTTATGTATAAAATTTGCAACAAAACTGCTATCTTGGTTTTTTTTATATAGTTAAATAACTCTTACTAGCATAGTGTAAACTTTGAACAAAACTTGGGAAATTTAGATTTTTTACAATACAATCAAGGATAACATCAACAATACTCAAGGTAGGTAAAAAAAAATATTTTTCTAATATAGCTTATTTTGTTTACTGTACATTGATATATAATACTTTAAGATTTTACTTATTTTTGTGTGTGCTCAACATTTTTCTACAAAACGCTGCAAAGTAGCTAAAAAAGCCTGGACTTAAGGAGTGGACTACTGGACACTGGGAGGGTTAAATTTTAATTGTAATTGAAATAACTGTTTAAATTTGTTGCCTTTGCAGTTCTTGTTAGTAAATATGGCAGCAGAGCAATGGGTCTCCTGCAGTAGCAAGTTATTAAACTATTACACAGCTTTACGTTACTTGTGAGATTATTTATGATAACATTAATAGTCAAAATAGATAAAGTTAATTGACATACAGACTGTAAAGAACTGGACAATTACTGACAGAATTAAATGATAATTTTTGTTTGTTACCATACAGCATTTTGTGATATGGTAGCTTTCGTTACCATACAGGGATTAGCTCAATAAAGGTTATTGACTATTTTCACAGACTGTTCACTAATGCTTATTGAGTTCTTAATATTGAAATATTTACTAATTCAACATGCCTATTAGGACTAACAATAATAATTAAAACTATGCTTTTGAAGCTGAAAAATAATACAAAACGTCACCTTGAGAACAAAATATTGTTTCATTTAATGGACCAAGAATAAAATATTCAAACTTACTGCTGAAAGTTTAAAGATGTTTCTTTTTCTGTAATATTCTTCAGGGCCTTTGTTGACACCTCTAAATTTCAGCCTTCTGCTCAACATTTGGGTCAGAAAAACCATTCTGGTAAAATTTTAAATTATATAAGTATTTGGTAAACAAAACTTCTAAAAACTCAACTTCAGAATGCCTAATTTCAATTTGACGTTTAAAAAATATGCGTTCAACCAAGACAGATACCAATTAGAAAATATTAGACATAACCTCAAACCAGATGCTTATTTTCATTTTGATACTGGTTGGGCTTAGGTTGTTTTGCCAAGAAGATGCATTGTTCGTGCTGGTGCTAGTTATGGTATTATTGGTAATACAGTAAACCCACAGACCTTCTTTTAGGCCCCTACCTACGGGGGCAACAGGAAAGACCCAACAAGAGCAGCAAAATTTCAAACCAATGTTAATAAATTGGAGCGTCCTTAGTGGACGACAGGAGCGTCATTTGCGTGCATTGTATTTCAAGCCTATTTTGTAGCTATAAACGAATTTGTACCTTGCTGCTGCTATAGCCCGCAAAGTGAAGCAGCTGTCGCTCGTGTGTGATGTCACCTGCGAAGCTCATGTAGGTACACCAGCGTTTACAGCAACAGTGGTCGACTGTTGGGTTCAGAGTCTACACGTGTTTTAATTATGTCTGTGGAAGAATTCATAGCTACATTGCAAAAGTATCCTTCACTGTGGCACATGCGCCATATACAATGCCATAACAAGTTAATGAATGACAGTGGTGAATTCAGGATCTAGGCAAGGCCCCCCCTGGTCTGATTTAAGGTCTGCAGAGGCTGTTAGCCTTTTTGGTTCGAATCCAAGGATTAAAGGAATGGAAAAAATAGTTGAATATTATTTATAAAAACAAAAAACACTTGATATTGCAATACATGTACATTGTACGATCAGAATGTTAATAGTTTATGCGCTAAATTAAAGCACTAATTTTGTTAGAATTCATGATTCCTACTTCTGGATACTAGTGCAATATATAATATATTGATAATGGCTTTACCTTTTTAATATCCTCTGTTTTGACATATGTACTACCGGTTTCGTGGTGACCTACCACATTATTAGGTATATCCTCTGTTGGGGTTTCGTCGTCGGGTTAAAATTTAGACACATAACACAATTTGATTAAAACATTGATATAACATTGGGGTAGTTTATTGTACCATAATGTTTCTGTACTTTTTTAAATACACTGTAGTAATATTGTTCATTATGTTATTAGTTTTTAAGTTCACTTGACGATTGTAATGCTTACTGATGTACTCAGAAGTTTATGCAATAAAGATTGAATTGAATTAACTACACATATATATGTGTTATATGTCTCAATTTTAATTCGACGACGAATCCCAACAGAGGATATAACTGGTGATATGGTAGGTCGCTACGAAACTGGTAATACATACATTCACAATTAAAAACAGAGGATATTAAAAAGGTAAAGCCATTATCAATATACGAGCTCGTATTATAACTTATTTTGAATCTCAACATCAGTCAAATCGATGTTGTTGCACTCACTGAAATCAATGTAGACTCTGGTGTTAGTGATGCTGAGCTAGGTGTTTCCACATTATTCTGAGTTTTTATGTGATAAATTTCCCTTTATATTTTCAATTTTAACTGCTAAGATGCAGACAGCAGTAGGATCACGACTTCATGTAATGGAAGGTGCAACTTCCCGGATTCCCGGACTCTGGCAATGGAACCTGAGTAAGTATCAAATATAGTGCGGGTACCGCCAGTCGTCAATCTAACAAACTCCAAAAATTTTATTTCGAATTGAGAGTTGGGGTATTCATTGTTAGATATAACATTTTATATAGAACCATTTTGCCCGTAGTGGGGTCTTTTGAAAACGCAGCATAGGCTGCGTGCGTGAATCAATTCTTCTTCTCTCCCTGTCAGCTGTAATTGGCTCTCTGGCGGCTGGTAGTGGGAATTGCAATTGGATGAAAATAAACAGTGAGTGAGCGAGCCAGTCTGTCAAGCAAAGCCTGGGGAATATATATTAGTTCTGTCGTACGTTCCGAGGTGTTGGGTTAGTGGTTTTATCTTATAAAATATTCCTTAAATAAATACTCAGTGTTAATTAATTAATATTTGTATAGCAAGGCAAAAGTTTTATCATGATAAATCATTGCTTGTTCTAATTTCAATACTATCTTAACCTCACCAAAATAACCTGTTGCTAAGGGTTTGTTTATTTGTATAAAGCGGTTTTAATTTTCAAGTTCATAAATATCGTTCTTAGTTTCAGTAAAATTGAGCAATTAAATTTCATGAAGTGAACTTAAGTTTTGTTTGTTCTACTAAGTGTTTAGTGGTCTTGAAGATTTGGTCTCTAGAAGTGGTTGATAAATAGCCCTAGTTCTGGTAAGTAATCTTCTAAGAGTTATTAAAAACTTAAGTAATTTAAGCAAACTGTAAATTAATAAGTTGTGGTCTTCAATACATTTGTGACTTCAATACAAAAATTAAAAAAAATAAAACCATACTAAATTGAGTCTCTTTACATTTCAAAATTTTATTTATTTCCAACGGTTACACCATTTTGTTAAAACAATACAATATCAATATGGCAAAATTGAGCTATTATAATGTATACAAAAATACACACATAAGAATATATATAAGAATACATACATATATATATATATATATATATATATATATATATATATATATATAAAACACATATACACACACACACACACACACATATATATATATATATATATATATATATATATATATATATATATATATATATATATATATATAATAAAACAATTTCTAATACTAATATGTTATACTACGGAATAATACTAAATCATACTAACATATACACTTATTGCAAACTATTTAACAAAAATACAGATCTAAGGCTACAATTTATTGCTAAAAGCTAATTAAGAACAACAATTATAACAATAGAAAAAAATTAAGTTAACCAACATCAATACTATAGGATATACTCTAAGATACAGAAATACTATAGTTGCATCATGCAAAGCTAATTAAAAGCTAAATGCAAAGCTAATTACTTGTATGTTATATGGAAACAGGTTAGCTAAATTTGTTGATCTATTCGTTACTTTGTTTCATTACAACACTTTTATACCGGTATAATTTGTAATGTACAAAAGACCTTAAAAATCTTAAAATTACAATTATATACAATTAATTTTTAAAAGGTCATTTTTTCCCCAGAAACCAATGTAACTGACTGACAGTAACCTAATTATAATGTGCATTTGTGAAGGACTTGAGTATTTTAATAACACATGAATACATCACGGACAACTAACTTTACACAGAAAGCCCGTCTCCAAGCTATACACTGTCCCACTTTTTTTTAATTGTGGATGTATACTACTTCAAAGTACGTAGCTTTGTAGCGTGCTGTCTTTTTTGACTCAGCGTAGTTGTAAGACAGTCAGTCTTCAGAGAACTGAACTGGTAAGCAACTGGTGCTCTCTCTTTCTCTGTCACTTGTGTTTATTAATTATTAAGGTAACGCTGCATGAAATTAAATGAAAAATGCCTTTCTTAGAGGGTTGAAGTTAGGACTGTAAAGTTCTCTCTTATATTTAACCCCAAAATCATGCATGGACCCGTAAATGGAGTGCCTCTACAAAGAGAACAATTTACACAGTTTTTCCCTATGCCATGAGCAATCAGTCCATAGCTAGTTATATATCCTATGCACTGTCTTAAAATTCACTTACTAATAATTCTGTCAACAATACACCTCATTTCACAATGTTAAATCGTGCATTGTCGCGAGATAAGAATCGTTTATTCACATTTAAATTAATTTTAAAAATAAGCATTCATGTAGGCCTTTTTATTTATTCATTCTTAAGACACTGATTTTTCAAGATGTGGGCAAACATGAGATTTTGAATTAATGTAAAAAGTGTAAATGATCGAATGTATTTATTGTTTCATACAAAGGCTGACTGTTCCTTAGAAAGTGTCATTAAATAATAGCCTAATGTCAGATGAATAGCTGTTCCCTTTCAACATTTGTTACAACTCTGATTAGGATCGAGCTGAAAACCTTTAACTTATGAAGCTGGGCTTTAACCAATTACGCTACCGACCAATTTTATGAGAGAATTAAAATACCTGCACTATAAATGTTAATATTAAATGTTGAAACAGTGTGGCAGTTAGCAAATAGAATAAATTCACGAGATTAGCAAATGACAGGGTTGGATAGAAATCACTCAGAAGAAAAGGATAATAAATTGTAGAGATGAGTTTAAAGCATACATAGGACGAGCATAAGGATTTAGAAACACACAGAGGTATCACTCATTTTCTACACCATATTATGAGTAGAATTAGTAGTGTTTGAAATTTTTTATGATTTCAGTGGTAAATGTAGAACTCATGCACATTAGCACTTTATATAATGTACGGGATATAGCTTTCCCAGAGAATAAATTCACACTCATACACCAGAGATAGGGTAAAAATTGTTATTACATACCATATACTTTTAAAAGCGGGGAACTCTTTCAAAATTAACTGCGTAAAATTTTTCAATAAGCTTCCTTATGAAACAGGAGATGTTCCTTTCAGTAAATTCAAATCCACAATAAGCAATTGGCTGTTGAAAACCCCTTTTTATTCCGTTAAAGAATTCTTAGATAACCCAGTTGATGTTCAGTTCTGAATATATATAGTCCATGATTTAAAATGTTTTAGATTTCCCTTATTAAAATAAATTACTTTAATTTAGGAAAATGACAGTAAATTTTGAAAATATATTGGTAAAATTCATTCAGTAAAAGACAAATATTGTCTTGCAATATATTTAAGTGTTGTTAGTGTAAGTGTGTTACAATAATTGAGTTTATCTGTATTGGCCTAATGAGTTTGGTTTATAGGTGTGTATATATTATAAATTGACGTTTCTTATTTTTGTTAAAACAAATCAATGGAAATAAAACTTTCTTGATTTTAAATTAGAACTTTTTCTGGAAACCTTGCTATTTGTGATCAGATTTAAATTAGAACAGATTCACTTTGAATATAGTAGGCCTATGATTTATTGCTTCTATCCACCAATTATATTATTACTGTACAACAATTTTTTATTACTTACAGTTGTTGAGTGTTGGTAAGCTATTTTTGCCAGTGAGGTATCATTGGATATTACTTTGAATTCTGTATATTTAAGATTAAATGTACAATAACAGAGTCCATACAGATGTTTAAAAAAGCAATTTAAGTAGTATTTTGTATTTTCAAATGTATATCAGGAATTTTTTAATAACTCAAGAGTTAAAACTAAAATTCATTTATGTTCTAATAAATAGGAAATACATATTGCAAAATAAATATTAACATTCATTTAAGTTAGGGTTTAATTAAAAATGCACTGATTACAAATAAGTCTTACATTATCTACTTTTTTGTCTTAAACAAACATAAATTATGATTGGTAAATGTAACTTTCACAGTTTAATTTGTATTAATAAATTGCCAAAATGATTTTTATGTTTCGGAAACATTGAATGGTACAAGTCCAGTTGTCAAAGTCAAGCAAGGGGTTTGTATTGTAATTAATAATATTTATTTATTTATTCAAATATCCATATAGTTAGTATTAAATTCATTTAGGAAAACTTGTCAGATTTCAGGCATACTACATTTCAATAATTATATAAAATATTGTTTGAAATACCTATCCATTAATATTGACAGAAAAACAAAAATGGCCCCAAAATTGATATGTTCACTTATGATGTTTAATTAGTCTTTGGTGGTGTTATTATTAAAATAATTAATTGTAATAATCACAACAATAGAAGTATTTACCATTGGATGCTGTTTCCTTCTTCATGTTCCTTCACAATATTACTGTAGCAGCTCACATAAAAAAAAAATGTTTAATTAGGAAAACTAGTAATGTCATTGCGATTTCTAATTGATTGTAACTGCTAATTGATGCATTATTTGATGGCGAAATAAATCCCCAGTAGGCATATAAAACTTACAAAATAATTACAAATAATATTTGACGAATTAATAAATAACTTTAGCTGTAAATTATGATATGCCATCAAATTAATTTTGTACATTACATGTAAAATAATCGTTTGTTGGTCGTTTTTGTATTCAGATATTTATTACTTGTGAAAAATTACAATTTGTACTACTAGCAGTTTATTTTTATCTCTCTAGCTCAAGGCTAATTGAGATAAAAACTATAATTTTTTACAATTATTAGTGTTACAATTATATGTGAAACATATTTTTATACATATATTTATTATAGTACACTTTTTTCTTTTTTTTTGGGGAACTTCATTAAATCAAAAACAAAATAACAATAAATTAGATAATAATAATTATAAAAATGTTTAAATAAATAACAAAACAAACAATGGGATAAATGTAATATTGGACTATTATATATACAACAAAACAACTCAATAAAATCTTTAGAATCAACAAAAAACAAAAACAACAAGAAACCAGTTAAATCCTAAAATTTACAAAAACACAATTATACTAAAAAATTTATTAAGTACGTGAAATAATTCAATAAAAAATAAATCATACCATATTTTTCTCGTCAATCGTTCAAAGACACAAAAACAAAATCTTGAACTAAAGATTAATTTTAAAAAGGTTTGTTATCTTTCTGATTCATAGTTTCTTGTGGTATGCCGATTTCACCCAATATTTAGACACAATGTGTGACAAATGGACATGTACAGGATGGGGGAGGGGGACATGTATTGCTTTTAATAATGTTCGCTCTTTGATAAATACAAATGTAGCCTGGCATCTAGATCTAATTTTTGTATTTAGTGTAATGTGGTGATGAAATTGCCTTAGTTGATCCATTTTGTTTCCCCAGTGGCACAAGAACAGTTCGATGAGGTTTTATTCCTTAATTACAGTAATATTTTTACTGGAGGTGTGGAAAAAGAAATGGGAAAACACTTGCTGTAGTCAGTTGTAAGCTACTATCTTCGGAGAAACCAAATTAAACAAACATTTTAGTGGGAATGTCCCCAGACAGAGATAGACAGGTCACCTCTGCTAGGATGTAGAACCAGTCCCTGTCATCGAGCAACCCGAAGAGAATGTGAAGGTCGCTTGTTGGTACATATCACTGGCCGCTGTTTTTGTCTTTGTTCTCCACGCCAGTGCCTGAGTTTATTTTATACTCTATTTTGTTTAGCAGATAAACTTACAACTTGTTTGGTAGGATTGCCAATAGTGGTGTTTGTAGGAGTTGTCGAAAGAGCCACCAAGATACGACTTTGTGGATTGGTTGGGAGGGGTGCCAATAGTGGTGTTTGTATGAGTTGTAAAATTGGTCGGTAGCGTAGTTGGTTCAATCCCAACTTTATGTGCTAAAGGTTCTCAGTTCGATCCCAATCAGAGTCAATACATTTTGAGAAGGATCAGCTGATAATCAGCGGCTGTTCATTTGTCATTGGGCTATTAATTAATGACACTTTCTAAGGAATAGTCGGCCTTAGTTTGTAACAATGACTACATTCGCTCATCTACACTCATCACACTCATTCGAAATCCATATTCGCCCATATCTTGACGATCGGCGTCTTATGAATAAATAAAAATAAATAAATAAATAAAAGGGACACACAAGATACGTCTTTGTGGACTGGTTGAGAGGAGTGCCAATAGTGGTTTTTTATAGGAGTTGTTGAAAGGAACACACAATATACGTCTTTGTGGACTGGTTGGGAGGAGTGCCAATAGTAGTGTTTGCAGGAGGTGTTGAAAAGGACGCCAAGATACGTCTTTGTGAGCGGTATGGGAGGAGTGCCAATAGTGGTGTTTGGAGGAGGCTTTGATAGAGATACCAAGATACGTCATTGTGGACTGGATGGGAGGAGTGCCAATAGTGGTGTTTGTAGGAGACTTTGATAGAGATATCAAGATACGTCATTGTGGACTGGATGGGAGGAGTGCCAATAGTGGTGTTTGGAGGAGGCTTTGATAGAGACACGAAGATACGTCATTGTGGACTGGATGGGAGGAGTGCCAATAGTGGTGTTTGTAGGAGACTTTGATAGAGATACCAAGATACGTCATTGTGGACTGGTTGGAAGGAGTGCCAATAGTGGTGTTTGGAGGAGGCTTTGATAGAGACACGAAGATACGTCATTGTGGACTGGATGGTAGGAGTGCCAATAGTGGTGTTTGTAGGAGACTTTGATAAAGATACCAAGATACGTCATTGTGGACTGGATGGGAGGAGTGCCAATAGTGGTGTTTGTAGGAGACTTAGATAGAGATACCAAGATACGTCATTGTGAACTGGTTGGAAGGAGTGCCAATAGTGGTGTTTGCAGGAGACTTTGATAGAGACACGAAGATACGTCTTTGTGGCCTGGTTGAGAGGAAAGTAAATAGTGGCGTTTTTGGAATTGTTATAAGAGTGAAAGGTATCATCTGTATCTCGTTCTAAAAGAAAATTGAGATCGTCCGTAAAAATATATATTCACTGAGCTTCTGAAAATGTTTTTTCCAGATTCCCACAATTGCACACAATGTTACATTTGTTTTTTATTGTATAATCTTTGACTTCTGATTACTCATTCAGGCAGTGAGAGATCTTCTATATCCCGGAAAATCCGAACCACTGGTATTTATATGATATATATGTTTGGTTATCAGCTTCAAAATAATGTCGCTTTTCGTTTCATTCCGACTGATAAAAAACGTGTGTCAAAAACATATTCTGTTGGATACGTCTCTTTTGGAATGTGTATACTACATAATTCGTAACTATGTTTAGGCTCCCCTCTCTTTGGGGCCCATTTTGAGATAGTCGCTTGTATTGTTACTTGCCAATAATTATAGTAAGGATCATCAACATTTAAACATTATTATTAAAACCCAAAAAAGTTCAAAACTCTCATCACGTTTCAACATATCCCAGTATTAGACGTTTCCATTTTTTGTTTTGAGTGGGTTGCCTTATTTGAAAGTTGTGTTACGTCGACTAGCGGTTCTAGACGGTGTTTCAGCATGACAAGTGGCTTCGTAACGGGACCCTGGCACTGCCTTCTACAGTCTGGGACTTGATATCCTCCGTCAAGGAACACCACTTGGCCTTATCAACTGCATGTCTCTACTATTGTCCTTCATAAATAAACCTCTTGGTTTACCAAATGTTTAACGTTATTTAAAATAACGAACCAGCAAGTTGACATTACATTCATGAACTCACAAAACTTGAACTTAAACTAACGACACTTGCATTAAACTAAGATATGAAGTTGCACGTCAGTAAGTAATTTACAATTACGTTCGAATACCTCCTCGCCTCAAAATATAAAGCGTTGGAAACACACTTGCAATAATAATTTTGAAACTGGCTATATTCATCGAATATTTACAAGACCTAATTCGTGTCCTTTAACTCTTAGTTTTCAATTTTATGAAGTAGTGACAAAAAGTCGTTTCGGACTCCTTCCTTTCCGCATTGTTGTTGTTCATTTGTCATTGGGCTATAAATGACACTTTGTAAGGAATAGGCGACTTTAGTTTGTAGCAAAGACTTCCATTCCCTCATCTACTCATAACAGGTGTTTGAAATCCATATTTGGCCATGTCTTGGTGATCAGTGTCTTAAAAGTAAATAATATAATAAATTTGTTATTTTTTTTAAATGGTTCGTTTATTCCGAGCTTTTTTAATTATTTTCCTCGTCACCAATATTGACAAGTAGACAGTGAATATCCTCCATCATGTGGTAAGAAGTGGCCAGTTTCTCGCCATCCAGTAGAGCACATTGGTGTTGTTCGTGGAAGGACTGGCGTCACATCGTGTCTGGAGGAAGTCGACTGAATCAACTTTTTATGAACTCGACGGCATTTTAATAAGGCCAATACGTCTTGCCAATTACCGGCCAACCCGTCCGCAAGTGTTCCACATTTGTTGCCAACTTGTGAACTTCAGAGATCTGTCGTTGTTTACGTTTCCCAGACTTGCTCTCTCGAAACTAGAGAACCGACTTTCTCTCAGACCGTTTTTGCATACGGCGTAGGTTTTGTTGAAAGCAGTTGTAAATAAAAGCAAGAAGACAATAAAACCTTCTGAAGACTGAAGCGAAACAGCTGGAGAAAAGTTATCGTATCTTCTTACCTCCCCCAACCTATACTGTAGCAGCCTCTCCGCTCTGTTGGATTTTTACTCAACATTTCTTCACCTATCTGCATTCAATTTTCTCACATGCTTTTGAAGAAAGATATACTGTTGGTACGTTTGTTATTTTCGCCATTCACTGTCAAAATAGATTGTGTGGAGCAGTTTTAGAACATGCAGTACTCAGAGGAAATGTAGATTTTAGCTGAATTGTGAATTTAGAAATTTGAAAGAAGGGGCATTATTTATCCTTTGGGCAATTATGGTCTTGAAATTCTTTAGTTACAAATGCAAACGTTGTTACGTTCTTTACATTACAGAAATTCATAACTACAGTGATATTTTACTACCAAAATATTGTTACTAACATTAAATTATATGTGTAAATTTTTCTTTTGCTCTAATTTCAATTGTTTGCCTACATCAGCATGAAATTTGCTTACACTGATTCTCTGCATAGCGAAAATTCGCTTCCCTACTTAATACAATATCCTGTTAAATGAGGCATCACTAGAGCTTGCGTTGAATTGAATTGAACAACTTCTTTATTCAGGCGAAATTAGAGACAATTGTTTTTTTTCTTACAGTTAACCTCTAAATTGTATGATAAGAGTCAAATTTGTGACTGTGTTAATACATACTAAACGTTTATTATTCAACCTTTATCTCTTTTGACATTTTTCCATGTTTTTTTTATATACGATGTATAGTCAAAGTTCCCGGAATTGGTTGAAATATGTTAATTGGACAAAGATAAAATCTTACAAACCTATATTCAAAATACTCTTCTCCTACAACAAATACACTTGTTCCTACGATCATACAGACGGTCAAAACACTTTTGACACTTATTTTTAAAAAATGTATTTCAATACTTTCATCGCGTTTTTACTGACAGCTTTAACACCTGCAAATCGATGTGAGCAGTAAGAAATCGGCCGGCATGAGGTCAAGCGAGTATGGAGGATGTTCTAACGTGGTAACGCGGTGCTTGACTAGGTAGTTACGTACTAACAAGAATCAATGTGCAGGGGTATCGTCGTGCAGCAAAATCCAATTGTTTTCTGCCCATTTATAAGGCCGTTTCCTCCTAATGGCATCTCGTAAGCGCCTAAGAACTTTTGTGTGGATAAATTTACCTTATATGCGATATCATTAATTGTTATTCTTCAGTTTGCATGGACAGTTTACGGAACTCGCTCAATGTTGTCATCTGTGGTTGCAGTCGAAGGGCGTCCACTACGAGAGTCATCTTCAATGTTTATGCGACCTTCACGAAAACGTTTGCGCCTTTCGTAAAATTGGCGTTTCTTCATCGCCTTAATTCCGTATGCTTGAATTGACATTTTAGGTGTCCCAAAAGATGACTTTTGAAGTAAAAAATCAAATTTAATGTTTTTTAGCTGTTCATTACAGTAAGGTACAATCATACCCGGGAAGTTTTATTATCATATACCTTTGTAATGGTAGCACTAATTACTTTTTCCTTTCATGACTTCTCCTCTTTTGTAGGTGGCTCTCAGTGTGTGGTTTGACCTTGACTTAGAAATACCTCAGTGTAACAGTTTAGGGCTATTTACCTCAATGTAACAGTTTAGGGCTATTTGGGGAACTGCATAACCCACCTTTCCGACAAATTCAGCGTTCATTTAGTTGCTGGGCATTAAATACCCCAACTTACTGTTTAGTGTAGAGATTTGATTTTTGCCTTAACTTTTTAATTTTGTAATCACTGTCAGCAAGCAAGGCTTGTTTGGTAAATATGACGTTATTTTACAAGAACTGTTGGCCCCTTCAAAGCCTGAATATGGGGATCCTATAGTTGAAAATGATTCAGAGAAAGATATTATAGAGGAGGATTTATATGTGAAGATATATTAACTCCAGATGGATCGGAAGACGAATATGTTCCAGAATCAGATACCGATTCTTCAGGGACTAATGCCAAATTTAACTCTTCCAGAAATGATACACTTTTACAACCAAACAAAGGGTGTGGTGGACATATTTAACCAATGATTTGTGCAGAAGGAAGACCAGAAGATGAAACTTTGTATGTTTACGGCATGCTATAATATAAATGCAGGATGTTGTCTTTGGATAGAAAATTCATCGCCAAAATGGTACCATCATGAGTCGGCAGAATTTTCTCTTGTCGCTAGGAGAATATTCCAAGGACAAATCGCTAGGAAATGGCTGATCAACTTTGTGTTCCAATTCCTGCAATTTCACATCCAGTGCCACGTTCTAGTGGCCGATGTCATATATGCCCAAGAGCTAAAGACAACAAACCACTGTGTCATATGTAGAGAGTGGTAAATTTGTATGTGCAGCCCATAAACTGACCATGTGCAACAACTGTAAGGTATATAGACCATAAACAAAAAAGTACTAAGAAAAAAGTTACGTACCTCTTATTAAAACCTCTTATTGCCGAAATAAAAACAACACATTATGCTGTCTTTGCAATGTCTGCTCTGGAAATAGGCACTTTTATTTGCTTGAAAATCAATAAATCAAATTATGATATAATCAATACATCTATAAACTATTTTTTTATATTACAGTATATAATAATTTTATTAGTTATATATTTTATTCTTAACGAATATAAATGAACTTTTTATTACCAATCATTTATATCAGTAAACAGCATTTTAGTAGTATAATTTTTTAAAATCTTTTGGGTATACCATACAAAAACAAAAACAGGTGCTTACCGTTATTAAAATTTTTAAGCGCCTTACCGTTCCAGGGTTATATAAGAATAGGGAATGAAATAGGTTAAACTGTTTTATTTTTGTTAAAATGTTTTATTAACTAATCGTAGTTATTAATAGAGGGAAGGTGATAAAAATAATAAACTGTCTTTATTGTTATTTGCAGTATTTTTATAAAGCTGTACCAATGTACAACAACAACAACAAAAATAGTGTATCGTTTTTCCATAATACGCGAGTAGGCCTATTGTAGAATAGTACTAGAATATTGATGTGAATTCTAAAATGGAATATATGATGGGGTTACATTTGTAGTATTACTTAAGAGACTACATACCGACTTGTTGATAGATGAATTTTAACTTTATTATCTATTTTTGGCATGTAAAAGCATGTTTTTTCTTCAGTTAAGGTTGGCTGTTGTGCTGTACAAATGAACAGCGTCACTCTGTTGCCATCACAACATGGAGAGTGGAGAACGTTGTTCTGTACGCAGTTTTGACAAAACATTCATAGCCCCTTCATAGAGTACACTTAGAGTGGTCTGTTGGGTTATTGTCGTTGATTGTCCTTAGTTGTGTAACGAATACAATAATTGTTACTGCTAACAAACACCCTTAGCAGTTGTCACATAGTTGATAAAGGTTAACTTTTATATTTTTGGATATTAATAAATATTCCTTTCTGAGCTAAGCCGAACTCAGATAGTAACAATGACTACACTCATTCACTCCTCATATTCGCCCATATCTCTACGATCGGCGTCTTAGAGATGAATAAAGTAGGTACTCTGTCGAGAAGACTAGGTTCTCTGGCAGAAATACGTGCTAATTATATTATGTAATTACTCTACTAACCATCAAATACAAACTAGCAATTACAATTAATTTTGCACACGATATTTTTTCGCTGAATGGACGTAGATCGATTTTTAACAAGTTCTTGCTAAAAGAGAATCATTTGTTTCACAGTGCCACATCTGGTGTTTCTGACAGCCATTTGCCATCATTTACAAAACGCACGAAAGCAAATGTTTTCTAGAGTTGCCTGTATGTAGTTTTGCGAAATGGAATATGTACTGTAGATTGGTATAGTCAATTTTGGACTCATGAAAGTTGTTATGCTTAGAATAACATATCCGAATGTTACGCATATAATTTATGTAAGCAAGTAGATGAATCTGCAAAGAAATATTGTAGAGTAATGTGTCCGTAATTACATTCAATTGTAACATTGTCCTAGAAACAAATGTCTTTCGTGCATATAACAACTGTACAACCACGGTTAAAATAAATGTACGACTACTCTGCTCCTCCTCCCATCCACCCTATTCACCGGGGGCAGAACAGTCTTACGCAACTGATACTAATATATAGCCTGCAGAATATATCTGGTAAAATGTTACAAGATGCTATAAATTAATAGGTCTACAAGGACATTGATAAATCAGTTGTTTTCATATTCTCTTATAAATCTAGTTACTTGAAGTAAATATATTTTACGCCGTTCAATCCTGGTCAAATGTAGACTTAGTTAATCAATAATGTTCAAGTTAGATAATTATTTGCTGCGTATTTTCACCTCGTATTCGACGGTTTATTCCTCTTATTCGCTGTTGTGTTACGATACCTTCTGAGATGTGAGATGGGCTTACATATCAATGTCGATAACCACTATCACCACTTAATATGCGTCTCACAACACTGCTGTTGTACTCGACAGTGTGGTGTAACTGTCACCGATATTCATAATGCAGTGGTGCAATTGTAACCAATGTCATTTCACGTTTTCGAAGCGGATGTCTTTTTCGTTACTTTCAAAATCCATGAAGTAGACTAATCGAACAATTGTTTATGATGGGGCTAGTAAACAAGGTCTTAATTTTGAAACCATTTTGTCAGGATTTTCATATTCACGTCATACGAGGGGTTCCCCAAGTCTCCATCGTTTTTCCATCGTCCTTTCTTATTTTTCTTCTACAACAAATATGCTACTGACGTTAGTCATCACACCCGACTATCATTTTTATATTAAAAGCAAATGTTATCTGTAACTTTATTATTCATTATTAAGACGCCGATCGTCAAGATATGGGCAAATATGAGGGGCGGGTGAGTGTAATGGTGTAGATAAACGAGTATAGTCATTGTTACTAAGGTCGACCGATCCTCAGAAAGGGCTATTTATTAATAGCCCAATAGCTAGGGAAACTGAGAGAACCACATCTTTACGTGGAATCCGAACCACGTAGTGTTGTTCTAATTTTTTCAGACAACTGACAAGCCTGACACTCAGTTCTCTTCCTTACACAACATCCTCAACACTCTGTTCTCAAGTAGCTGGGTTACAGCACTGCGCCACCAGTCAACGCAGACATTGACTCTGATGCTGAAGGGGGCATAGCGTGGAGAATGCGTTTCTAATATGGATATATATAAAAAGCCTCTCTCCTCATACATGTATAATTGTGTTGACCCCCCCCCCCCCCGTCCTTCCATCCACATTCAGTATTGAGTTATAAACAGAAATTCGTAGTTTTTATACCCAATCTTTTACACAAAGACCTAGAGAAATACGCCCTTCATATAAGTTGTCCAGATTTTCGTTGTGATTCTGTCCACGATTCAATTGATTCGTGATTCTGTTGAGTGATTCTGTTGATTCAATAACACAGTTTAATGGACTAAAGAACATTATTCTTTGTCTAATCGTGGTTTTATACATCTTTGTTTTGTGATTCAAAACGATGGACGGCAAGAAACTGCTGTTAGATGCTCTTTACGTCCTATATTTTACAATCCCCTCTACGATCTGTTCGTCGTTGGTATCTTCATATCTCGCCTTTTAGAGCGCTACAGTAGACATTTTAATAAATCCTTTTTTTATGTTTAACACGTGAAATTCTGGCCTAAGTAAGGCCTAGAAACAAATCCATTTTAGTTCAACATTATATTCATTATTATTGTATTTAAGGAAAGAATTGTATTTGGAAAATGTATTCAACTAGTGTGTATTGAGACTATATTTCTGGGTACTTTGTTAAGCAATAAAAATATATTCTTAAAATTTTAACAAATGGTGCATATTTTTACTTTTTCAAATTAACGATTAATGTGCAGGCAGAATGGGTGAAACGTTTAGGGATTTTAAACAATTTACCGTTAAAAATAATGATTCAGGTACGTTGAAGACAATGTGAAGCAGTACATTGACAGTAGGTATTGTGGGATGTTGATTATTGCTAGTCCTTTGTCTTGACACAAATGATAAATACCGCAATGCAATGTTAAATAGTTTCGTCACCCAGTTGTGGAGCGACGAGTGACCTGCCTTCGACGTCCTGGTGCAGTGGGTGGATTCATGCTCTGATTGGTGCTACAGCTGACTGCTCGGCAGCACACAGGAACGAGAGAAAATTGCACCCGAGATAGTGTCTGCAGTGATTTCAGTATACATCAACGAATACACGTCTTTAAGAATCGAAAAGTCAATGTTCACTTGTTAGACTTCTTTTTTTTTTATAATTTCGTGATATTTGCGCGGCCGCCGCTAGATCGAGCTAGTTGCGTGGCAGAGACTACAGACAGGGTAGTGAGGCCGGGAGAAAAGGAAGATTACAAGTTGTCATGAGAATGAGAGAGAAAGAAAAGGCTTAGAGGTGTACTGGGTTGGAAGAGGGTTACATGCCAGAAAATATTAGCGAGCGCTGCGTATCGGCAGCTGTGCTAATCTCGTTTCGTCTGCTACAAGAAGTCTGTTACTTCCCTTCTATTATTACAGACATGTGTTTTCACTGGTATGTACACAGCTTCGTCCGAGTATGTCTTTTATTTTGAACGGATCCTTGTAGTGGAATCTGATTAAGATGCCGGTTGGACAAAGAGGCTGACATAATTACTCGCCGTCCTTGGGAGGTAGTTGGACACGGGTGGGTGTCAGATGTCACTGACGGGGGACAGCGGATCCCGGGGACCGGAAACTGCAATCAATTGGCCACAGGTCGCGCCACCGAGGCTCGCACCTCACATTTGTTCTCTCAGGGTAGAAGCAATAACCAATACTTACATTGTTTATTTTTTCTGATACCTTGTGTTTTCCTTTTGATTGGATGTTAAATAAAATCAAAACCACATTTTATAAAGACCTTGTTAATTAGGATTTTTTAAAATAATAAAGTGTTTTCATAAAGCTAATAAAGGTGTAGAGGAAAAAAATTCTAAATTCTAATTCATGATACAGTTATAGAAAGTGGTTAGTTTAGCATTTCTAGGCATTTAACCCATTAAGAAACCATGCGATATATTTTATTCAAATTTGAGAATATAGTTGAGAAAAGGTACCAACTAACCTAGTATCAAATAAAATTAAAAAAATAGTTACCAATAATTTTTTTTATAATTGACATCTGTACGAATTTTACGTTGAAATTTATATAATTATCGTTTGCCGAACGAGTAGATTTACGTTATATGAAGTGAGAATGCCTTCAAGACATGCCAGCAAGAGAGAAATTGAAATTGTGTGTGTTGGTGAGACAGTCATGTTGCTACCCTAGTGACAGTCCACTTTGTGGCGCAATCCAGAACTGAATTCTTTGCTGCGCCGAATAGGATTGGCGGATGACTCTCTTAGTGATTAAATTTCACAAATAAAATCCCTGCGCATATGCTGTTATTGTGTTTTATATGCATTTTTTTAATTGAACGATAAATAAAATCAAATATGGTAAATATCTTGTAACCATTTATGCTACTTATCAACGTTTCCAAACCTCGGATCTGAGGGGTTTACAAAGAAATCAAAGAAATTCTTCGTCTCTTGATCCTTTTGTGCATTGAATACAAATATTTATAAGAGTTGCACACTCCATGTTAAAAATTAAGCCAGGCGCAGAGCGTTGAAACGCTAGTTCGATCAGTGGCCAGTAGATCGTGCGGAGTGTCTTTTCCTTCGAGTCAGTGTGTGGATAGCGTATAACACTTTTGACTATTTCCGACTATATCTGTCTTTGTCGTGCCGTCTTCTGACTATCTCTGTCTCTCTCGTATTCCTTTACTCAGAACAAAGCATTCTCCTGATGACTTATCAAAATTCAATTTCCACCCAAAGAAAACAGTCTGACTTTTCGCCATAAGGTCTGTTCTTCTTATACGTTGCCTTGCCATTGTGAACCCTTCCAGTCCGAGATTGGGAAACTTTGATAATATACGTGCCACAAGCTGGTTCAACTGAGTCCTCAGGGTGAAAGTAATCAATGGCGGTGGTAATAACTTCCTACATCTACTCAGCCCGATAGGTTTATGCCTACGTCACCTAGTATCACATACTACTCCAGACTGGTAGACCAAGGCCATGTATTACGTAGTTTTCTTGGTCAAGAAATACGTCGGTTCCACTTCACTTTCCCTTGGACACCAGCCACGTACTTTGTCCCCTTTCTGTTTTGTCGATAGTTATGAGTCGGTAGTACTTGGAATAGATCACTTTGAGCTGGAACCTGCTAGATTTGTGGCAATAGTATGATTGCTATGGTAATTTCTTGATGATGCAATGCGCTTCACATTTGCGTACTTGGAGATAGTTGTACCTGTTATAGTAATTACTGTCTAGTGGAAGAGGATAGCCAATTTCCTGTTTGGAAATGTGAGACCTGTGATTTCTTGATATGTCCTGATCTCGTTCCCAGTCTAGTGGTCGTAACAGAACGAGAGTATAAACACCCTTCTTTAGAATGCCATTTGATTTGGAAAGTGAAACCCTATAAACCTAAAAACCCCATAACAGAAAAACTTCTTTTATTTTGACTATTATTCGAATGTTGCTGTGGAAAATAAATAGAGCCAAGTATCTTGATGTTACTTATCTCTCGAGGTCTCGCTTGTATCTTTCTAGCACAGTAGAACAGTTGAAGAGATATTTTGGGTCCAACGTGATGACATCATCAAGTAACTCTGTAAATGTAACTTATTACTCGGTGTTTTTTTTTTTTCGATCAACCCACTTGGAGTACGATGGATAAATTGTTCTTCTTTTTTTCATTGTATATTTGCCTCTTCATTTTCTACAATATTTTTTAATTTTTTCAGATGTGGCACTCTTTATTTTTCAGACAGTTTCTTCTAGTCTTGAGTTTAGGTTTTTCATCGAACCTCAAATGTTGGTCCTTTAACCAGCTTCTAATTTTATTTCGCTTTCTAATAATTCTTTCAGTAATGTTTAAATTCACGCAAGTCTTCTTGGACACTTCTTAACCGATTGCCTTTTGTTTATTCTATTGCAAAATAAATCAAAGACCCGTTTTGTAAATCTGTTATCCTCCACCTCTATCCTAAAGATATGTACGTAAATACTCATCGCTCTTTTATTATAAAATCTGAGAGCTTTCGATTGTTTATATTTTTATACTAATACTAATTTTATTTCATTACTTTAGACATTGGAACGAAGTATCTTTCTTTTAATTTACTTTTTCTTTCTTGTCATCTTTTTCTACCTTTCCTTTAATGTTAGTATAAGAGTTTCTGTCTTACACTTTTTGAATGGACATATAACTATACTTAGTGTTATCATGTCCATAATTTTAATTTGTTGTGAAAATTACAAATGTTTAACGAACACATTCTCACAAATACAATTAAGTCTGTTCTGATGCAGTAACATGGTTTCCGGAATTTTCCGACTTTGCAATCATGGATTGGAGTCAATTCACTTAACATTAATTCTTCCACATACTTAATATAACTAATCCATTCTCCTACGGGAAGATCTTGGTAGTGCTTGAAGATGGTGGTTGCAACACCTGCCAAATAAGTAGATGTCAGTATAAATGTATCTGTGTGATTGTTGAGTTCAATTGCCAAAAATAAATGTGTTTCTTTTTGAATTTAAAACCCTTCAATTAAAGATTGTTTGGATCCCATTTTCTGACCAATTTTTTTGTATGAAATAATAAAAAATTAAAAACTGAAACTGTAACCCTGACGCATCGCTTTAGTTCGTTCAGTGGAAAAGTGTCAAATGAGTTGTCAGTGAGATATATTTTAACTACCTGTGTCTGGCAATAACCGATTTTACCGCAAATTACTGCACAAAAATGAAATATTCTGATAAATTTATAACTTTGTTAAGTATTATATGTTGTAAATCAGTACAACACCGTGCTAGTTACAAGTTAATCTTTATGAAAAAGCGATTTATTTAGATTAAATTAAATATTGCGAAGCTACAATTTTAGTAAATAAAAAATAATAATTAAAACTGAGTAAGCTATCTGTGGACCTGACATGGGTCATCTCTTCGTTCTCTTGGAGGTTTTGCTGTAGCACGATTTTGTTGTAAGTCCAACAAGACTGTCACTTGTATCCTAAAGTTGATGTGTTGTGACCTTACTGTTCAGCATAACGCATACACCCATTCAAATGTGTATATTTTTATTAAATTAAGACAACCTCATCGGTTTTTATTTTAGTCACTACTTCTGTAAAAGTATTCTTATACGAGTAATTTCGTATACGTAAATTATAAATTTAAGATATGTATAAAGATATGAGTTATTGCTTCTTTGTATCTTATATGCCAGACAATAACTACCTACTTGTTCATGGGAAGTGTTTAGGTTTGTTTGTTTTTATACTTTTCTTTCGCGAATAAAGTTATTTTGAATACGCCTATTGTTACGTGTTGGTATGTAAAGTTGTACGTTTCAATCGATTGTAATCAACCTACCCAATGAATGGAGTAACATAGATTCGATATTCAATTATTAAGAATATATCCGTAAACCAAACAACAATAATACAGAGTATTTTAAAATTAAAATTAGATAAAAAAGTTGTTAGAAATTCATAAAGTTTTTACAATTGTACCATTTTGTTAATTGAATAGATCTGTTGAAACCACTGCAACGAAAATAATCAAAACGAAAACTAGTAAAATGACAAAAATGTTAAAAACCAAAAAGTTGTAGTATCGTTCTCAGAGTAATTAATTAGTTGAACCAAATAAGATACATTCCATGTGTTATCTACAAGTTCTCAGAGTAATTAATTACTTGAATCAAATAAGATACATTCCATGTTTTGTCTACAAATTCTCAGACTCATTAATTGGTTAAACCAAATAAGATACATTCCATGTTTTGTCTACAAGTTCTCAGAGTAATTAATTAGTTGAACCAAATAAGATACATTCCATGTTTTGTCTACAAGTTCTCAGAGTAATTAATTAGTTGAAACAAATAAGATACATTCCATGTTTTGTCTACAAGTTCTCAGAGTAATTAATTAGTTGAACCAAATAAGATACATTCCATGTTTTGTCTACAAGTTCTCAGAGTAATTAATTAGTTGAATCAAATAAGATACATTCCATGTTTTGTCTACAAATTCTCAGACTCATTAATTGGTTAAACCAAATAAGATACATCCATGTTTTGTCTAAAAGTTCTCAAAATGCAATCAAATCGATTAATCTCATAAAACATTGCCCACCCGACGTTGCCAACAACGATACTTGTTTACATATCCACGTCCAGAGAGTACAGCCCAGCCTGGAACCTCTCCAGATCTGCCGTACTGGCACGGCGGACCAACAGGTTTGCCGAGCCGTGTCAAGGCCACACTGGTGGGAGGGAGTGTGACCAGCCAACACCCACTAACGAGTTCCAGGACACTCTATATAGCACTGTAAACAACCACAGCTGCCCTCGTTCCCCGTACCAATTCAGGAAGACGACAGACTAAAGTGTCCGCAAGCAATCTGGAGTGTAAAAACTCGTGGAAATAACTTTTTGTGTGAGAATAAGTGATTAATACATAAATGGTTTTTTAGTCCGAGCATATTGCAAGCCTGAGAGTTGGGCTTATATTACCAGTTCTGAATGTATAGATCAGTAACTGGCAAAGGTATCAGCTGACTATTCTTTGTTTTATTAATGTCCCGATTTGACTTCAGATCACTCAAATAGTAAATTTTGGAACTACGAGGGACTAGAGAATGTTAGGTACCAGTGGCGTGACGATGTAACCAGCTGCAACGTATTTACGTCTTGCATTGTTGCCACTTTTCAGTTCTTTGAATGCACCTGTTTTATAACCTACTTGTATGGTATTGTGAATTTTAGTGAGAGTAAAAATATTATGCCCGAGGTCTTTGCATTATTGTTTCTTATTGTTTGTAGATTGTTTTTATCGCATTATTTATGTAGGTTTCTCTTGTACTATTGTTTGAACACATCATAATTGCCTTTTCAAACGCAGTACTCATAGCAACAACGCACGTCAGGGCTACACCCAAATGCCACTAAGCAGTTCATGTCAAGTCGGGCCATTCGTTAACCCTCAAACTGGCATGTAAATGACAACTGGCAGGCATTTTCTGACCCCTGTGCCGCACTTTTTAAAAATATTTGTAAAAACTAGTTACTTAGCAACAGTTATAATGTATTGTATATCAAATTGTTTGGAATAACGTGCTCTATAATCTAATAATAATTTGAATTTACTTATCCCCAAATTAAAAAATTTCCCAGTATCCATGGTAAAAAAAGCACTTTTTTGAAAAATCATGTTCTTTTGGGTAGACCCTGACGGCAAATTAATTACTTTAAAAAACCAAGATATACAAATCGTTCTGAATATCATAGAGAAAAAGAAAATATACACTTTTTTACAATATATAGGAGGACAGTTTCTTATACCTGGGTTCATAGCAACAAACTCAGTTGTAAGTTTAACTTCTGGCTCAGGAGGTTAGACACGAACCCATGGACGACCATCATCTTGAGTTGGCATCTGGTTTTTACGAAAGCCGGTAAGAATAAATCATTAGTTATATGTAACAAAATACATCAAATGAAAGTGTACGATATCTTGTGTTTAATGATGTATAATTCAACCTTTCATGGTTTGTTTTTATATTGTTAAAGACGTATAATGAGAGGGATGTTTAATGCATCTTGAATGATGACTTTGCCAGTTCAAAAACAGATTAATAATGAGTCATGAAATACGACTTTGCCAGTTCGAGACGAGGATTAAGAAAGTGTAGTATACATTATGACTCGGACTGTAGTATTTAGAATATCAATGATTATAACAGAGTAAATGCATACAAATTTCCATCTTAAAATAAACTGAAACAAATCAACAACAAAACTATTCTTTTCGATTGACTGTAATTAATTTTCTTGATTCTCTTTGGTTTATTTAGTATTGCCATTTTATGTGCTGCTACAATTGTGATATTTGTCCCGAAATTGCATCATAAGATTATTTTCATTTATTTTCAATACCGCTATATTTTACGAATTTTTCACCAAGCTCCAATCAGTTGCTATCTACAGCTAAATAAGTAACAGGGTTTTGATTTTCCTCCATTCCAGATAGCATTCATTTCAGTACATTTAGTCTGTTATATCTGACATAACACATACACTGACGTTTGACGTTAGAAATACAAACATCGTCGTTTGGCTCAACTAGTTAAGTAAATAAGTAAAATAGAATACCTAGTAGTAGAACAGCCACTGTTCATTATTTGTCTGCACACATAAATCACGCAAGGCGTGCGCCGAACATAACACGGTCGAGACGGCTTGACGTGTGAACGCTCTCACAGCGCGCTGTAGTAATCAAGTAGCCGTGTCGTATCTTGACGAAGGTCGCAAAGTCCAGTGTGAACTGGGTCTAACGATACTCTTTTTGAAGTCAGCTTGGCTTTGTTATGGGAATAGTTGCAGCTAAATAACATATACAATTGCACAGATCTGATCATAATAAAATGTTCTCTATAATTGGACCAGACAGTTACTACTTGCGTGTTATTTTTAGCGTATATAGGGGTGTCAGCAGCGGAGAGGATGTATAGGGCCTAGTGCTGGCGTCCATGGCGGGCGGACTAACTCCCACCATCAAGTGTTTAACTTTCGCAGGTGTGTGCATTGTGTGCATTGTAACCGTAATGTTTTGTACAAGGTTGTTTCGTTGCTACTAATTGTTTATATTATTAATCATTGTGTTATTGTTATTATTACATGTTATTTTAATAATAAATAATGATTTAATTGAGTAAAATTAAAAACTTGATTCGGTACTGTTAATAAATCCAACCAATGGTCACTACTGCTAATGATGTAGTAGGTGGGGCTTGCTACTGTTCCTACCACCTTCCTAGTTGCCATGAATCGGTGCATCTCTCGCACCGGTGTTTTCAGTACGTCGCTTTCTAAGATCCCCATCTATAACAATAATTTTTCCTCTAATTGTGAAATGATATTGGTTTTAAATGTATTAAACCTTCAGTTAGGTAATGTTTTACTTCAGGCCAGCTAATTTAAACAATGCAAGTTGATACAAAAGTATATTGCAAATGTACGAGTATCTTCGGAGCTCCTTGCTAGTATATTCTTGGGGAATATTGTTGACTAATGAAGGTAAATTTCTAAAAGCTTAATATAACAATTCTATTTCTACATAGATTAGGACGTTTAGGATTGATGACCAAAAGAATATTGAATGTCATATCATATTGTTTTAAAATAATATGATACATTGTTTCGTATTGTACAATTTTGACACATAAGTTTTAAAGATCTTATAAATATTCATTCAAATACCTTATCACAATGTTTATTATTTTAATCTGTTTTAATATATTTACAATTTTAACAAATCATGTTCATAATTTCTCCGGTTGTTATTATTGTTTTTATTTTGGAATAGTACAAATTAATTAGGATGTTATATGTTGCAGATTTAAAATAAGGTCAGTAAAGAATACACATAAATAACGATGGTGTAATATTGTTCTGATGGATGCAGTCACAGGTGGCTGACAGGAACAACATAGGTTTATAACCGATAAGCATATTCCACTCGACCCCTGCTGAATCCCGGTGTCGTGGGAGATGCGCTCGTGGGGTTTGCGACCTCCTCAAGTTATAGAGGTTTAAAACAAAGATACAAAAAACAATTAGTTACAGCAAAAAAGGAGGCGTGTGCTAGATATATTGACAATTCTACCAACAAGTGTAAGGCTGCTTGGAATGTCATATCACAGGAAACCTCTCCATCACACACTAATGACACTGAACTTGATCCAAATGAGCTGAACTCGTATTTTATAGATTCCCCTGGACAAATTTGGGACAATGTACACACACCGACTACAGAATCTGAACCCCCGCACCAACAATTTTTGGGTCAAATACAACATATTGAATTTAAATGGAGGGGAGTTAATGGGTCAGAGGTAAAAGATCTTGTTTCTAAATTTTCAAATTCCAAGAGTCTTGACCATTATTGGATTTCTAATTACATCGTTAAAAGAACTATCCATTGTATTAGTGAACCACTTGCTTTTGTCCTAACCCAATGTATACAAAGTGGATATTTCTCAAATTTATTAAAAATATCCAAAATAATTCCAGTTTTTAAAAAGGGGGATAAGAAAATAATACAGAATTACAGGCCAATATCTATTGTTCCTGTGTTTTCAAAAATACTCGAATCTGTTATGCACAAACAACTAAATTCATACTTTGTTCAAAATAACTTAATTTACAGCAAACAGTTTGGTTTTAGGGAAGGTCATTCAACAACATCAGCACTTATAAATTTAGTAGATACAACCCTTAAAGCATTTGAAGAAAAAGAATCTGTTTCTCTTGCGCTATGTGACTTAAGTAAGGCGTTTGATTGTGTTCCCTACGACATACTTTTGGACAAACTCAAGTTTTATGGAGTGGACGGGGAATCAATTAACACAGTCAAATCCTACTTGATTGGTAGAAAGCAGTATGTTTCTGTAAGAGGGCAAAATTCAAAAGTATTAAGTGTTGGTCTGGGGGTTCCACAGGGCTCTATCCTGGGGCCTTTCTTATTCACAGTCATGATAAATGATCTGCCATTATGCCTTAACACCCAATCTATTATTTATGCAGATGATGTAACTCTACTGGCTTCACACAAAAACTTAGAAGTTCTCAATACATTAATGATAGATTCACATAATAGAGCTATTGATTGGTTTTCGTCCAACAGACTACACTGCAATAGAGAAAAGACACAGAAAATTATTTTAAGCCTATCAAAAAATGAAGATGCTAATTCTGTTAAATTACTAGGTTTTCATTTAGACAATAAGTTGAATTGGCAAACACACACTGATACAATTTGTAAAAAAATAAGTCGTGTAAATTATTTGATTTGGAAACTTAGAAACATTTTGCCTGATAATTATTTAAGAACAGTGTATTTTAGTTTTTTTCAATCACACATTTCTTATGGATTGTTAATATGGGGCCACTCTTGTCATGTACATGACATTTTATTACTACAAAAAAAGGTTATTAGAACCTTGTGTAGACCTGGTCCCTTAGATCCTTCTCGACCTCTTTTCAAAAAATTAAAAATTCTCACTGTTTATAACCTGTACATATTCCAAGTATTACTCTACACTAAAGCTAGTTTGAACAGTTTAGATATTAGACAAGACATCCATAGTCGCAATACCCGTTACAACAATATGATTGACATTCCAAAGCATAGCTTTCTAAAACTTCAAATTCTTACAAAGTCAATGGAATTAAATTTTTCAATAAACTTCCTCAGTCAGCTCGGACCATTCCTTATGCTCAATTTAAAAAAATAAATGGCTAATTGATAATCCTTTTCATTGTATTCAAGAATTTTTAGAACATGACCCTAGCCTAATAATATTATAATAACGAACTACTATTATTTCAGACAAGCTTGTTTCCCAGTTAATAGTGTTACATAAATCTAAAGTATTCTAAAATTACAACATGTTGCTTATAAACTGTATATATAACTAATATGTATGTGTTGACAATTCCTATTTCAATGTACATATTGATCAATGGAAATAAACTATTTGATTTGATTTAAAGATGTTACCGTGGGGTTTGCGCCCAAGATAATTTTCCTTGTTGTTAGAGACTTAAAAAGTAGTCCGTTTTATCCTTGACTCTAAACATTTAGAGTCAAGGGTTTTATCTCATTAGCCTTAGGTTAGGTTAGTCATTGACGACAGTGAAATCAGTCGGTTGTAGGTGTATAACAAACGAGGAAAATGTGCCTAATTATCTTGGGCGCAAACCCCACGGTAAAATCTTAGGGAGGTCGCAAACACCACGTGGCGCAAACCCCACGAGCGCAAACCCCTGAATTCCGAGCCATGGTTGCTCCGAGGTCCAAGGCTGCACACTCAATACTAGCATCACATTAGATTTGTAACGTTGCTTTTGTAGTCATGGAAAATTTGACGTGCAGAATTTTTTAATCGTAAAATTTAGAGAGTTGTGTTTTTTGAAATTAATTTTCTTAAAAATAATATTCTTTTAAATAAGTTAAAGCAATATTATTTTCTCTTAAATTAGTATACTACTGATTTAAGTTTAATTATCAATATTTTTACTTTTTTTAGTTTTTTAACAATCATAAGCCCTGTTAAAAGGCATCTAATATTTTTGGCCGTTATAGAAACGGGGCGATCTTCAATGGTTGTAAAGCTCAGTAAGGGTTTATGGATTAGGTGTAGTGTGGCCTGGTGTGTGTGTGTGAGTGACCTTGAGACTAATGGCGATTTAACGGCTCACTTTCCCCCCCTGTCGCAGACACAACAGCGCACAGGTGACGCAATCCGCCCGTTACGTCATAGGCCTATGACACGACTCATACAATATTTATGGAAAAATATGTAATTATATTGCAAACGTTTTCGTTCATATTCATATCAACTTAGCATTTTTAAATTTTGATCTTTATAAATAATTTTAAATCGGCTTTAGAACTCTCGCTATATTTTCAGTTATAGGGGTTAAGAATCTAAACACAAAAGCTTCGCAATGAGTGGAGAATGCCCTCATAAAAGACTAAAATCTAACTATAGTGTCGCTTGCTGATAAATGAGGGAAGACATTTAAAGATAGTTTTCAAAATCAAGCTTTCAGCAGCTTCAAATAATTTCTTTATCATCTTCCTGTTATTTTCCTAATTTATTTATTTGGCTAAATTTTCACCTTCCAGTCAACAAAAACAAGCGCCAACGTAGCTGCCGACCAGCTGATGTAGACTGACTATGGAGAATGCCTTTCCAACTACGATTTCATCACCAATATCCACCTACAGGCGTGCCGTCGTTTACATACAGTAGTCTGACATGCTGCACTTGCCACCTTTCTTTTGACAGTGTACGTGGTAAATATTTTCTGTTCAGACCATTTGTTATCTCACACGTTTTCACTTTCTTTGTTTAACACGTACATAATTGCGTTATACATGTTTTCAGATCATCCGCTGTTATCATCAACTTTCAATAACATACTAAAACATATTTTTGGATCATTAAAAATTGTCCCTATGCTCTCGCTTTTTGGACTTAAAGAAAAAGTCCTATAACTGTAAAAATTAACGCACTTCTCCATGATTACTACAGAAGTAAACATTCAGAAAGAATGGGCAATGGCATAACTTATGAATTTAGAAGCCACTGCCTCAATAACGTTTAACTTGTACTTTATCTGTTCCTCTGTATTTCCTATATACAGTGTGGAAGAAAATTCCCGGAACGGATTATTAATTTTTTAACGATTACAGATACAATGAAACTTGAACATCTGCCATTTTGTACTGGATCAACCTTTTTGAGTGCTGTTTGTGGTTTTCATCTGTGCTAGACAACGTCTTTGAAATGATGTACATCTTGACCTGTGCTAGTTTTAATATTTTTGTCGAACTCCTTGTGGATCATCTTCCATTGGCCATGAAGAGTCACCAACTATCCTAAAACAACTAATTCTTAAGTCAAGTAGGGATTTACAAAGTTTAACTTTTTCAATTTGAGATAAGAAAAGAATAATAAAACGAATAAAACAGGACTTTCATTGTATCTTTTTAAGACTTTAAACCAGCGTAATATTTTAAAGAGCGATCTTTTGAGATCGAAATTGTTGGTTTATGTTCTAATATAGACCTTTAATTTGATGTACTGGTTGACGTGTGCTTTTATTTAAGATTTTCTTCAGACTCCTTGCGGGCCATCCCCCTGATATGACAGAAAAACTGTATTTACATCAAAGAGTAGTTTTCATGTACCAAGTTTTATTGCTTTGTCTGTAATCATTCAATAGTTATTAATCTGTTACGGTACTTTTCTTCCACACTGTATGAGCGTGAGACTGGAAAGTACATTCAAACTGTACTTGCTGTACTTGTTAAGCATAAAATCAAAAGAGTGAAATGTTATCTGCCGTTTAGAATTAGCCATCCTGACCCAATTAGGGAATCGTAAAATTGTAATGAAGATGTTTTAAAAATCAATGCTACTACTCGTCAATGTGCCAAAACGTGGCGGTGTCGTCATCTGTCATTCGCGGTATTTCGGTCACGTGACTCACCGTCTACATATTCCTGGTACCGAGTATTACACCGCTGGTCCCCCTAGACCTTGTGCTCTACATTTTACCAGCTTTGTCAGACCACGAACACTGGTTGTGGCTTGTCTTTGAACAAGTGCTCAGTTTTTACGTTCCTTTACCAAAACTATGCAAAAATATGTAAAACCGTATACATTCATATATTAACAGGATACAGTAAATAATTTGACATGAAGAGTGTAAACAATAATATATTGATCCAAAAAATGTAAAGATTAGCGAGGTCAGGGTTAAAAGTCTTATCTTACACTTAACCTTATTTTTATTTATTTTACTATATTTATCTATTACAATTTATATGTAATATGTTATAATTATTAATACATTTCATTATTGATATTATTTATGTTTATCTTACTGCAGTATTATTTATTATTATTACAATAGCATAAAATAAGTGTAACAAATTAAAATAAATATTTTGTCATATAACTGTACTGTTATGTTGCAAGCGGTATAACACACGAAACTAAATGACACACGGAAACTGAGTTCGTGTGTCATTTAGTTTATTTTATAGATGTTGAATTAATACATTGTAAAATCATAAAATAACCGATAGATTTTGTGAGGTTATTTTCATATATTTTATCCACCAGGCATTTTATATATCATAATCGGTTACATGATAATATGTAAAATTTCTGTATACATGTGTACACAAAAAAATCGAAAATTAGTGAAAGGATTCTCTTAAAATTTCTGCACAACATTGAATTTATACGTAACAGTAATTTTATTATTATTTAGTTCCTAAAATTTTAAACGGGAACAGGGCATTTTCCAAACTACCTGAGTTTCACAAACAACCTAATGCCAGAGTTAAAAAAAACACTACTGTCACCAGTTGATTTATGTGCTTAATTTTATTAATGTAACCAGATAATTGTTTATTTATGAAAAGAACTGTAAGTTACTACAGTATAAAGCACCTACTGTGAAATTACTGTATTTAAGATAAAATCAAGTAAACAGTCAATCTTTATTTTTCTAACAACTAAAGCCAATACATGTTTAATACAGTACTTAATATCAGTGTAAGCCACTAATGTAAATAGTTGTTATGTGTCACCATTGAGGTTGAACCAGTATATCCAAAACTAGGTCATTGCCTTCGACACTTACTGGCCGGCCACTGCTAATAACGATTCCATAATGTTCTCTTATACGAATGTTGATTGGACTTTAGAAACCACAAAGGGCAGCAAGTGTGAAGCATGCTCTAATAAAATTAAATGTAAACATAGTAATTTACATTTTGTTGTTTTATATTTGTTGCTATTGATTGCTTTAAATAGTTTATATTTGTTTAAAATAATATTTTATTAATTTTATGAAGATATAAAACACTTAGCAACCTTTAAGCACACGTTTTAAATACAAATAAATAATAACAAAATCAATTTCGATTTCGCAAGATCGTCATAAGTTTTACAATAAATCAAGGTTTATAAAAATACTAAAATAAAACATTTGTAGAATAGAGAAACTTTAACAGCTGGTGATATAAAAATTTAAATAAATAAATCTTAATTGAATAAGTTTGAGATTTTGTTAAACTTTAAAATGTCGCATCTTCATGATAGAAACGAATATAATGTTTGAATGTATTTTTATTTGGTCGTCGAGTATAATGATGGATTTTCTTTTATATTCTTTTAAATGTAAAATAATTCAATTGCATCAAATATTTTGTTTTAGGCACAACGTGGATCAAATTTTCTTCTACTAACGAATTTTCTTAAATGATCAGCAAAAGTTAATTAAAACTTCTTCCTGTTTGCAATTGTTAGTTTTTTATAGATTTTTGGTAGTGTAATGATAGTAATGTGTTTCTAATTTATGTATAGACAACAAACTGAATGGTTATATTTTGTTTCGTTATTTTAAGCATTTTGAAAATCACTCGATGTCGTAAAATCATCTTAAATTGATATTGTTTATAACATTTCCTCTTTACCAAGGTCTATAGGTTGGTGGGAGGGTCAAGATTTTCTTTCACTTCCGGTCTGATGGCTTTTAAATTTATGATGAGTGTGTAAATACAGGCTTTCAAAGAGTGTGTAAAAATTCTGCTGAATTCTACGAAGTTGACTACTGGTCCCCCCCCCACCTGCTATAAGATATAGATGAATGTTCATCCTATGAAGGAAGTGTGTAAATGGATCATATTTCAGAAACTATTTTTTCTTACAGCTTTTATGGATTTTTTCCTTTATTTTGCTCTTAGAATCAGTTTCTCAATACACCCTGCATCAGCTGTTTGACTGAAGGAGTCTTGTTCTAGAGATAATGAATGAATGTCTTTATTTAAAGGCGGAGTTAGGACTATGAAGTCCTCTCTTCCACTCAACCTTGATAATAACCTCTTCCACTGAGATAATGTGATGAGTCAGAATGTATAATCACTGTTTACGACCATGACTTAACGATGGTTAATGAGTTCAAAGATCATGTATTTAATGTATAGCTATGCTAATCAACCTTTCACCCCCCAATACCACAGGATATTTTAAGTTAATAAAATAAGAAAAAAGGAAGAACATTTTATAATTTAAAGTTAATTTTATTGGTGTTTAAATAAATTACAAACTGTGAATAGTATACGGTAAGTAGGTAATGTACCATGCAAATAAATGCCCATAACTGTTTTTATTGTGCAAACATAATAAAATGTCAATATTATAGCGCGCGGTTTTTTAGTGACTTTCTTGGTCTTGCAGTTTACTATCAAGTACCGTTTCAATATTTGGCTTCAAATAAAGTCATAGCATTCTGGCAAAAAACTACCTATCATATTCTTACTAACAGAAATATCAAGATCTGCTAATACTTTGACAGTGTTTTGTTGTTTAACAGCACTAAAGCCCTTATCAGGCAAAAAAGTTATTTAATTTACTTTCAAGAAACTTTAAGACAAGTTTTTATAAAAACAGCTCCACTGCAAATTAAATTCAAATATATTACTGTATTTCCAATGTCTGTATAAACTATAGGAAGAAAGGAAGATTGAATAAATATGTTTGAAATTAGGATGGGATTATCTAAATAAAATTATCTCAGTTTGAAGAGGTCAAATGTACAACTTAAATTTTAATTGTTGGATAAAAATCGACTGTCAGTCCACCTCGACGTGTCCAAAACATACCAGGATGTTGAACACCAGATGAACAACGTATGATGAAAAACGTCGTATGATTCCTTTTTGCTTACTATAGTCAAACCACTGACAAAAACATTGCTGTCAGAAATGTTCGCGCACACCCCCCTCCACCGCATCTCACAGACATAAATAAGCTGTTGATTATTTCATCATATGACAGTTTAAAATTTGTCAGATATTTATAACCATTTAAATTTTTACCTGCTGTTATTTCATACGTTATTATTGCATATTAAGTATTGAAATATTTATAATACTGAAAATGTATCAAATTCATTATGTTATACAGTATTGTTCTTTCAAAAAAATCCTTTTACAGAGTGGAAACAATATGGAAACGACTTCACAACTTCTGTATGACTTGTAAAATATTTTACAAAAAAAACTTGTAAAATGGTTATTTTTTCATAGATAATATGGTTTTCCATATAGTGTAATCTTTTATCAGAATAATTTACTTAATACCGTTAGATCGTGGAGAAATAATATAGTTCAAATTAGTTACTATGAAATTCAAATTACCGCTTCTCTGGAAAGGATAAACTTCTCGAAGTCCAGTTTGTGGCAATTAATTTCTACTGAATAGACATTTCGTTTCATACCAAATTCGACTTTAACTTACATTGAAGATTTTCGTTTAACTCCTCGCGGGCCGTCCCCCTAAAAAAGACGAAAAGTTGCTAAAGGCGTCAAAAAGTAAGTTCTTTGTAACCATGATGATGTACAAGATTTCATTTTTACAAGTGAAGTCATACAAAAGCTGTGAAAGGGTGTCCATATTTCTTTCCCACCTTGTATATAATACGTGAAACAGATTTTTGTCAACGCAACTCCTCCCTTATTTCTTGACGAATTTAGACGTTTCAGGTATACACAAATTTGCCTCTGTTCTTAGTTGCGAAAAATGTCTTAATTATTCAATATTTTCACTCTGACGGGTATGGGAAGCCCTCAAAGTACGTTTTCGGCCTTAAGAATAACGTGGAGAGAGATTTAAATGAATGGTAAAGAAACAGCTGTTCAAATGTAATTAACGATTTCTAAAAATGCACAACAGCTGTTTGAATGTAAACAATGGTGTTTGCAATGTTGAGGAAGTCAGATGTTTCATAATGTTAAACTAGAGAAGGTTGTAAGCAAGGTTTTATTCACATTCGATTGTTAGGTTCCGCCCTACTGAACTTGAATGTTTCCATGGTAGTCTAATGCAGTTACTTTATTAGATTACCAACGGTTGGGGAGTTGGCTCGCGAAGCGTGCAGGGGTGTCACCTAGTAGTATTTATCAGCTGTGTGGCTGCCGTCTACATTGATGTTTCTATTCATACAGTGGCTGTGTCACCAATAGAATACTGTAGTTTACAATCATATCATACTGTTAAATAAAACTCTAATGGTGTCTGTGTGTTTACTTAACCACGCAAAAACTACTAAATCAATTCATCTGATATTTTGCATGGACATTCTTAGGGTCTCTGATTAACACATATGCTTATCTTTATTTTGAAATTCCATCAAGAAACCACCCCAGGGGTTCTAAGAAGTATCAATGCAGTCCCTATGGCAATATCAATTGAACAATTAATTGTTTATAATAGTTTCATTAATCAGCTGTTAGAATGAATAAAAAACTGACATGTGTTTAATAGTTTCATTAATCAGCTGCTAGAATGAATAAAACACGTAAAAAACGTTTAATTAATCAGATGTTAGAATAAATAAAGAACTTGCATAGTTCTGCATAAATACCGAACCAAACTTAACCACAACCACGGTAACTAGAATAAACGGTAGGTATCAAGACGAGGCTGCGCAGTAAACGGTGACGTCATATGGGTGAAATCACTTGGTTTGATTATTCAATAAAATACTGGTAATTCAATCTACAAATCGCATGGAAGCATTCAGCTAAATAGTACGCAAGTTATGTACCACCTATCAGCTGGAATTGTAAACTACGGGAATTAGAACAGTATTTTTGTGTTTGTTGTTTCCATTTCGCTCATGTGACGTCATAGGAGATGCCAGTAGGTACATGTTTTATATTACTGAATGCAATAAGCAGAATATAAATCAAAGTAAACCCTGTACGAAGGACGGGTACTGTGCTAGTTAATTGTAATAATGGGTAAATAAATAAGTAAAATAATAATATGACGTAGTATAATAATGATAATATATAAAACAAACTAAAATTATTTTTTGGAACTTTTTAAATACAATATAATGGAATAACGTAATTGCGAACAGGTGGATCTAGAACGAGTAACTCAAGGTCATGAAGTTCATTTAATATAGGCCTACGGGTATTTATCATCTGACGTTATTTACTGTAAATGCGCGTGACAGATGCGGGAAAGGCACACTACTGCTTGTTAGCGATTGCATTATTGTAGTTTTTACCTGTTTATGTTCTAATATTTATTTTTCAAATCAAAACAAATCGAATTTATTTGATTGTTTAGAACACAAGATTCAAGATTTGTTTCGGAATCTTGCAAACCAAAGTAATGTGAAATTTACTTCCGCGTAAACTATACTAGATATCTTTGTGCGAGGAGGAGTTGCTACTTAAGCCTTACATAACTAAATATGAAAACTTTACTAAATCAGTGATCGTATATAAAACAATTGTACTATGAGAAGAAGAAGACTTGTAAATGAAAAATAAATGAATAAACCTATCATAATCGAGAAAGATTAACTAATACAACAAATATCTTGAAAAAATAATCTAAAATTTGTAAATACATAAAATATAAAAGTTTTTGAAAGAAATTAATGAGGAGTTCACGATTATGGGAAGTATAATCGTAGTTTGTAATTAATTAAATAAAAAATAATAAATATGACTAATGATGGATGTGAACTTTACAGTGGTGGAAATACGTATCTATGTGAAACACGTAATGTTACATACAAGGTAACTTATTATGTTTATACTTCAAGCCCATAATAATAGTTCACATGTTGTGCACTGCTTTCAGTACTTTCATTTCTTTTATAAAATCACAAAAATGAACTGTTTTTTAAGGGAAGGCCGGTCTCCTCTTTAACCTTACTCTGCTCGTTTCCCATAAACGATTGATCTTTGCGGGGAACCTAAGAGACAGAGTAAGGGAGATAACTAGTACAGTACAAGGTGAATATTTAACAGTCATTCGAACTTGCGCTATCTCTAACTCAAAGTTCTGACCTTGGACCGCTCGGCCACTGGCTTTCCCAACTGAACTGCTTTCATTTATCCGTTCACACACACACAGTGCAATATTTCTTGCAGACGTAGTGATCAAATATGCATGTATAAACGTTATAAGTAACAACATATTTGTTTTTATTTTTCTTTTTTATTTTGATAAGTTACAAAACGCCAATTGACAATATCCAGAGAAATTGTCTTTACAACATTAATTTCAAGAGTGGTGGCTAAGGATTCAGAGCGCGGAAGGTTCGATTCCCCAACTGAGCTAACGGTCGGTATTTCGCTCGTTGAATACAGTTCACGCACGGTCTTGTTGGTCCATGTTAACTGGTTTGTAAAGTGTTTTCTTAAATAAATAAAAAATTACCTTTTATTATTTATCAACTTAAGGGGGTAGTTTCTATTCTAACAATGATGTGTTTAATAATGATCGTATCGTAACGCTTGAAGTGTCATTTGATGGACGAAGAACAGTTCTAGTAGAGCATAGGTTGGTTTTTGTAAAACATTGATTATTTTATAATTTTTCCAGAGTTAATCATGTGAAACTTTACACGTCATTCTTCACGATTTAAATTTGAAAAAACTCATAATATCAACTTATAGTCCACTATTTTGGACCTTAATTAGTCATACATCGTTCACTATAACTCTTCATAATAATAAACACGAACCGTACAGTTGAAATAGAACAGCAGTTGAAATTGCTGTCGACTCCCCAGCGCGATGGCGGTTATGTTATGGGAACGGCCACCTTGAATACGTATCACCTGTATCTTAGTGTATTTAAATCGTCAATTTAAGGAGTTATTCTCAGTACAAGTGTATTACTACAACTGCCAACCATCGCCGAGGAATAGAAATCGATCTTCGAGTGGTCTTGGAGGACTGAGGTCAGTGGAGCGTGCAAGGCCAAGAGGACGGCTCCATTCTCCATCTGACCATCACATCCGTACTGGAGCTCTCGTTTGCCTCCTTTGTCCAAGAACCAACTGCTTCTTGACCTTTCAACTTGACCATTTCAAAGATGATCTCTCAAATGTAAAACACGTTTATAGAACACTCTTAGTGTTGTTATCTGGAACTGTCTATTATGTAATAGAATTGCATTTGAAACTTTAGGTCGAGATTTTCATGATAACCTGTGTTACTCAAGATTTTGTATGATTGAAGAAGGGTGTTTTTAGTAACTATATACACTATTATATTACACAAATAGTTATCTTTAGTTTATATAATTTTATTTTATGAACAAAATGTAGCCTAGTATCATTCATGACATGTACTCTTACTTTTTAATGTACTATTAGTAATATTTTTGTCATCTTAAATTTACAGTACAAGTAAATGTCACACAACACAAATTTGTTACAATATAAGCACAAAATGCACAAATATATTACAATATAAGCACAGAATGCACAAATATATTACAATACAAGTACAAAATGCACAAATATTATGGTGATCGATTTCGGTGAACCACGCTCACCTTCCTCAGACCAGAGGGATTCACAAAAGAATGGAAAATGGTGTTCAACAACTCAATTTATAGGCCTATAATCACGTGACCCCATTGGCTGGAATCGTCAAAATGGCGGCTGCTGTGATATTATTGGTTAATTCCTATTGGCTGTTTCTTCTCTTCTTTTATTCGCTGAAAATACATTATTCAAAACTATTTCGGAATCAAAATTAACATGTTCATTCATTATTTTTTTTTTATTTTATCACGATTCTTACATTTTTCTTTAAAAATAAATAACTCTTCCCAAGCATTCATAATACGACCCTTCTTACAAACTTTTAGAATATCTACATTCTCATCTATTTTATTCAAACTGTGGCTACAATTCAGAAGGTGTTTCGCTACATTAGATCTTTCAGGTTTCTTATTTTTAAAAGCAGAGACATGGTTTTTATATCTTTTGCTAAAATTTACAGTCTGGCCTATGTAAAACATATTACAATCATTACAGTTAATCCTATATATTCCTGAATTATTGTTAATCCTATATATTTGTGCATTTTGAGCTTATATTGTAACAAATTTGTGTTGTGTGACGTTTACTTGTACTGTATATGTACCAACACATATTATGCTAATTAAAAAACTATCTTAAACTTGTATTTTGTCAAAGGATTCAGTCAGGTTGCGTGCGGAAACTATAAACCTTTGCTACATTTGCTTTTTAAACATATGAATCGTGCGTTGTAAACAAATGTATATACTAATCATACTGAATTGCTATACACTTATATATTTTGATATCATATTAAATCTATTTAATTTTTTTTTAATAATCAAAAAAGGCAATAACTAACCAAAGCAACTGATAATTTATTTACGAACCGATTGTCGGCGCAGAAATTATGGCTCCCGAGTTTGAAGGTTGTTTACTAAGAAACTAAGAGGTCTATGAAAACTGAAATCGAACCATTGTTTTCCAGGTTTACAGAACACATTTATACAGGCGTATCACATTTATATCATAATACGTGGTTGATTAGTATGTTTTATATAAGTTTTATAAATTTTAGATTAATTTTCACTTGTTTATAAAAAAACTAATCAATTTTCTGAAACATTGTGGCTTGTATTATTACTATACATTACTCTCATATGTGTAAGTAAATGTATTGATTCTATATTCATTAAATCGATTTAAAATAACTCCAAATTGATCAATTTAAATTGATTTAAATCATATGAAATCACTGCATTTATTTAGGCACATAATAGTAATGTATCGTATCAATAAATGCATTAGGATTACAACAAGACCAAGTAATCAGTTTTACGACTTATAGTAGCCAAGAAAAGAACGTTTCAGGGAACCGATAATAACATTTTTTCTAAAAAAGTTCAAATTCTAAAAATCATGAAACTTATAGTAAACATACCTATCAACCACATATTAATATATAAATGGGTTGCAATAGCGGGAATTTTAGCAACAACTGTGTAAATTTGAAGTACAGTGAGAACCACTTAAAATGTCGGTACTTTTTCCAACTAGGATAAATATTATTAATTTTTTTAAATTACAATTTAAATATTTTAAAATAAACGTGGCATAAGGCAAAATTAAACGAGTAAAACAATGGATGTAATTGGAGTTTTTATAGGCCTCTTAGTTCCTTCAAACTCAACCAACAAACAAACAAACAACCTTCAAACTCGTGTGCACACAATTTCTGCGTCGACGCTATTGTCGCAGTGCTGTAACTTGGGGACAAAGTGTTGTCAAATCATCTTTATTTTAATAGAAATTGTTGTGGAGTATGTACGCGATAGGCTCATTATGTATTATGCTCAGTCCTCCATCATTGGTGGCCACCCAATTGTTGCCATCAACGTGGATACTACTAGAGAAATCTTAGGTGTCCACGTTGGATGGAAGTCAAGGTCTAGATATTGTCTTGGGAAAAGAACTAAGTATCAGGCTTGTCAATTAACCGAAAATCAAACCAATACTATGTGGTTAGGATTCCACGTAAAGCTCTAGGTCCCTTAGTTACCCTGGATATTTGCCTATTAATAACTATTCGTTTCTGAGTCAAGCCGAACTGAGTAACAATACTACACAGTCCTTACTCAAGTAAATACGCTAAAGTTGTGTCGGTAGTTGAAATCTGAATAATAATAATAACAATTGATCCCAACTACGAGTGTATTGTGAGGCCATACGGATTGTGTAGACGTGTGTTTTAAGTACATTATTCAATTACATCCACATTATGTTAAAGTCCATAAGTATAAATGTAATATAATTTGTTGCAATGGCCCAACAGTCGGTGTTTCGTCCCTAGTAAAGTGATAAACAATGCCCCGCAGAGAGTCCACTGCACTTTGATGCATCCCACGTAGTTCCCAGAGTGCAACATAATCCTCTCTCAGGTTACATAACCTCCGTGTGATCCAACCGGATGGACGTAACCGTAATCTTACTTAGGTAAATATAACCGGAGGATTACCTAATGCTTGTTATCCCGAAATACTTCAAATTGCTAACAGATGACGTAAAATCAATCCTACTTATTACGACTAATTTCTATTTATAGCCTTCCTGAATATATTTCCTTAATTACATAAGTTCTTTATGAGGCTACTCTGGAAATAACTGACAGATTATCGACTTTGTACAAGTATACTGTACTCTGTTTCAGCTCTTCTCTTCGGGAACTAAAGTTAAAGTTCGTACAGTTATAAAAAATAACTTCTTCGATGGAACTGACGATTTTTGTAAAATAATACACTAAGGCCTTAGTTTTTAAAGAACTTTATAGTATATAGTAGTAAGGTGTCAAGAAAATATTTGCTGTTAGTGTGATTTGGAATTCTTTGGATATATGAGGACTTCCATCATATCAGGACTACACCCAGAAGTGAGTTGCACGCTTCATCTAGTCATTACTTGATCGGCCTTATTAATTAAAATTGTAAGATAATATTCTCAGTGTGCTAATGATCTATGGATCAGTTTTGATAATGTGTAAAACGTTTCATTTTAGTGTCCTCGGAAGATGATGTTTTTAGTCGGGTCGATAAGACGGGAGTACGGCAGGATCGCAAGTTTGCATTATAGGTAAAGGTATTTCCCTTATCTCTCATACTCTCATACCTAATAATAATAAAAAAAAAAACTGTTACATTTCGTAGAAGAAAAGATTAATTCTCTCTTTGAAAAAAAACCTGCAAATTTATAACCAACGTGTTTCCAAAACCTTCATTCATTATATTGTAGTAGACCCGAGTAAGTGCAGAATCCGATATATTGGGTGTGACAAATTTGTATTTTTTCGAAGAAACTAGTTTAGATATATTCAAAACTACTGTAAGTTTAATCTATGATATCATAAACATATGATGGGTGTAGGGAACGTCATGGTAATCTTAGTGGCTGCCATTCTGCTGGCATGGGCCACTTACCATAAACACAGCAATCCGCAAGATGCACGTTGTACGGGGCAGACTCCAGACTGCGTACTTCAACTCTGTAAACCTGATGCAAGAAGCCTGACAGTTGTGAGTCTGGGTTGAGGAAACGGCATCGTCATCTTAGTGGCTGCCATTGCACTGGCACGGACCACATACCCTAAACACAGCAATCCGCGCAATGCACGTTGTACGGGGCAGACTCCAGACTGCGTACTTCAACTTTGTAAACCTGATGCAAGAAGCCTGACAGTTGTGAGTCTGGGTTGAGGTAACGGCATCGTGATCTTAGTGGCTGCCATTGCACTGGCACGGACCACTTACCCTAAACACAGCAATCCGCGCAATGCACGTTGTACGGGGCAGACTCCAGACTGCGTACTTCAACTCTGTAAACCTGATGCAAGAAGCCTGACAGTTGTGAGTCTGGGTTGAGGAAACGGCATCGTCATCTTAGTGGCTGCCATTGCACTTGCACGGACCATTTACCATAAACACTTAAAAAAGAGAACGTTCCTACATAATTACCAAACAAGATTTTAAGTAGAAAAATATGTTACCTATCTGTCGCAGACAATATCTCGTCCAATCCTTTCCAAGCTAAACATAATCGTTTAGCTAAATGTAAATTGAAAACTGGCAATAAAACGGGACGATTTATATGTACATAAGTAAGAAGTATTACAGAGAAGTGATCTCTGTAGACAGATCACAAATCATTGTAGACGACTGGTGTAATTAAACGGTTATATGGATTTAGCTGAACTTTGGTTTTTGGAAGAGGCAAGATAATTAATTGTTTCTTTACAATTGTGGTGTTGTTTTTCGTGCCCTCATATTTCAATAATATTATCGTTATCACTGAGTTAACTAATTAATTCCTTATCTTCGTGGAAGTTAGACGTTTTCTGTATTAACTAATAACTGCATCATTTGATAAAACAAGTTAACTGTGAGTGATTAAAATTATCTCTCATTGCTTATTACCATGTTTGACTTCACGCTGGTTTGTTTGAATTTTATTATGTAGCATTTCAATTTAATTTTATTATTTGATACTGATATTCTACTCAAGACATTTTCGTTCAGATTTGTGTCTGTATTTTACTATAGTTCATTTTATACAATGAAAGCCGCCGATATGACGTCTGATTGGTTTAGAAATTTAGTAAATTTGTGTTTGGGTTCTCAAAACAATCCTTTGTATCCGATTCCTAAGGTTGAGTGCAAGAGTGAATATTAATGTCTTAACTCCACCTAGACCTTGTAAGACATTTCATTTTACTAATAACACAGTGTAGGCCTGTAGATGTTTAACAAGTGCTTTTACGGCATTACATACTCTAGCACAAAATTTCCGAAACAATAAAAACAGATATGTCGTTATAGATAACTGGCCGCTGAAGGATTACGTTTTGATGGCTTCCATCATCAAGGAAATACCATTAATTTTACATTATACATTCTATAAAGTCTAATTATTCCGAAGACCTTCAAATTTTTGTGGCAAACGGCATGACACAAGGGAGTAGACATTTAATAAACGTCCACTCTGTGACGATTCTAATTAAGAGGGCTCTAAACCCTCGCGCTGAGAAGCGTAAAAACTGCATTGCGCGGTTCTAGATACTGCCTTTGTTTATTGACGTAAAATTATAAATGAAGTATCTATTTGAAGATAAAGACATTTTTAACTGAAATCGCTTTTTTTTCCAAGTGGCAAAAACCCGATCTTCTTAGTCGCGTATGGATGTACTTAATTCATAAAAACCTTTCTTCATTTAACTTAACATCGATTGATGCAATGTAGGCCTACGACGACTGTTATCAGTATTATTTTACAAACTGATTTACTCACTTAGAGTTAGTCTATTTACTTTTGTATGGTTTATTTTGTTTAAATTAAAATGTGCATTCCCATGTGGTTCCTGATATAATCTAACCACAAAGTAAAGCATAAAACGTTTATTCGTAATGACAGTGCACAATATTTATTATGTCATGACAAATACTGTAATAATCATCTATATACAACATGCCTGTGAAATAAATCATATAAAATACATTAACGAATGCGTACAGTAAAAATATTAATTCAATGATTCCGGCTTGATCAATGCAATAAGTAATTCTAAGTCACTGTCTCTATTGACCTTTATTTTATTTTTAAAATATAAAAACAGTAATGTTAACTCGTAGGGATTAATTTATTATAGTTCATTAATGTTGTGGTAGAAAAAATGCTAGGTCATTTATTTGTAATTTTATAAGAAGGTAACTTCCAAGAAAATATTTTTCCTAAACGGTAACAAGGACAGAAAAATATGACAGCTGGAGGTTGGGGAGGGTCGAAGCGGCAACCCTTTTGAGAACTTTGAAGATATGGGGCAAGTTAGTGTTTGGGAACCTCGTACCACTCCCGGTGTTTTCCGTTGAACAGCCAATGAGAAGACTTAGGACGGTAAAACTTGACATAAGTGATATTTAAACATTGTGCAATGTGAAGAAAAATAATAAAATACGAAGTTACACCTGACTACATATTGGATTTTATTCTCCACAAGGACAATATTACATTAAACTTAAATCACAGTAAGTCATATATTTGTGTACGTACAATTTTAAACTTGGCCTTTTTTGTAAAGAGACCACAACTGTCTAGTGACCTCTGAGATCAGATTTTAGTTGTATCCCTTGTATGTGTGTGTGTGTTTTATATATATAGTTATTTGTGTGTGTGTGTATATATATATATATATATATATATATATAGTTATTTGTGTATATATATATATAACAAATAACTATATATAAAACACACACACACACACACACACACACACACACACATACAAGGGATACAACTAAAATCTGATCTCAGAGGTCACTAGACAGTTGTGTATATATGTATATATATATATATATATATATATATATATATATATATATATATATATATATATATATATTTATGTGTGTGTGTGTATATATATATAAACAAATAACTATTGTTCCAATGTTATATTTTTTAAAATAAATCTAAACTATTAGAAAAATTCCATTTCAGGGGGCACTAGTAGCACTTGTCCTAAAAATCACGTTAATGTTTTTAATATATATATATATATATTTTAAATGTAACCGTGAAACGTTTTCAAGTGAAGTAGTGTTCAACTGCAAAACGTGGGCGTCAGCTACTGATGACTGGCGCTGCCTGTTGGCCAAGCGGAGAAGGAGAGTCAACTACCATGATTATTCAAATCACACAATGGTTTGGAGACATGACGTACAGACGACAACCGGTGTCTTGATAGTCGACGGAATTGCAAGTTGTCCAAAGTCAACACCAGGTAGAGAGAGGGACGGAAATTTGAGTGAGATGTGTCGTTATTATTCACTGTAGACGACTGTTAACGGCGTGAACAAAAATGTTGTAATCTAATTTAGGAATTTTATATGGTAATTCCTCAAGTGTAATAGTCTAAATGGTGAGAAGATGTTTGTTGCAAGAGAAGTGAGCCGTGGCAGTACAATTGACGGGTGTCGAGATACTGCACAACGATGACCTGATAACGACGTCAGTGTTAAAGAGCCATGTAAACAAGACGTATGACTGCCATCGTGTAATGTTGTTACTCCCGCTTGACAAGGTTGACGGGTGTCGAGATACTGCGCAACGATGACCTGATAACGACGTCAGTGTTAAAGAGCCATGTAAACATGACGTATGACTGCCATCGTGTAATGTTGTTACTCCCGCTTGACAAGGTTGACGCTTTACAACTCCCTTTAACGTCGTTTTAATAGTGTTAAAGAGCCATGTAAACAAGACGTATGACTGCCATCGTGTAATGTTGTTACTCCCGCTTGACAAGGTTGACGGGTGTCGAGATACTGCGCAACGATGACCTGATAACGACGTCAGTGTTAAAGAGCCATGTAAACAAGACGTATGACTGCCATCGTGTAATGTTGTTACTCCCGCTTGACAAGGTTGACGCTTTACAACTCCCTTAAACGTCGTTTTAATAGTGTTAAAGAGCCATGTAAACAAGACGTATGACTGCCATCGTGTAATGTTGTTACTCCCGCTTGACAAGGTTGACGGGTGTCGAGATACTGCGCAACGATGACCTGATAACGACGTCAGTGTTAAAGAGCCATGTAAACAAGACGTATGACTGCCATCGTGTAATGTTGTTACTCCCGCTTGACAAGGTTGACGCTTTACAACTCCCTTTAACGTCGTTTTAATAGTGTTTATTATAGAATTACTTTTCAACAGATAGAGAAATCTTGTTTCCCTCTATCTCAAAAGGCAGACCTTAGTTCCTTAGCTACTACCGCTCCTGTGACTCAACTTACATTATATACTTAGTTTATTCATATTATGATGTTATACTAAATTCATAACAAATAATATGTAGCATACAGTAGTTGTAATTGTTGTTCTTTCTTTATTTTAATTTTTTTTATTTTTCAATTTAGAACTGCTTCTTTTCAAGATAAAAAAGTTATAACTTATTACTAAAACTTTGAGTTAACCTTAATTACTTAAGGATGCAAAAAAAATTGAGTTGATGTAGATTAACAAGCGCAAATAAGGAAAAAAAACCATGGAAGGATTGTGAAAACGCATATCCCATTGAATGTGGATGACAAACCGTCATAATACGTACTGGTCTAAAAACATATTCACAAGTTACCTGGTACATTCTATCCCGGGATGAAAGATATTAATACGCTCCTCTGTGACTTGTCTGCCTTTTATCCCAGAGTAGCTTCATAACTTCTGGGACGATATTTACTGGAACTCAATGCAGGACTCAAAATACTCGACTAAATTGAAGAAACTATAGTTTACTATATTATGTCGAATCTGCATGAAGTTCGATGATTCAATCAAGTGACCAATATATCCGAACTCGCAGCTGAACTCCAAAACTTCAAACTAAATTAGGAAACTTTTACTCTTACGAAGAATTTGCATGGAGTCGAGTGCTTCGATCGGTGCGGTCTAACCGGTTGATGTAACCCAGACGATGCTGATTACCATTGCACCAGACAGGAAACCATAATTGTGGAATGGGCCAGGAATGCCTTATTAAAGCATGTATTCCCTGGCCGGTTTCGTCACGGGAACGTTTACTGTTCAGTTGAGTTTCTCAACAATACTTTTGTTTTTAAATAATTTTTCTATCTGTAAAACGTAAAAATGTCACGCAAAACAAACGTTTAAACAGGTTTTTATTTGTAATGATTAGAACTGTTAGTCATAATTTTTCTCTCTTAATAATTTCAAAGACGATTTGACAAAAGTTTATTCAAAAATATTCTTCTGTAATAGCTGGTTTTCAAACCATCTAAATCCGTCCAAACTTGTCCAAGACAATACAAAATCTTAACAATACAAAATCTTAAATTTTAGATTTAACAAGTTTGAACATTTTCTGTCTTAATTTTAATTTTTGTTAATTGTACACCACTTGTTATTTCGAACCAGAGGATATAATTATAATACAACACATTTTTAGGAATATCAGAATATACTGTAAGTTCCCATAAACTCCGCTTTTAAATATAAATATAATTATTAAAACTGTTAAGGCTAAGTTACCATTATAATTGATTAATATTTATTAAAACCAACCAACGCTTTGAGACGAACATATCTCTTATCAATAATTAGGATTTCAGAACATCCGTCCCTCCCAATTATAGAGAAAGATATAACAATCAATTAACGCATAATGCGTGAACATTATAAATTAAATTGATTACTCAGAGTCAATGAACTCTCTAATCATCAAACGAATCAACACAGTTATGCATGTACTGGATTTATTACACTTTAACAATGGCTTTCTTGATAAAACGTGGTTTTCAATTATGTTCACAGAAAAGAATCGCCTATAAAAATGATATCAATACAGACATATTGTTTATTTACCGAATTTCCCGACTTGACTTCAGAGCACTCTTATAGTAAATGGTGGAACTTTCAGTGGTTTGGTAATGCTACAACCAATGGCGTGACGATGTACGCCAGCCGCAACTATCGCGATTCCTTTAAGTCTTTCTTTTTTGCCACGTGTCAGTTCTCTAAATGCACCTGTTTTATAACTTCCTTGTTTGATATTAGTGCATTTATATTATGTCCGTGGATTTTCTTATTGTTTATATTGTCTTATATTTTTGTTTCTCTATGTTTAAACTTTATTCTTATTGCAATCAGGGCCGGATTTAGCATTTTGGCGCCCCTAGGCCCAACAATTCCCACCCCAGGACTGCTCAAACTTACTTTCCTAAAAACCTTTATTAAAAAATTATATCAAGCCTATATTTCAATTGCTTAAACACCACTCCACGATGGAATTTTATCATTGCAAGTTTTTTTATGAATTTACTTGGTTCTGGGCTCAGCAAAATACCGTTAATGTACTAACAAACCATCGGTTAATAACTTTGGTTTTGTTCATCTTAGTCATTTGGGTAAATAAATAAAATAAAAAAAAAAACACTGTAAAATATATATACATATATATATATACATATATATATGTATATCACAAAAAAGTAGTATTTCTGACCTAACTTGAGGAGAATCTCGAGTAAAAGTGTCAAACCTTCACAGTTCTACACGCGTAACAAACGCGCACCTTATATGTAAATATCAACCAAAAACAGGGTGTTGAGTGCCCAAAAACAGAATTTTAAAAGAATTTATAATTGTTTAATACTTATGTTATCTACTCCAGACGGCACCAAATTAAAGCATTTTTCCTCTCGAATCCAAATATATTATCAGATTTCGAAAAGGGCAATTAATAAAGGGCATATGCCCCAAAACAAAAAATATGCTCTAAAACCCAACATTCGGTAATGTTTAACTAATAAACAAAGTGGGGGCATCAAATTAAACGTATTCTTCAATTTATTATTAATATACTAACAGATCGTAGAAAAGACTATGTTTATGGGCTCCACTGCCCTAAAACCACAATTCATGGTCAGATTGGTTAAGAATACGTAGGCCGATCTCCCTCACGAGGCGACTTGCCGAGACCAAAAAATGGGACTGTTGCAGAGTGTCTTGGTGAGGCCGCAGGCCGAACTTTCCACCGCGAGGCCGTAGACCGTGTTCCACAAAGGGGCCTTTAACAGAGTAGGCCGAGTTTCTTCTAAGGGGCAAAAGGCAGAGTCTCCAGGAGAGGAATCACAGAGTAATCTGTAGTTTTTTGGCGTCACCAGGACGGTCACCCTTCTATATACAAAGAACATGGGAGTTGCATAAGGCTGGCAGAGACAATTTAGATGCGTAAAGCTCGACAACATCCCTACAGCCAGTTCTCCCGTGTTTGAGATCAATGTTGTAACGAAGTTGATGGATAATTTACGAACAATTATTTGTTCCAATGAACTTCATAATCAGAATGCTTTATTAGCCTGATTTTTGAAATCAATTAAAAAATATGTTGTTATTGCTATTTATTTTTATTTCTAGATTAAAAAAAAAGTTTACTCTCGGCCGTGCGCCCCCTGGATCGCATTTTTTATATGTTATTTTACTGCACTATTTTTGTCAACTAATTAAATATCTTTAAACGAATGTTGACCTCAACGCGGTACTCTTGGCAACACCGCGCGTTGTTTATGTCAAGTCGAGTGTCAAGTGTCACTGAGAACGTTCATGTCAAGTCGGGAAATTAGTTTAAAGCGTTTATTTATTTATTGTTATGAAGCCGATCATCAATATATGGCCGAATATGGATTTAATTGATAATGAATGTAGTCATTGTTACCAACTAAGGTTGATAATTCCTTAGAAAGTGTCAAGATATGATCCCCAATATTCAAGAAATAATTGTGATCCAACTGAGGACCTTAGCTAATGAAGCTAGGCTTTAACCAACTACACTACCGACCAACTTTTCCTCGGCGTTTGATGTTACTAGAGAAGTTATGGGTGGACCATTTTGGATGGTGGTCAGAGTTCGGGTGTTGTCCTTCGTTGACAACTGACGTATCACTGCACAGTACTACGCATGGCTGCAGTAGTGTCCTTGTAGATCGTTGGAGACAGGAACTTACATTACACGTCGTTGACGGGGGAAAACCTCCGTAATGACGTGCAAATGTGAAGGAAAGTGACCACACTACATTAGTGGAAGGCAATTAGTCAACTCACATAACCCTCGTTAGGGGTCACACAGGGGAATAATTACTAGACGAAAGTCACTATTGTAATGAAGTCGTCTCTTGTCTGACGACTAGCACGACGTTAAATAAATATTTTGGTGAGGTAGGCGTATATCCTTTCACTTTCATTACAAGTTCACATCTTACAAAAACGTTCAAGGTTGTGTATCTCTCACGATGACTAAAAAAGAGAGATGAGAACGCATATAAAATTAGTATTGACGTAAGATTGGTACTTTTTATCTGTGACTGTGTAAGTTCAAGTAATTATGTTGTTGTTTTTTGTTTGATTAATTTTTGTAAATTTCCATAAGTTCATGTTGAACATGCAGATCGAGTAGATAGCCTATCAGTTAAATTTATACTTATTGCTGGAATTTATTAATTAGGTAATGTTGTGTATTAAAAATATAAGTACTGAAAAAAGGTATTGGAAAAAGACAAAAAAAGAAGTAGTCGCTATTATATTTAATCCCGCATTTTAAAGTAAATTTAAAATTTTTATATCGTTTGATAGAGCATAAAAGTTACAAGAGAATCAACTTTTTTTTAACTAGACAAAATATTGATTTGTTATTTACTAAAAATTAGATTATTTTAGTTTACTACAACAATTAAAAAGTGGTTTAGTAACTTTTACCAACGAATACACACATATATGTTTATTCATTGCTTTTACGTTCTTTCAAACAATTTGAAAAAAGTTATTTTCCAACAAATTGTTTTTAATTTCCAAAATATATTGATTTGTAATTAAATTAAAAAAATAAATTTTAGTACATTAATTTCATTATATTATAATACGAAGAACAATAATAAATATTAAATGTGGTCTCGTAAATTGTACACTCTTTCAAACGATGTAAACATTATAATTTTCGGCAAATTGACTAGTCATAATGCCGTTCCGCATTTAACATTGCTCTTACGTGAATAAATCCAGCTACTTGGGGACAAAGTGTTGAGGAGATTGTTTGTGATGGGTTCTATGCTAGGTTTTTATACTTGATTGTGTTGTACTTTTTCTTTTATTGTGATATTTCAGCTAGAACACTTTTGAACGGATAGCTGCATTTCGTTTACGTATTTGTTATTTTTCCTGCAACAAAAATACCAAAAAAGATCCTCATTGGCTTATAGGCCTAGTTGTAATAAAGCACATGGATACATAACTTTCTATACGAACTTGGGATACAATAATTTTGAAAAATGCTCATTACATCTGATAAGATAGCAATGCCCTTTTTAACAGTTTTTACAGAAAATGTGATAAAAAATTAAATGTTTCTAATAAAGCAAAATATGTTCCATTTCGTCTCACAACAATTTTTTAAAAATAGTAAAATGAATGGGTTAACATAAACTTGCAATTTGGTCTGTAATTAAATTTTCAAATTTATTCTTAACATTTCTTTTAATTGTGTGTTTTTTACATATTAACAGTTGAGAGTTTTGATATTACTTTATAATTTTAATTGTATTTCAATGAGATTACCTATCAGTACAACAGTTTTCCTAAAATTTGATTGAATTTTATTAAGTCGTTTAAAAATACGCATTTTTTGTAAAACTTACATACGGATAGACATATGTTAAATGGAACTAAATTGACTCTCGGTTATATTTTGTGTGGGGGATATAACTGAGTATCAGAAATGTCAATTAGCTGAAAATCAGACCAACGGTACGGGGCTCGGATTCCACGTAAAGCTGTAGGTCTCTTAGTTGGTCTGGCTGTTGGGTTATTAATAAATTGCCCTTTACACACTCATCCTATACTCATATCATCATTAATATTCGCCTTAAAATACGAACAACGTTGTGTCGGCGTCTCATATGTAAGAATATATTATTTTTTAGGTTGTAACGTAAGGAACAGTATCTAGAAGTTTGTATAACATTTGGAAAATGCTTTGTACCATGCTTATATGTAGATACAGATTCAAGGTAACAAACAACACGAGAGTAGTTACATAAAACCGATACTCGTCCTACCGTGGTTGAGATATCTCGATTGAAGGTGACGTCATAGCATTCCACTGGTTCTGCTAATGTTTCCGACCTTGGTGTTATTATTGCCAACACTACCGCGGAACTCCTACCTCTCAAGAACGGTAGTCCCACAGTCTGTTCAAAATTCAGAAAACATGTTTTATACTTAAAATATTTAGTCTTAGACGTCAATCGGAGGTTTGCAATCAGTTAGGGGCGGGAAAATTAGGGTATCAGCTTGTTCTCTTGGTAAAAATAGCAGAAGTAATCTCGACGACGAAGAAGAATATCGGCTCAAACGTTGGCCTGATGAAATCATTTTGCCTGATAAATCCAACTCGGATAAGTAAATCTAATCAAGAAGTGGTACTTCTTGATTAGATTTAAAAACTGTTAATCATCTTACATTTAAAGATTGTAGGCTTAAATTGTTTTTCATATATGTTACCATTGACTATAGAAACAGACAGTTAAAGAAAATGCATTTTCTGTAGTCGCGCGCCTGCTCTGCTATCTATTGGTGAGTGGTTTCAAACAAGCGCTCGGACGACTGTTTGACGCACTATTAGCTCAGCTATAGTCGCGTCAGCGTGTGCTGGGAAGAGGGTTGGAGGGAGGGTTCGTTGACACTAGCTGAAAACCGAACAGAAAGACCGCCTTCACGGAGCCCTTGAGGGCCGAGAGATTTCTAGTTTCTCTAGTCATTGATACAACTAATTTGAATTCAATATTGTACATGTGGACGAAACAACCGTATAACGCTGAAATACTTCGTGATTATGGAGTTCTATTCTAATCAGGGAAAGGTCAGCCTACAAATATATGCCTTTTGGAATGAAGTTAGGTTTTGGTACGTTCCTTTGGTATCTGCAAGGTAACTGTCCCTCTTTTAGTACATATAAGCCTACCGAATATTTCTTCAGTTTCGATTGTACCAGTAATATTTGCGGTGTCCTATATAAAAGCATTGTGAGATAAATCCGAATGAATTGTTTAAATATTACTTTCCATGCTTCTTAAGGGTGTTCATCCAGGCGCCCAGTTGAGCGTTGCAAGGAATGTTGTTCTAGATTTCACCGCACCTGTCACTAGGAGTAGCAAAGAGCCTACCCCACTAACACGCATACATCTCGTTTCCCTCCCTACTCTCTCCCTCTCTGTCCACTCCTTCTCCACCCCGCAAATTGTACAAAAGTACAGAACTCAATTAATTTGTAAATTTTACATTTACTGTAAATCCTGGCAATAACGTTTTTTTTTTTATTATTATTAATCTACTTTTTAAAGATAATTGAACATATTTCTACTCAACATTTGTACAGATTTCATTTAATAGAAACATAATTGCGTTTTCTTAAGTTTTAATTTAATCTAGAATGATGAGATGGTACCTTTTGGCCAGTATTCTCAAAATTTGAATAAAATATATCGCACGCATTCTTAATGAGTTTTGAACCTAGAAAGGTAAATTAACCACTTTATATATATCCTAAAAAAGTATTGTTAATTATTTTCACTGAACACATTTATTACTTATAAGAAGATCTGTAGTAAAATAAATGTCAAAAATAATGTTCGATGGAACACCTTAACGATTGCCAAGGAGTGCTTCGTGATGCCACCTACGAATTGCCGTATCTCTAGTCGCGGCAGTAGACTATAAGACATTGTGGACTTTATTGGGTGTTAGTATCTCTAATCGCTTCGTAAGAATTGTGAACTCTCCAGTTGTGGGATTTGTTTGTACACCGGGCACGTTGCTGATGGCGTGACCTTGATATTATCACTTCTTGTGATGCCGATAACGTCCGCTGAAGTAATATCGATGTGTTTTATGTAGCGCTTTGTTTTGTCACCTTACGTAGATTTATTGCACTTTGTGAAGCTGCATGGAGGTTGCGCCTTTGATTAGAACAATTCATACTGGTTGCAAATTACATGCGATTTCACAAGGGCCCTGTTCGACTTTTCCATTTATTTATATTTGCAATAATGATCCATTTTATATTATAACGAGCTTGACTAAGTTATTAAACTTTTATAAGTACAATCTTACTTCCTTTTCTTGATTGTATTAACTTTTTCGAATAGTATTTATCAAATGACTGTGTGAAATGTTTACATCAAACCATCGTTTCGAGCCGAAAGCTCTTGACGTCAATAGGATACTGAAAAACCATTCGTAATATAAAACTTGTATAAGACTGAAGTTAGAAATTACTCTAAATAAACACATAGAGGTGTTTATGTTAGCAACAGTGAATCAAAACGAAGCTTCTTAACATATGTGATGAGTTTTCAACGTATGTTAAAAAGCCGAAAACCTTGATGAACATTTGTGCTGTATGAAATGCCACAATTTTACTTTAAAGTAAAATTTATTTACCGTACCTCACTTTTCTATATCTTTTGTAACACGACTGATTTCGTACGTGGAATTACCCATTGTGATTACTTAAATGTTAAAATACTTAAACACATGAAACAAAAGTTACTTATTTGTAACATTCCAGAACTTGTAACCACAGTTTCCTAAAGGACGATTCCTCCAACTTTTGAACCTCTATCGTCAGTCCATAACTATGGACAAACACAGAGAAGAAAGAAACAGATTGCATACATTGTTTCCATGCGGACGGCAGTGCTAGATCTTTTTGTTCCACCCGTATTTCCCCGTAACCCTCAAGGATAAATGTAATAATTATTGCTGCTGATTTACTTAGTTGTATTCTATACAAAAGTGCTACGGAGGCGTTCGCTGCGGCCACAAGAAAGTGACTTCTGTTTCTCATTTCTCTGTGGTACTGATAAAGAGGGTTTCAAACACGCAGTGGTATGTGTGCGATATGTTGGTGTGATATTTATGTTGTGTGGTGAGTGGGTGGGTGAAAGATCTGGGGTTGAATATACATCTATAGATGTGGGTTGGGGTTCATTATTGATAGGCGGAAGATTAGCCATATAAACTTAATTTGTAAGAAGATTTTACTTGATCGTTGAGTTGTAATTAAAACACCAAAAGAAGCTGATTTAAAGATGAAATCAATAAGCTCGTATGGTGCACCATGTTGTATGATGCCTTATTTGCCAGTACAGACAATCTGTACGCAGTAATTTGGAAGTGTTGGCCTAAGGTGCTACGTTGGAGACAGAACGCGTCCGTAAATCGTGGATCCCAAGTAATTACCATAGCGGATTTCAGTAGTGACGGATTGGGCTTTGAGCCACGCTCTATCCGTTTACAAAGCCCAATCACCGAACGTTTCTCCTCGTGGTTGTGGGAGGAGAGGGGTAAACAATGCCAGATGGCACGATCACGACCAGGCCAGATGGCGAGCTTTGGCTTGCGTGCCGTGTATATCCGGCATGGCTGGAGAAATGTTTCAGGGAGGCCAAGTAAAACGCAATAGTCTTTAACCCTAGGTCTGTCAGAACAGTTTAAACGTGCAAATAAGGATCAAACGTGCACTTGAACGGCATACGAAAGTGATTTGCTAATTATTGTTATATTGACCTGTCAGTGTTTGACTCCTTGGACGTGCTACCGATACAGAATGTGACAAATTCATTAGACGTGCTCCAGAAGCGATCATCCTATATATATATATCGAAATGTACTTCTTGCCTGCTGGATTTGTCGAGGCAAACATGCGTTATTTTTTATAACGGGGGTCATAAAAAACATTTAATTCCTTCAATTTGGACCACGTCAATTTGGAAAAGATTCGCCCCCCATGTGAGGCTGGTCGTGATTGCTTGGCCAATCTAGTAGACCATAGACATTGCGAGAGTTTTCTTATATGGTAGTTAATTGGCTTCTGGGTGTGTCGAAGAAAAACTATAAACACTCGAGTTTAAAACATCACTGTAAAGAAACTAAACTATAAAAATACAAATGACATTAACAGTTTCCTTATTTATTCCTACGCTTTTGAGTGGAAAAGGAAAAATGTTATCTTTTAATAGTTTGTTGCACGGGTAGAAAAAAAGAGCGTGATTTCTAACGCTCTTTACCGAAATGTCGACTTTCTACAATAAAAACCTCTGGTCAAATTAAATTGAAACTTTAATATAGGTCATTTATCCACTATTTTACTAACTTATGCTAGAGCTTTATGAAGTTTTATAAAGCATCTTTTTCTAGTAATTGAGTAGACCTACGAAATTGAATAAAACTTCGTTTGTATATCACAATACCATTATTTCAACAAACGAACGAACGTTTACATAACATACTTGTACGAATTTATATGGATTAGTAATCAAACGCAGGGCATTGTGTAGTGGCGCGTGGACTGGCGGCACTTCTACCGACGACCAGATCGGGCAAAACAAAGCGACGTAGCCGCGATGAGGTCTGTTTCAGAGGCTTTTCTCACTTCCAATATGAACTTTGTTTCACAAATTCTAATTTTGTCGTTTATTTATGTTTGTACAACAATTTTTACGTAACAGTTTTTATCTATTATGATCAAACCTACTAGGAACTATTAAAAATATAACACTGTACGTTGTAAATTTTTTGTTTGTATGTTTTATTAACCATTTTTTATTTATTTATTTTTTTTTAATTGAGGGAGAAAAATCGTAATAGAAAATGAATTATACTGTACGTAACAAATCAGTTTAAGGATCTAAAAAATAACAATATAACTAAAATTAAAGTGCTAGCTGCAATTACAGTTAAAGATTATATTCAGTGAACAGGCCTTTTAACGCTGGCTGTTCAAAGTGGCAACGTTGCAGCGCTTTTATGTAGTGTGTTATTTAAGAGAGCGCCATGATTTTACGCGCAGCTACACACTGCCCTGCATTTGATTATTAATCCATATAAATTCATATAAGTATGTTAAGTAAACGTTCGTTCGTTTTTTGAAATAATGGTATTGTGATGTAAAAAACGAAGTTTTATTCGATTTCGTAGGTCTACTCAATTACTAGAAAAAGATGTTTTACATTTTCCATAAGAACATTTTTGTTAATCAATCAAAATTCATAAAACTCTAGCATAAGTTAGTGAAATAGTTGATAAATGGCCTATTAAAGTTTCAATTCAATATGACTAAATGTTTTTATTGTAGACATTTTTAAAGTCGACGTTTCTAGAGTGTTAGAAATCACGCTCTTTTTTGTATTCTACCGTGATTAAAAAACAACTGTTAAAAGATGACATTTTTACTTTTACATTCAAAAGCGCAGGAATAAACAAGGAAAATGTTAATGTCATTTATATTTTTATACTGTGATTAGTTTCTTTACAGTGATGTTTCAAACTCGAGTGTTTACAGTTTTTTTCTTCGACAGTAGATTCTTCTAGCGTTTAAGGTCCGAGACCTTTCCAGTTTACACCTGTGGAATCTTCTGGATTGCAGTGGCACATTCTTCGACCGAGTAATGAAGTAGTTAGTCTACAGCCTGGAGTGAAACTTAACTTGTCGCAGTAAATTGATTAGTGGCAAACATTAATAGTTCTCGAATAGAGGCAGAATTTGTGAATGTTTGTGACATTAATAAATGTGACAGAACAGTGGATTAGTTCTGAATTTCTAAAATAGTGCCTTGTAATTTATATTTGGAAGTTTCTCATATTATGTGATTTAATTTAGTTAGTTTGTGTAAATAAATGTAAAGGTCAGAATCCAAAGACAGGAGTCGCCTTATAATTATTTAGAATCCTGTTGGACCGTAACGATATTTAATAAAAGAACTACATCAGTTTAAAAGCTTTAACTAAAAAATTCGATATTGGTGCAGTACATCAAAATTCAATTTTTACAACATATATATATATATATATATATACACACACACACACACACAAATTTGTCGTTGTCCTTTACGTTTATAGATTCTTACTGTGAATTAATATAGCATCCATGTCATTCATGCAAATCACATATCACGTGGTTAAATATCTTTCAATATAGGCCTACTGTACTCATTGTAAATATTTATGTATTTTGAAGTTAAGTATATTTTACAGTCCAAACTTCGCCCCTTGATGGTCATCTTTCATTTCATTATAAAGCTTTTTATGTTATAGATGTTTACCAGAATTATTTCTTTTACACTAACGATATATTTTTGTTATTGTGACAATTTGGGCGAGCCGGTGCCCGAGTGGTCGAAGGCTTCAGGACTATGAGCTTGAGTTAGAGATGGCGCTGGTTCGAATCTGACCTAGACTGGAAGATTTATCAGTAATGTTTACCTTGTACTGTACTGGTTAGCCCCCTTACTCTGTCTGAATAAGTTCCTCGCACTTATCAAATAGTCTATGAGGAATGGGCAGAGTAAGGTTAAGGAGGAGATCGGCCTCTCCATTAAAAAAAATGTTTCTTGGACACAAGTTACACACATGTATATTAATGCAGTTTACAGCGTCTCAAAGACTGTGACGTTAGGAGAACGTTAACGTTTGTCCTTGTATATTAAAACACAACTATCGTTACGACGTTTTTAAAGTAAACATACAACTCTTTGAACCTGGGATCTACGTCGTCTTCCTCAGCCGCATCAGTGACCTTGCTGATAAGTCAGTCGCTCAGGTCTGATATCTGTCATGAGTCATCTGTCACTTTTGCACCAGTCTTTTTCATCTCAATATTTCAAAATGACACTATCAACAAACTCGTCAAACATTGGTGTTTATCTTATCCAAGTGACTCTGAGTGTGGAAAGAGCTCGACACACAGTTTAGAGAGCTTTCTCGTGTCCTGAACCAAATCTTATTTGAAGAAGCATTTAAAAACCTGTAGACGTACTTCCTGACTTAAAGGGAAAATACGGTAGTTTATGGAACAAAGGGTAGACTAGACCTAAATAGTTTCCAAAAGCTACGCCCACGTTTCAGCAAATAATTTTGTATGAATAAAAAATATCTATTCAATTATTACATAGGGCGGAGGGTAAAATGGTTTCATGTAAATGTAACAACGACTATTATGCCATACAGTTTAGTATTCAAATTCTAATTCTTTATGTGCATCATAGATGTTTAAATACATTTCGATGTACGTCAAAAGAATACAACAATATAACATATCGAATTTGACATCATTAATCAGTCAAAACGTAAATCTCAATATTCATTACACAGTAAACAACTAGTGATATAACGTTATGATTATTAAACGGTTTGACAAATTGAATTTAAATTATAGCATAAAATGGATAACGAATGAAAGTAGTTTATAGGAATGTATCGTGTTAAAGCTCAGACAAACTATAGAGAACTCTCCGGGACAAATAACGTCTTAATTTTAAAGGAATGTATCGTGTTAAAGCTCAGACAAACTATAGAGAACTCTCCGGGACAAATAACGTCTTAATTTTATTTTTTAATTCTGTTGATACAAACATGATTTTATTTATGCTGGTAACTTAGATGAACACCTTGGTAAAATATTGAATTCCTACAAATTTCTAGATTAAATTTGTCTGTCATTAAACTTTATTTATTAAAAAAATGTATACATATAATATGATATGATGTGGCCTTTCTTGGTAAGCAATATTAATTTATTTCTGTCACATTTTTATTGGTTGCTATGCTAATGCTTTTCTATTAAGAGTATGGATTTGTGACATGTTTTCTTTAGGCACTCAAAATAAATTAATTTTGCTTCTTTAAACATTTTTATTTTTATTAGCAAGTTTATTTTTACAATTTAATTTACTCTATTTCATGAAATTTATATTTGGCAAGAGTTTAAAAGCGGGAAATAATATCTGCCGCAATTTTACAGTTGCGCCATTGCACGATAAGATTAGACTACTTAAGTGTAGAGCCAATACAAGTTACATTTCTTAAGCTCGTCAAAGTAAGAATATAAGTTCACTTTTAAAGAATTAATGTTATAAATATGTGCTATTTGTAATGTTGTAAAGTTAAATATTCTTGGTATATTTATTTATAAGTTGCTTGTATACTTTATGATTTATTTTTGTTTTTATTTCAGTTTTGCCTTAATGGTTTTAAAATGATTATTGGTTCTAATTTACATTTTTCCCTTAAAGTTTATAATTCATTTATCTTATTTCTTGTTCTCTTACAATATTGCGCATTCTTCCTTTCTTATATTTGTTATAATAACATTTAACATGGTCTTCTTTTCAATTTGAAAACAAAGCTGTTTTGAGTCTCACAACCAGAATATCAAGATCCTCGGCCGACTCGATATGTACTTTGTAATCATGGTTGCACCCACGCAATTTGGCGATTGCTTTTTAAGTGCACGATCAAAATAAAATTCAATAAAAATTACTAATTACACCCAATTACACACTGTTTGGTGATTGTCACTGTAATCCCTTCAGTGTATGATGTAATTTGACTAAAACAGCTGTGAGCTTGCCGTGTTTATTTTATCTTGTATGCGAATTTCTCTGTCGACAAAGTATACACTTATATGTTAGTAGAAATAACATTTTTAATCTTTTTATTAGTCGCCTTTAGTGAAGTGATGATGGGGTTGGTTGAAGAGGGTAGTCCCTATGGTTTCATTACTGCGTGAAGGTCCGCGCGCGCACTTTTCCTGCTCATCAGCACAATGAAAAAATTAAAAAAAATACTGGAAGCTGCTAGTGATTGATCTTATGATATTAAATGGATTGGATCGCTTGAAGGTTGATGAAGAATAAGTGTGCGGGCCTGTCCAGCAGCGTCCAGCATATTCAAGCACGAACCAGCAGAAAATTTGGCTGTTCTTAATAAACACACTAAGTGCAGTATCCTATAGTGACGTGTAGGATACATATAAATAAACCACACTAAGTGCAGTATCCAATAGTGACATGAGTGATACATATAAATAAGCCATACTAAGAGCAGTATCCTAGTGACATGTGGGATACATACAAATAACCCATACTAAGTGCAGTATCCTAGTGACATGTGTGATACATATAAATAACCCATACTAAGTGCAGTATCCTAGTGACATGTGGGATACATACAAATAACCCATACTAAGTGCAGTATCCTAGTGACATGTGGGATACATACAAATAACCCATACTAAGTGCAGTATCCTAGTGACATGTGGGATACATACAAATAACCCATACTAAGTGCAGTATCCTGATACTAAGCTGCTAGTGATTAATATTATGATATTAAATGGATTGGATCGCTTGAAGGTTGATGAAGAATAAGTGTGCGGGCCTGTCCAGCATATTCAAGCACGAATCAGCAGAAAATCTGGCTGTTCTTAATAAACACACTAAGTGCAGTACCCTATAGTGACATGAGTGATATATATATAAATAAGCCACACTAAGTGCAGTATCCTATAGTGACATGTAGGATACATATAAATAAACCACACTAAGTGCAGTATCCAATAGTGACATGAGTGATACATATAAATAAGCCATACTAAGAGCAGTATCCTAGTGACATGTGGGATACATACAAATAACCCATACTAAGTGCAGTATCCTAGTGACATGTGTGATACATATAAATAAGCCACACCAAGTGCAGTATCCTATAGTGACATGAGTGATAGATATAAATAACCCACCCGCCCACCCATACACGTACAGTGGTATTGCCCATCCACCCACCTATACACGTACAGTGGTATTGCCCACCGTACACCCATACACGCACAGTGGTATTGCCCACCGCCCACCCATACACGTACAGTGGTATTGATCCACCCGTACACCCATACACGTACTGTGGTATTGCCCACCGCCCACTCATTCACGTACAGTGGTATTGACCCACCGCCCACCCATACACTTACAGTGGTATTGACCCACCCGCCCACCCATACACGTACAGCGGTATTGACCCACCCGCCCACCCATACACGTACAGCGGTATTGACCCGCCCGCCCACCCATACACGTACAGTTACTGTTGTTACTGTTATTGAGTTCTGTGATTGACCTCATCCACCTCCTGCCTGCTCATACTAAAAATGTATTTTGTTTCCCAACAGTTGAGTCAATTACAACTGCCACGTTTGCAGTAATCAATCAACTGTTACTGAATGTGTCCACCAATGAAGTTGACGTCTTAAAAGTTCTGTGATTGACCTCATCCACCTCCAGCCTGCTCATACAGCAGATATGGGTGGTATTTGATTTTTTTAACAATCGAAATTCGGCTACATTCGGTTTGTTAAGTTAAGAGTAGTATTATAGAGGTCATAGTACAGTATACTGGATCAGGAAAAGTTTATTTTATTTGTTCATTCACATCCTATATTTAGAGAAGACTTTACAAAAACAAAGAGAAAAAATACATGTTACAATGTTCTGTAGAAAAAATATCAGGAGCTCGACAGAGTTCACTCAACAAGCCAACATCGAGTTTATAAAGCCCCTGATTATATAAACGTTTGTAAAACGTTATAAATCACAAATACAACAATTTGTTAACTAAAATATACTAGTTATTTTTTTACTTTGTTGGTTTTCTTCTCAAAGAAATATTTTATCGTTAATTGTTAATCATATAATACAGTTAATGTTTTTCTTTTCTAAATAAAAATTAAACATATTTCGATTGTATTTATTTGTACATATTTTCTTCTCGTACCAGGTGAATTTCTTTTATATTATTAACGTTATTTAAAATAAATTGCTCCTTAGAAAAAAAACTACATTTATAGCTTATTATTTTTATTTTCTGGTATTTTAATACGTGGAATTAAATATTACTGGCACATGTGTACCCTAGATAATGAAAAATGAATAACTAAGGCTTTCACAGCGAATCTCTAAAACTTCCTTTGGAATATGATAATAACCGAATAGCGGCGAAAATAATTAATTACAAAAGTACAATTACCGTACGATTTGCCAACATTTTTAGCCACTGACTGTATCTGAAGTTTAAATAAACCAATAGTAGACATGCATGTGCAGTCAAGCAGAAATTTTGCTTGATACTGCTGGACAAGCGCGTGCTGACATACAGTTTGCATGAAGGTGCTGGAATGTGCCGTGTTGTGCAGTGCAGGACAATTACTGCAAACCTTGTTTCTCATATAGTAATCAAAGTTAAGTTGTCGAGCCTATTTTTACAGAACGTACTTCTGCAGAGTTGCGTGACCGTTTGGCCGTCTGTGCATCGCATGTTGTGTTTATCGATCCTTTACTTTATACTTTTTTATAAGAACTTATTGCTTGTGATGTTCCCTATCAATAAAATTTACTTTTATTTTAAAATAATTCTAAATACAAGGGTGAGAAGTTCTTTTGAAAGAATACTTTATAAAGTAATATTGTATTTAAAGATATCAAATAACTGCTAATATTAGGCTTACTGTTGATATTAATTTCAATCACTTATTTATATATTATTTATTTCCTATGACTGCTATGTTTTTTATTGAAACGTAGAACGGATTAATGAGTTTATAATGTTATGCTTGCGTAAACATTGCATATTTTGAGTGTGTATTTGAAAACCGTGTGGATTTTTACATAGTAAAAACATCTGTTCATTGTTCATTTTTAAGACTCCAATCATTGTCAAGATATGGCTGAATATGAGGGGCGATGAGTGTGATGAGTGTAGATGAACGAGTGTAGTAATTTTTACAAACTAAGGTTGAATATTCCTCAGAAAGAGCTATTTATTAATTGTACAATAGCTAGGGGAACTAAGGGACCTAAAACTTTACGTGTTAGTTTAGTTTAGTTATTTGGTTATTTTTAAGACACCGATCGTCAAGATATGAGCTAATATGGGTTTCGAATGAGTGTGGAGAATGAACGAGTGTAGTCATTGTTACTATCTGAGTTCGACTTAGCACAGAAAGGACTATTTATTAATAGCCAGGAATCCGAACCTCGTAGTGATTTTCAGCTAAATGACAAGCCTGAAACTCAGTTCTCTTCCCTACACAACATCTGAACCTTAAGTACCATCCAACATAGACACCCCAAACCTCTATAGTTGTGTTCACGTCGATGGCATCCATTAAGTGGACACCGTGTCGGTATTAAGAATATGTATGCTCCCAGTTCAACGCACCATACTGGCGAGGCATACACGTTTTACATAATTACACAGAGAAATGTGAGTGGTCAGACCGGAGCACCAGGCGACCTTTACCGCAAACCGACACAGGCCTGAGGCCACCTTATCAGCGGAGTGTGAATGACGGCCAGTGCCGGTGAGGCGGGCTCCCAGTTCAACGAACCAGGCTGGCAAGGTATACACGTTTTACATAATTACATAGAGAAATGAGAGTGGTCAGACCGGAGCACCAGGTGACCTTTACCGCAAACCGACACAGGCCTGAGGCCACCTTATCAACGGAGTGTGAATGACGGCCAGTGCCGGTGAGGCGGGCTCCCAGTTCAACGAACCAGGCTGGCAAGGTATACACGTTTTACATAATTACATAGAGAAATGAGAGTGGTCAGACCGGAGCACCAGGTGACCTTTACCGCAAACCGACACAGGCCTGAGGCCACCTTATCAGCGGAGTGTGAATGACGGCCAGTGCCGGTGAGGCGGGCTCCCAGTTCAACGAACCAGGCTGGCAAGGTATACACGTTTTACATAATTACATAGAGAAATGAGAGTGGTCAGACCGGAGCACCAGGTGACCTTTACCGCAAACCGACACAGGCCTGAGGCCACCTTATCAACAGAGTGTGAATGACGGCCATTGCCGATGGGGCGGGTTCCTAGTTCTACGCACCAGACTGGCAAGGAATGCACGTTTAAATAATTATGCAGAGAAATGGGAGTGGTCAGCCCGGAGCACCAGGCGACCTTTACCGCAAACTGACACAGTCCTGAGGCCACCTTATCAGCGGAGTGTGAACGACGGCCAGTGCCGGTGGGGCGGGCTCCCAGTTCAACGTACCAGACTGTCAAAGTATAAGCGTTTTACATAACTACACAGACAAAATGTAATTGGTCACTGTGGTCAGACCGGAGCACCAGGTGATCTTTGATGCAAACTGACACAGGCCTGAGGCCATCTTATCAGCGGAGTGTGAATGACGGTCAGTGCCGGTGGGGCCGGCTCCCAGTTCAACGAACCAGACTGGCAAGGTATAGGCTACACGTTTTTCATAATTACATAGAGAAATGAGAGTGGTCAGACCGGAGCACCAGGTGGCCTTTACCGCAAACTGACATTATTAAAACAATTTAAATAATAATATGTAATGAGGTTTTTTCTTTAGTTGGGAAAATGAGGTGCAGAAGTCGTTAATCTACTGGAGCTTACGGTGAAGAAATAAAGTGACAAGCCAGTTCTTGGGGATGTGGAGTAAAAAAGGGCGGAATGAACAATGAAGAGGTTGACGCCATAGGTCCAACCCTCGTGGAATTTACCCTCTCTCTCTCATAAATAGCGTGACATAGGCAGGGTTACTATAAATATTCAAAGCTGCAGTAATGTTGCCACATTATGGAAATTGTGCAACAATGGAAGGAACATTTTACACAGAACAACTAATCTTAACTCGGCCGCACGTTGCAAATGTTGGAAGGAAGTATGTAGGCTTATGTGCGTTCGATAAAAACCTATTTTTGAAATTACAGTTACTCTTCTTAAAAGTAATAAATGTGTCGAGGAGATGTGTCTAGGTATGGAAATATTGGCTTTTTTTAAGCGTAACCAATTTTCTGATCAAATTTTTTATTTGAATCTTTACAGTTATATTTGGCTGAAAGAGTAGATTGATAATGTATAGAAACTTCAGGATTCTTTTCAGAACAAAGGACTGGAAAAGCAAGCACAAAAAGCGAGAATACTAAAAGTCAAAATTCATTAAACTCATTGAATCATTATACTCAAAACATCTGCAACAAAAATCAATATTAATGAACACAAAAATCTGAAACTACATGACAATAATCGGAACGATGGCGCAAGTGAAACTCTAGCACTAAACATGGAAGGTCAGTTAGTAGGACTGAAGATTGAAGTAATAAAAATCAAATGAAAAAAACAGAGGAAGGATACAGGATTCAAGCGAAAAAACAACAGAAAAACACTTTAATATTGTAACAGATATATAAGGAAAAGAAGGGCAAAATTTTACGGGCATATACAAAGACTACCAGAGACACGACTGATGAAAAAGATACACAACATCAACAACACTAAAAATCACAACCAACTGGGTAATACAAACTCAAAAAGACCTTCAAAAAGCAAACGTAAGACAAGAATGAAACTAATGACTACAGATAGACGGATAGAACAGAGACACATTCAAAAAGAAAATACACATATGGAAAGTTGAAACAGAGCCAGAGAAACCGAAGCAATACAGGCCTAAATGGTCTGATGAAAGCAAGAGTTTATCCGGATAATGAAACACGCTGTAGAGAAAGAAAGACAAAAAAATGCGTTAAGGTTGCTTAGCGTCTTGCTTCATGGGAGTTTTATCGCCTAAATAAATATAAAAACTTCATTGGTGAAGTTTTTTAAATTAGTTAGTTATGTCTATTTGTGTGATTTTGTACGATGACGGTGAGGAGAGGAGGGAAACAAGTTGTATGTGTGATAGTGAGGCAGGCTCTTTGCTACTCCTAGCGACAGTTGCGCTGTTTCTAGAACTAAATTCCTCGGAGCGTTCAACTGGTATCGTGGATGAACACCCTGAATATTATATTATATAAAGACGTGATATAGCATCTACATAACTATTCGTCTGTAGTATTATCTAAATCTAAGTCTTCTAATACTTTGTCAATAGGAACTAAATGTACACAGCATACTATTTTCATGGATATAAACGTGCCCAGTTTACAACAAATCTGAAACGCAGCCTGGTTTGACGTGGCCTTTATCATTTCCATACAATCAACAACAGCTAAATGAAACGTCAGTTGCAGGTACAGGATTTTGTGTATGAAACTAAAGAATGAATAGTATTTTGAAATATAACAAGTAAAACTAGTTAACTTAATCGATAATTTCGGTATAAGAAAGTCTCAAATATTTTTTTATCAGCTCATGTAGGTACAGTACTTCATTGTATCATACCTGTAAAAGAAAAACATTGAAAATAATACATTAAATATTTAAATTATGTAAATTTACAGAAAAAATGAAACAGGTCTTTTTCTTATGGCCGGAGCGAATGCTTGTAATTATTTGAATTACAACTGATGTATATCTTTATAAATATGTACTAAAAATCACGATTATCCTTGAGGGTTTGGAGGGGGAAAAGGGAGGAACTGACAACGATGCTTTTAGTTAACTGGAGAACTATCTAATCGACACCCCAATTTCTTTACTGGACACCCATTCAGTTTCTAATTGACGCGTCATATATATTTCTTTCTTCTCTATGATTAATTTAGATTGACCTAATTGTAAATTCACTGTACGGTCAGAATACTATGTATGTGCAACACATTTCTTGTTTGATCTGTACAGGTCTTGTTGAACTGTGAGTTAGAGCTGTTTGTTCCGCTACGCAATTATCAGGTCTGCAGTGTTCAGTCACTTGGTCTCGCTCCCGTTTACTTATGGATTGTTAATTCGTTAGACTATGAGGAATCTCGTTAAGCTTATCTACGTATTAACAAGAGACAATAATCATTGTTACTGTTTCCTCTTTATTGTTTCTCGTTTTATCATATGATGGATTTGAGATGCTAAGTATTAATTCAACCAGTTATTTGTTACTTCACACGAATCACCGTTAATACTGACAAAGTAGCCGTTCTTATCGGTGATTTCCTGTAAATTTTAAGGTTAATAGATTAATCCGTTCGGTTATCTTAAACATAGTAGTCCCTATGTATGTTAAAAAAACATGACTAAAATAGTGTTTACATCACGATCAAGCTACTGTAACTGAACTGGAAGTAAAGCAATTTTATATTATTTATGTTTATATTATTTATTTTTATAATTTTAATGTTAAGATGAAATCACTTTAGTCTTGTGGTGTTATTTGACTTAATTCCACCCCAGTATGCTATCATTTTCTCGGATCTCCATTGTAGCTCTGCTTCTAAAAATACCATTGCTGATGTATTCTTTTCTCTATCATGGATGTGAACTTTGTGTGGTTTTCTTTTAATAGTTTAATTTTTTATTGTATTGATTGGATTTTAATTAGTTTATTTACTTTATGTTTTTCTGTATTTCGTTTAGCCATATTGATTTTTTATTTAGTTTGTTCAATTTTGTTATGATATGTTTAGTCAGTCAGGCATTCTCATTATATGTCCTAAGTATGATATTCTTTTCTTTCCCTTATAATCTGTGATCAGTTATATTTCCTTTTATGTTTCATCGTTAGTTAGATATTATTCTCCTACTTTCTGCTGTGTGGTGTTTTTTGTTTATGCTATTTGAAATTATTCTTCTTCCAATTTTTAATGTTCTTTTTTTACGAATAGTATTTTACTACAGTACATGACTTCAGATTGGGCCACTGTTTTTGAACAATATATATATATAACAAAATCCAGTGTTTTATATATTGTATATAGTATAAAGTGTACACATGGCCAACTGGCTTCGTGCAGGTTCCCCTGCAGTCAAGGCCAAGCTAGTGACCGTTATAGGCCTCACCTTGTGTACCGTAGGATTTGCTCTTAACCTCTTTTAGTTCACTTTATAACTGCCTCTTTTCTCGAACACGTCATTAGACTGTTGAGAATCTTCCTGGTGAAACTGCCCGAGATGAAGTGTGCAGTACGTTTCTGTTGGTAATTAATTAGCGTGTCTTCCGGCAGAAGTAAACAGTAGTCTATTTTGAGCCGAGCAACTTGGCTTAAATGTTGTTATAGCACTCCTCTACGTTTTCATAAATTAATTTGAAAGAAGTCAAGTTTATTTCTTTACTTATATTCTATTTCTGTTGTTTGTAAATTAAGTATATTTGTTTTGATTGAGATTTACGATCACTTAAATTTTGTTTTTAAGCCTTGATGTATGGTAAGTAAGAAACCGGGCTTTTTTTAAAACGTGTTTCATAAACGTTTTGGCTTTATCAGATTACTTGGCTATGTAATGGCTAGAATATTCATTTTTAATTGTGTTTGGTAAAACATAAATTGAACTTTATAGAATTTTATTTTTGTAGTGAAATATCCGTTAAACTTGCCTTTGAAGATTGTACCACATAAAAACATTTTGTTTAAAGTCTCCTATTTGATTCAAACGAGATTATTTAGTATCCTTTAGCTTTACAAAAAGTAGTCTACAGTATATAGGCTACAGGATTAGGCAAAAGTCTGGAATATATTTATTAATTTCAAAACCATTGAAAGAAATGCACTGAAACTATGCTGTTATGTACATGTTCTTATACCAAACATTTAAAAATATTTTATTAGGTTTTCACATAGCCAAGTGATGGCCAATGAAGGAAGTCTTAACATTTTAAATGTAAGCCTATCTCAAGTTATACCTCATTTTTAAGGTCTTTGTTTGTAAAACACAAGAGTACAAACCTGAGGTCAAAAGGATGACCCAGTCAGAAAATATAACCTCTCAAAGAATTTAATGTCATATAACTAACAATGCTTAAGACAAATGTAATATAGTTATTATCTATTGCTGCGTACAGCTATAATTTATCTAACTGAATATGAGAAACTAATTTTACAAAAAATAAGTAACGAATTATTATAATAATATTCATAAACTATTTTTAGGTAAACCTAATGTCAAAAGTATTTTAATACATTTTTCTTATTTTTATCTTTATTAAATAGCATATCTATTTTTATAACGCAGTTGTTTGTTACGATTGTTAACAATCAACAACATACTCAGCAACAGGGACCTGAAACTGTTAAATAAATAGCCGTATAACTGAGGAGAATTAGTAATATGACATTGAATTCTTTGAATCGCTGTATTTTGTGAATGGGTCTTTCTTTTGACCTCAGGTTTGCACTTTTGTATTGTACAAACAAAGACCTTTAAAATGATGTATAACTCGAGGTAGGCTTACATTTAAAATTTCATTCATTTATATTCCCTGGATATGTAAAAAACAAGTAAAATATATCCATATGTTTGGTAAAGGGATATGTACATAACTACAAAGTTTCATTACTTTTCTTTTAATAGTCTTAAAATTAATAAATACATTTCAGACTTTTGCTCAACCCTGACATTAAATTCGTTGAGTGCCTTTATTTTCGGACTGAGTAATAACTTTTGCCCTCAGATTTGGACTTCTGTATTTTACAAACAAAGACCTTTAAAATGAGGTATAACTCGAGGTAGGCTTACATTTAAAATGTTTAAGACTTCCTTCATGGGCTATTAATAAATATATTCCAGACCTTTGTCCAACTCTGTATATACTCGTATATTTTTGAGAATGTGCCGAAGCGCATATGTAAATGAATCAAAATCTATTTAAATCTTCTATGTCGTTTAGAAGCTTATTATACGATATTAATCAAATAAAATTTAAACAGAATTAAGCCACACAGCTCAATTTGTAATAAACTAACTGTCTACAAATATTTTTAGTAGTCTACGAATATATATTTAGTTGAAAACTTATTTATGCGGAGTATAAACTCAGAGACTTTGATTGGAATTGTAGAGGGACGTTGTTAAACAACAGTTAAAGTTTGTCCAAAGTTGTAATGATTCTTCTAAACAAATCAATTAGAAAGTCTTTTCTTTATATTTCTAAAGTTGTTTTTAAGTTTTAAACGCCTGCGTCGATCAATTAATTGCTAAGTACATTTGATTAAGACAAGTGGATTTATTAATCCCGCACTTAGGTCCTGTTTTTGTCACGTAAATATCTCAATAATTTTAGCACATTTCAAAAGAAATTTTTGTAATAGAAATAATTTAATGATAATAATGATTCTTTTATGAATCCTTCTGTCTGTACATAAAATAATCTGTATGGACAATGTTGTCGATGGTAAACATTGGTGTACAAAAATCGACGTTCAGAATACCACACTGTATTATACCTACTTTGTACTGAACTGGTCTATTTGTAATTTAAAAATAGATGACAATTTCTTTTTAACTACCCTTCAAGTATTTTTTCAATCAAATTCGGATGAAAATCTTTGAATCATAAAACCATATTATTTACAAAATAATTTTTAATAGCGATAATATATATATTTGGTACAGTGGATTTTATGTGTTTCATTCGTAAATATATATATATACAGTAAACCCTTAATTTACCGGACTATATGGGGCAGGCTCTAGTCCGTTAAAGCCGATTTTCCGTTAAATCAGGGTGAATTCACCCCAATTTGTCATGAAATTGCAACACCTTAATCAAAACTGTGATGCTGCAAGCTAATAGTCAACTCAACAATTAATCAAATATACTGTTATATATTGTATAACAGTGATGAACACAGGAGGATAAAGTGTATGTATGATATACTTAATAATAATAGTAATAACTATTTTGTGGAATATTTAAAGTTACCTCAGAAAACTGCACGTTTTATAAATTAAATTTTTATACAAAAAACTTCTCTACTTGGTATATAGTAATTTATATAATGAAATGAAGCTAAAACTGTCCGTTAAATCCGATGTTCGCTAAATCGAGGTCCGTTAAATCGAATTTATAAAACAAAGTAGTGTACACGGTCTTCTTTTTTTTCCAGCTATTCATTATCAAGAAATGTGCAACTTTTTTTATATTTTAAAGACGAGGAGGCTATATTTTTAGTAGAACTGTAAATCGACCCAGAATCTTAATAAAATTAAGGTAGTTTACAAACATAACATTCAAAATGTAAACATCTTTTTCGGCAGGTTGATAAAAAACTGAGCATGTTATTTTTATATATTCATTTATTTCATTTAAATTAACTCATTCCAATAATTATATGTTTACTTCTCTGTTTGGCCTCCATCTTGAAGTGATGTTAATTTGGCTTGGTGTACGTAGCCACAGAAATGTAATGACGTTCCGTATAAGGGCCCAAACCTCATCCGACCTCGGAAGTGGGAAGTGCCGCTCCAAGGTGCACAGAGACTATGTAGCATTGAACTCTCAGCGGTTCACATTGAACCGTATAATGGCAACAGTAATATGAGTTGCAATTTACCTCAAACACTATTATTTGCAAATGTGCGAAATTTAGGTACCTATTTTGGAAGAGCTTGAAGAAATTACTATTGTTTGCTGTAAACTGCAAATCATTTTACTGTTATCGTTTCTTATTTCGTAATCAGCGTGGCCACCAACCTTCAAGTAGCTGAAATTTAACGAATTTATGAAACTTTGAAAAAGCTTCATTTACTGTCCGACTGAAAATTATAAATGCCCGAGTTTGAATAAACACTGCATAGTTACCACTCGGTGTAAAAACTATTAAAATAGCATCACAAATTTCCTTATTTATTGCTACGTTAACATGTAGATTTACGATTTTTATTAACATCCTGATTTTAGATTAACATCTTGATAAATAACTAGACTTGTCTGATGTATGTGTCACTACTCATACAGTTAATATTTTTAACTGTATATTATTGTGTAACTTGGATATTTACTAGTTGGTTTGTTTATTGGATTTTTTCTTTTTTTTCCTTTGCTGTTTATAGTAAAATGTTTTTTTTTTTCTTGTTGCATGTATCTTTATTGTAAGGTTAGTTTTAGCATTTTGCACTGCTAGTAAATTGTGGTAAATTGTTGTACGATATGGTGAGTTACTTGTGAAGGAAATGTATAGAACTGCAATAGACTGCCAAAGAAGTTTAAAACTATTTATATATAAGTATTAGCCAACTGCAATCCCGCACGCACATATTAGGTGCATGGGATTGTTGTGTTAGTAGCATGTAATTATTGATACTTATCCATATATTATTGCATGTATTTCTTATAAATTATTGAATAAAGATTTTTGAACTTGAACTTAGTCTCGATAAAAAGTTACATACGGTTACTAAATTGATAAGAAATTTTTTTGTAGGCCTACATTATGATTTTCTGAAACGTTGCAAATTGGTTGTCAATTAATGTTTCTACATTATATTAAATTATCAATTATATTTGATAAGGTAATACATTTACATGTCACATAACAATCGAAAGGTATGAACAAGTGTTACTCCTACAAGATTATAACAAAAATTAAAACTTAAAAAAAGAAAAAATTAAATAACTTAAACATTCATAGGTTAACGTAGAAATAGACAAGGATATTATTTATTTATTTTATGTTGGTTTTTTTGCCACCAGTAGGTATTGTACACTATAATGTTTGTTAAAATTCAAGTAGTTATATTTTTAAATGGGACATTAGGCTTAATTTTTTTAAATTGTAACATTGGTTTTTTGCCAAACATATTTTTTTCTGGTTTAATAATTACTTTATAAGTTAATTCATAATGAAGAAGCTATGTGGGCATTAATACCTTTTTCAGTGGTTTAAACATTGTAAGTGTCATTGATATTCTTATGGCTGCTAAGACGCCCAGTACACACACACACACACACACGCAGTTGCTTTTTTAATTATTATTGTAATAAATTATTCATTACTAAGACACCGATCGTAGAGATATGGCCGAATATAAGGGGATGAATGAGTGTGTTGAGTGTAGATGAACGAGTGTAGTCATTGTTACTGAGTTCAACTTAGCTCAGAGAGGGTCAGTTTCCTGGGCAACTAAGGGACCAACGGCTTTACGTGGAATCCGAACATATTATTGGTCTGATTTTTAGCTATGACAAGCTTTATACTCACTCTTTGTGACCAAACATCGTCTTGACCGAAGCTATGAGTTGCGGCGCAGTTCGCAGTGCAGTACAGTAATAACAATAGTTATGGAGTATAATGGCTTAGTCTTGTTATATTGTTATTTTCAGCTATGACAAGCTTTATACTCACTCTTTGTGACCAAACATCGTCTTGACCGAAGCTATGAGTTGCGGCGCAGTTCGCAGTGCAGTACAGTAATAACAATAGTATGGAGTATAATGGCTTAGTCTTGTTATATTGTTATTTTCAGCTATGACAAGTCTAGACTACGCTCCAGCCCGGCACGCGTCGCGAATTTTTAGTTGTTCATTAATGTCAACGTTTTTAAGTGTTTTGTTATGTGTTCGTATATTCGTAGTGTCCGTTATTCGTTATGTGTTCGTGACGACCTTCATATGAAGTGATCACATTTTATTACATCCTTGTACGGCCTGAAGATGACTCTCATGACGAGTTGAAACCGGTTGCAGAAGCAACGACTTGGATTACTTGAATGCAGGTATATAAACCACTTGTTATATTGTTATTTTCAGCTATGACAAGCTTTATACTCACTCTTTGTGACAAAACATCGTCTTGACCGAAGCTATGAGTTGCGGCGCAGTTCGCAGTGCAGTACAGTAATAACAATAGTATGAAGTATAATGGCTTAGTCTTGTTATATTGTTATTTTCTTGTGATTATTAATTGATGTTCTTTAATAATTAACGAATTTTATTTGCCTTGTTGTCTTAGAAAATATCCTCATAGCAAGAATGTTTATCTAAAACAGTGGCTACGCGATCCAGTTCTTAGCAATTGTAGTAAATATTTCATTAACTTTGTTATTTGAGCTACTTGGTGAACAAGTGTTAAGGATATTGTTGGTGATACAATTGCTACGGTAAGTCCTCTTCATACTGACACGGCTTCCTCTCAATGGTTGCCATCGACGTGTACACCACTAAAGAAGTCTGTGGTATCCACGTTGGATAGTGGTCATATCCGGATGTTGTGTAGAGGACAGAGTTGAGTATCAGGCTTGGTAATTGGCTGAAAATCAGACTTATACTACGTGGTTCGGATTACAAGTAAAGCTGGAGGTTCTTAGTTGCTCTGGCTAACAGCTATCAATACATAACTCTTTCTGAGGAGTAGTCGAACTCACTAAGTAACCAGACCACATAGTTCATCCACACTCATGGAATCATTCATATTCGCCTTAAAATACACACAAAGATGTGTTAGCGTCCCATATCTGAGAATTTGTAAAAAAATTGCCTTAAAAATGCTTTAATTAGCCTTGAATTTTAATTTGGTGTCCATTCTACATATACTAATTTTAAGCTAATTTAACCCAGTTGTTTGAAACAGTGTGTTTTCATATGGCCAGAAATGAAATGTAATTTGTCGTTCGGAAACCTTGTTATAAATAAAGATCTTCTTAATAAGAAATATCGTAAACTAGAGGACACCCCTGCACGCTTCGCATTCCAACCCCAATTCTCACTGCGATGTATACACCTCGGCCTTCGGCCTCAACATGTGACTTTTGATTATAAATAATACTTGTTTAACTGTATAACATAAAATCACAATATTAAACTTATTTACAGCATCTCACTCACATTACTTCCGTTCCTACCTATTTACTAGTACAGTATAACAAATACCCTTAGCTTTTGTTTAACAGTTTAAGATTAAACTCTTAATGCATTAATAGGATAATGTTAAACATACAAAATAAACATATTTATGTATTTAAAAATCAGCTGTTATTAATTTACTAAAATTAACCCATTGCTATTCTTATGGCAAAATGAAATTTTGAGGGGCTATACTCCTTAGGAACGGAATTTCAAAAAATCCTTTCTTAGTGGGTCCCCTCGATACTAAAGCTAATTTCTTTTAAAATTTCTAAAATTTCGTGTAAATCCGTTTGGTGGTTTTTGAGATTCCGTGTTGAGTGAGTGAGTAAATCAGGTACTTGGATTTTATATATATATATATATATATATATATATATATATATATATATATATATAGATTAAATTCGAATATTATTAAGAAAATGTGTAAACCTTTACTCAATTACTGTATATATAATTGTAAATGTATACATGCCAGGTTTTACTGTGATTGACAGTTTACACGTCATGACATTGGTGTTATTTCTATTCCCTACACTGTCAAGTGAACTGTGTCTCCTGTGTGGTTACATTAGTTCCCTTGTATGGCGTGCTCCAGCTAATTGGTATTCTTTGTTACAGAATTCCCCGTCACTCCGAGAACGGTGAGTACAACTTGAGCTAATGTATTAATTAAACCCGTAAATTTTACAGTCAGTCTTCCCATTCCTTTAACACGTGTCACGTATTTACGTTATTTTTAGGTGTCCGAATATGTACATCTACGCCATTTCTCTGATAAGTAGCTTTAATTTGGTGAATTTTAAACACCACAAACCATTTGAAGTGGTTGTTTTACATAGCAGCTATTTATTTTTACCTCTAGCTTAAAACTCATTTGAGAGAAACTGCTATGATTGCATTAACAATAAACATATTAATATTAATACTAATAGAGAGTATAAATTTCTGTTAATAATTTGTTAAAGCAAATAATTAATTTTATGGTATTTGTATTGTATTTATGGTGGCGCAGTGCTGTAACTCAGCTACTTGGGAACAAAGTGTTTGGGAGATTGTAGGCAATAGGTTCCATGCTCGGTTCTCTTAATACCGACACGGCGTCCGCTCAATGGTTGTCATCAATATAGACACTACTAGAGAAGTCTGGAGTGTCCGTGTTGAATGATAGTCAAGGTTTGAGTGTTGTGTAGAGAAGAGAACTAAGTGTCAAACTTGTCAGTTAGCTGAAAATCAGACCAACACTACGTGGTTCGGATTCCACGTAAAGCTGTAGGTCCCATAGTTGCCCTGGCTATTGGGCTATTAATAAATAGTCCTTTCTGAGCTAAGTCGAACTCAGATAGTAACAATGACTACACTCGTTCATCTACACTCATCACACTCATTCATGCCTCATATTCGCCCATATCTCTACGATCGGCGTCTTAGAGTTGAATAATGAATAATGTATGTAAATATAATTAATGTTTCTAACCGGGAATCCACAACTAACTCGAAAAAAATGAAAAGCCTAAACATCAATCATAATTACGAAATAAATATCTGAAAATTATAACAATATAATATACAGGGTGTCTAAAAAGTCTGGGTACGGTTTAATATTTAATAAACAATAGCAGATATCATCTATAAACTTTTCTCAGTGCTATATGGCTACATAAACTATTTTTTCTTGCTATTACCATGACATATCTACCATGGGGGGACGGCCCACAGAGGAAGTCATAGAAATATTACATGTAAGCATAGGTCGATATACATTCCATTTTAAAGGTCTTAATTAGTAGAACATCCTGCCGCAAATTATACCTCAAAAGGTTGATCCTAAACAAAATGGCGGCGCTCGAAAGTTTCAATACTGATCCAATTTTTTTGCAAGTTCAATAATGGCTTAATTTTATTGTAACCATATCAGATGAAGCCACAAAACTTCACACATTATTACTTTACACAAACACCTACTTTAAGATGTATTCAGTGCCCAGCTACTCTTCTATGGAAACGGTCCATGTGGAGTCAGTAGAAAAATTTCAATGTAAGCGTAGGTTGATATGCACAACATTCTAAAGGGATGGTCAAGCAAAGAGGAATGCCGCAAACCGCACATCGAAAGCTTTATCCGTTAGAAAATGATGGCGGTTTGAAATCTTTGAAATCCAGCCATTTTGTAACAAATAAAGCTTTTGATGTGCGTTTTGCGGCATTCCTCTTTGCTTGACCATCCCTTTAAAATGTTGTGCATATCAACCTACGCTTACATTGAAATTTTTCTACTGACACCACATGGACCGTTTCCACAGAGGAATAGCAGGACACTGAATACATCTTAAAGTAGGTCTTTGTGTACAGTAATAATGTGTGAAGTTATGTGGCTTTATATGATATAGTTACAATAAAATTAAGCCATTATTTAACTTGTACATGATTGAAACTTTCGAGCGCCGCCATTTTGTTTAGGATTAACCTTCCAACTAATTGTTTAGCATGATGTTCAACTAATTAATTCCTTTAAAATTATATGCAAATTGACCTATGCTTACATTTAAGATTTGTACGACCTCCTCTGTGGGCCGTCCCCCCATGGTAGATATGTCATGGTGATAGCAAGAAAAAATAGTTTATGTAACCGTAACCATATAAAATTGAGCAAAGTTTACAGATGTTATCTGCTTTGGTTTATTAAATATTAAGCCGTGACCAGACTTTTCAGACACCCTGAATATAAAATATAACAATCTATATCTATAAAAGGGGAATACCACTGACTCACTCACTCATCGCTGTAACTAAAAAAGTACTAAGCTACGAGGCAGAAATTTTGTAGAGTTAAAGGTTTTATGTTGTAGATGTACAATAAGAAGACGTTTTGAAAAACTCTTAGTAAATCGAAGATGGGAGCCTTTTTAGTGCCAAAAATGTTAAATGTCAACAATAGCGTTTCTTTAATTGGACTGTAGCGACTCAGCAAAACAGTTTTACTGTTTAACGGTTCTACAGCAAAACTAACACCGTATTCTGTGCCTGATTTGAGACGATCTACATCTTTGACTCTATCATACCTCCTCCTTCATCCTTAAAGCTAGATTTTCAATTTGTGCGTGTAAATCAAATTGGTTAATTTACGGCCTCTAAGAGTAGATTTACAGATTTTTGTAGGCTGTGAAACTTTGTTATCTAGGAGAATATACTGTATTCAATGGGAAAATATACAATTTAATCTGAACACATGTATAGCCAGGTCATAAGACATGGCTAAGCACGGCTATAAACACGATATTTCACTGATTCAGAGTCAATTACCGTATTTTGCGCCCTCTAAAAGTAGACTTACAGATTTTTCTAGACCGAAACTTTGTTATTTAGGAGAACAAACTCTTTTCAATTGCAAAATTAACAATTCAGTTTTAAAGTATGCATAGCCAGATGAAACATGGCTAAACATGACGAGAAACATAATATTTTATTGATTCAGAGTCAAATGTAGTACTTTGTGCCCTCTTAAAGTAGACTTAAAGATTTATCTAGTCTTTGAAACTTTTTTATCTAAGAAAACTCATTTTAATCGGAAAATTTACAATTTAATTTGACCAAATGCACAGCCAGTTCACAGGACATGTCTAAATATGGCGAGAAACCAGATATTTCACTGATTCAGAGTCAACTACAGTAATTTGTGCCCTTTAAAAGAAGACTTACAGATTTGTCTAGACTTTGAAACTTTTTAATGTAAGAGAATAAACTGTTTTCAACCGGAACATTTTAAATTTATATATATATATATATATATATATATATATATATATTATATTAAATCTATTTACCACTCAATACTATTTCTCAAAAACTATACGTCCAATTAATTGAATTGACATTTTGTACATAAGTTTATCTTGGCCCCTAGAGGCTCACTAAGAAAGGATTTTCCTCTCCGACCTCAGTACTCCACCCCACTGGCCTCCAAAATTCCCATGGTATTCTCATGGAGCTATATTAATTGATTTAATTATTTGATTATCAGCTGTTAAATAAAACCAAATTGAATAAAACTGTGGTAGGCTAAACTTTTAAAATTGAAATATAAATTGTACGTGACATCAGATTTTCTAAGTTGGATATTAGATTAAATAATTGTTTTTTTAAACCAAAGTATTTAGTTAATTTTGTAGTGTTCTCTTGGCTTTGTTGAAAGTTTTACTTATATTTTGATTGCAAGATTTCAAACTTACAGCTTGCTGCACATTTCGATTGTATAATCAAACTCAATATTATGACCGGCGAAGCGGGCGAGTACAGGTAGTATAATATATTACAACAACAAAACAAATAAAACATATAAAATATACTTGTAACAACAAAACTATTAAATATGACAAATAACATAATAAATAAATAAAAATGTTCAACAACCTAATATAAACAAAAAGAGAACAGTAAATAGGCTCTTATCTTGTTTTCATCCTAGTATAAACGTTCCGTTAACCACAACTACAGAGATTTAAAAAAAAAGAAAAAAATAATTCTAAAAGTTACACACCAACTAATGTGCAAATTATCGATGACATTTTAATGTTTCCGTATACCGTAGTTATTATTCACTTGGTGTATAAACTTAAGTATTTAATTGCTTGGATCCAACAGTTCCTAAAAATATTCGCGTATTGTGATGAGTTATTTGTTATTGACATTACACTATCCGGTCTCCAGTGAATTTGTAAGGAGTATTTTATAGTAAGTAGTACACATAAAATGAACTGCGGTAAACATTGATAGCAACATACGTATTGACCAATAGAACATTACCCGTCGACATGGTAATGTAAGTTTAATATGAGCAGGTAATGGATTTGCTTGTTAATAATAATAATTTATTTGACTTTAACATAATTTGCATTGACTACATGTTTTACATTGATATTGTAAATGATTATTTTTTCTGTTTTAGTATGTGGAAATAATAATTAATTGTGCTACGACCCTTAAGTAAAATTACATGAACACAGTGAAAATATGTTAGGTTTTATGTTTCGTTAATTGGAGAAAAACATATCAAAAAATTTAGTGATATTTTGTAGGTTGTAGTAATATTTATAGACTAGTGGAAACCCTTGCACGTGAAATTGTGTGGTTTTGTTATTTGTTTTCACGCTTCCATTGTTTAAAAAAATATATATATATATAAAGTTGTACCGTCCTAAGCTCTATCATTCTTTTTCTCAGGATGTATATTATCTACTTTATTTTAGCTTTTTGAGAGAAAGAATCCGTTCTTAGCGTGCATCTAGAGCATATAAAAATATTTGTGCCAAATATCATGGTCCAGAACATTATAATATAGATAATAGAAGCCTTAAGCAGTGAGTCAATGGTAATGGGCGTTTTTATTTATAGATTTCAACAAAAACAAAATAGGGTAAGTGTAAGAAATGGCACCATAAAAAAACAAATATGAGATTATCATTTTGTAACAGAGACGTAGGGAGACGAAGGCTACATCTGACTCTGTCAGCGACACCCTCCTTCCGTTGCAGTTCTAGGCCTATATTATCAGCTACCTCTATTCATTCTTCAGTTATAACTGCTGCAATGCCAACCGTGTACCCTTAACACATGCTGGATAAGTCGTTTTGTTTGAACTTGTACAGTCGGCACGGGATCGCCGACATTCAGGCCACGACTCCCGGCAATCACGCCTTCTGGGTTCGTTTCGTCATCGCTTCGTTCCACTCTCTTCCCTCCTCTCACGGGTTTTTGCATCCAACTCCATCCGTCCCGGCCTAACGGTTCTCTAGAGATGTCTCCTTCCTTCAGGCTTTTCTTTAGGAAGTCAGTAGCTTTCGTTACCTTGGGGAGTTTCGGATCAGCAAAGGGGTGAATCAGGGGTAGTTTTGTCTGACGTGGTAACTGATAATGTTTCAGTTTTAGTACTAATCGTGCATTACCGCTCTTATTTCTGAAACCTAAAAAATGTTGAGTTTTGTAATTGTTAAAGGGTTTTCATTTAATGAGAAGGCGTTGCTAATTTAAAAACGAGCTTTATTAACGACTGTTCTGTATTGTTTATATTATATGCCAGAATTAAATAAAATAATTCTATTGCTTAGTTACTTTTGCAAAGACTTCATTATATTTTATATGTGTAGTTTTATATTTGTTAATGGCTGGTTCTTTATTGTTAATGGCTGTTTTTTTGTAATATTTACAGATCATTTCTTACATCAAAACTGTCCTGAATTTTGAAAATTTTTGTAAATGAATACTTGTTTTATATGTCTAGTTTTATATTTGTTTATTAGTGGTATGTTTTTGGCTTACACTCGTTAAGTTATTCTTTTAATATATCTCGAGGTGGAAATTGTTTTGTTGTGGTCAGTATTGCGTGTCATAGTTCAGCTTTATATTTGTTTATTTATTTAATTTTGTTTTATTATTCGATACTCTTTGATATATTGCTCTGGTAGTTTATCATTGTGTGGTTAGAATATAGTGTTTTTGGTAAATAAAAGTACTAGCAGGCTGTAACCAAACATTGTTGGTTGTTTGGTACGGCGTGTTTCCAAACTCCTCTGATTTCCTCTAATTTGCGGCCTACCATTCCCGTTAGAGCGGGTAGTTATACAAATATTAAATTGGAAGACAAATTAACAACAACAGTGTGTTATGTTTTTTTATTGCTCGACCATAATTAATTTTGTATCGGCTGTTTTCAGAGCATTAAATCTGGGTAGCTGGCTCCTGAATGTCGGCCAAACTATGAATCACTTAACATTCGCATTGTTCGCAGCATTCAGTGGGTTTCATATACAGTGGTTTCATACAGTGGGTTTCATATACAATGGTTTCATACATTGGGTTATACAATGGTTATGTGATACTTCATATTAATTTAACACATTCAATATAGTTGATTCGACTCCGTAATAAATTTGGGGAAAAGCACGCCCGCATTCTAAATTCATGTAGACAAGTCGTAAAGAAATCATTTGACCGATAGAATTATCAGAGTACACTTTTGGTGGTTTTAACTGAAAAAGGTATTCATTTCGAAAGCTAAAATAATCAGTACACGCGTGTTTTATGTTAATCTCAATAAAATATAAATAAATACAAAACGTTTGCATTATTTAAACCATTCTGGAAGAAGAATCACCACTACACTGTTAATTGAAATTTATCTGTTGTTGTTGGATTGTTCATGTTAGTAAATGTGTTGTGATATTTTCAACGCTTCAATTTTTTTTCTTTTTTACAAACAATACGTTTCGACAGGTATAAAAATCCTATCGACTTCAGGTGCAACTTACTATCTTATTTACGAGTGAAGCATTTCGTCTTCGTCAAATATGAATCGTCTCGTATCTTCGACGTCTTCAAAATGTGGTAGATTGTGGTTAAACGATTACAGCTAGTGTTTCACAAAATGTGGTAGATTGTGGTTCAACGATTACAGCTAGTGTTTCACAAAATGTGGTAGATTGTGGTTCAACGGTTACAGCGGTGATTCAAAAAATGTGGTAGATTGCGGTTCAACAGTTACAGCTGGTGTCTCACAAAATGCGGTAGATTGTGGTTCAACGGTTACAGCTGGTGTTTCACAAAATGTGGTAGATTGTGGTTCAACGGTTACAGCTAGTGTTTCACAAAATGTGGTAGATTGTGGTTCAACGCTTACAGAAGTGATTCAAAAAATGTGGTAGATTGCGGTTCAACAGTTACAGCTGGTGTCTCACAAAATGCGGTAGATTGTGGTTCAACGGTTACAGCTGGTGTTTCACAAAATCCACCACAAAGTTGCATTCACTATCATTCCTCAAAAATCGTTCGTTCCTTTTATAATTCAACCTCTAATTTTTATCCAAAAAGGTTGAAGTTTTTTACCCTTCAATTGAAACTCATAGTAGACACCTCTGCTGTCCTTCTGAACTTCATATCTTCACGATATAAAAATTGGAGCAAACATCATTTTATTGCCAGAGTGATGGTTTTTACCTTGACCTTGAAAACATTGATTGTTTTACCCCTATTTTGGAACATTGCCAATGCTAAATAAAGTATTCATATTAATGTGACAGCGTAGCTCAATGACCAGATGCCGGTCATGCTCTGGCAAGTACGTAGTCCAACGATGGGTGAAGGCACCTCCGTCCTTGGGCATGGTGTGTAACTACCTCAATGTATGCAGTGATCTGTATGTGGGAACACGTAAGGAATGTGGCACTCGTCACCTGCTCAGCTCACAACCAGAACTCGTCCGTCAAACCTTTTATTGTAGGCTGTCTGACAAGTTCGTAGTGCAACGATGGTTGAAGGCACCTCTGTCCTTGGGCACGTTGTGTAACCACATCAATGCATGCAGTAATCTATGTGGGAACACGTAAGGAATGTGGCACTCGTCATCTGCTCAGCTCACAACCAGAACTTGTCCTTCGGACCTGTTATTGTAGGCTGTCTGAGAAGTACGTAGTGCACTGGTGGGTGGAGGCACCTCCGTCCTTGGGCGCGCTGTGTAACCATATCAATGCATGCAGTGATCTGTATGTGGGAACACGTAAGGAATGTGGCACTCGTCACCTGCTCTGCTCACAATCAGAACTCGTCCCCTCAGACCTGTTATTGTAGACTGTCTGACAAGTACCAATCACTACAGATAGAATAAGACGAAAAGTTCTAATGTTAACCAAACCGGTAGGTAAAGAACTGAGTTTAAGCAACTGGCTGCTATGGAGCTCTGAAGTCTCGTCTTGGCGGTTGTTAGACAAGGATGACGAGCGAAAGAAGACAGAGCAGTATTATCGGCCTACACACCCACACTCCGGTTCGTCATCGGTTTCTTCGGGTCTTTCACTTTATTCGTAACTACTGGCGGACCTTTGACAGATGGCAGGTCACTTGTAACCAGTTACAAGTCTTGGTCCCTTGACCAAATACATCCCGTAGCACAAGTGGCACGCTTGTAGCTTATTAGTTTTAGAGGACGGGCGTCAATTTCACTGTATTGAAATTGCCGCCCGCTGGCTAGTAGCTACTTTCTAACCAAAGAATAAAAAATGTCTTTGCAGACTAACTTTTTCATGTCACAAATAATTTATTTAACCCTTAATTTGTGTCGTGGCGTAATTACACCTCCCTTGTATACCTGATAGGATACGGCAATGTTTTTGGTATCTATGGAAACTACATTAGATGCTGAATACATTGATATGCATCTAATGTATATCGATATTTTAAACGGCTTTGTGAACGTTGCGAGCTCATAGGTACGGCCAGCCCTATTGCCTTATTGCTTCGTTCGTTTGGGAATCTCGCTACTGTACATAATAAGTTATTATTATTGCTAATTAGCCTACTAAAGTAGGCTTTCAATTAATGTATTTATTTGATAGAACATGTTCTTAGCTAAATTTTAGTACGTAAATGAAGTGTGAAATATTTTTATGGAAACTTTGTATGATATTTTTTTAACATTATCGTTATCACGGTAATAAAGTTTTTGGTTTCTGTATTGGTTGCAGTTATAAATGTCTAGTAAATTTATTTTCTATATTATATATTATGTATATATTTTCTGAAACTAGATAAAATTTAGGACATTTAGGCTTATTTTATTATGAAAACATTGTTTCTACGGGGGACTCCTCCCTTTTTCGCTACTAAAAAAGTTTTTTTTCAAATGTTACATTCCACGAAAAAGAAAATAACTTTTTTAGGTTATGTTTTATACATTATTTGCTAGGCTATATCCTAGCGAACAGATTGATACCAAACATAACTATTTTTTATCAAAATTTACTATTTGTTATGAATTGTATAAGAAACGCTTGCAAATTGGTAAAAATCGCCTACCCATTACAGTAAAATTTCATACTCAGATCGAGAATTAAAAGATTTGTTCAAATATTATGTGTAATTATAAATATGATTTTAAATATTTTGAATATTTAACGCTACTATCAGTGTTAAGTACTAAATCACATTCTATGTTCCAAATTTGGTAATTTTAGGTTGATTCTAAGTGTATTTAATCACAGTTCATTGTAGCCCCTATATTTTTATTCTATGCTCACTGCTAATAGACTTGATGGTATTCCATTCACCGGCGGGCACGAATTGGACAACTTTTGCCTACCCTCGCTAATCCCCGAGCACGAACTGGACAACATTTTCGAAGCAGGTCAAGGGGCTGAGCACGAACTGGACAACTTTTCGGCTCCTTTGAAAACCGAAGTGCCTAATCTAGCGTTAAATAAGCGCACACAAGCAATCTGAAAACTGCTCGCTCATGTAAAGTCTGTAAACAAATATCCCCCATAAGAATAACAGAAACTCAGAAACTATCAAACAGATTTGCGTGAAAGTTGGCGAGCTCATTAACTGCTTAGTGTATTGTCGCATGGGGTGGCACGAGTTTGCGGACAGCTGCACCTCTACAATAATATACCTACTAAAATATTTTACCATAATTTCTGGACACCCCTTATTAGTTGTGCTATCAGTTTGCCAGTCCACAGCCTCAAAGGTGAACTACCTAATCTATGTGAATCTTGATGATTTTAAAAAGTCTGTGAACGCCTAAAAGTTGTACGCAATCTTCGCTTGTCAAGATGATTTTTTTTTGTTTTTAAATTCGTATATATATATATATATATATATATATATATATATATATATATATATATATATATATATTGCTAAAAATGTATTACAAGTAACTTCAATGTCCAATCTATCAAAATATATAAGAACAAAAAAAATAATACCAGGGTTAAAAAAATGACGGTACCCTTTTGATGACCAGTTTTATTGTGCATATATGCATACGGCTTTGTGAGACACACACTGGACAAAATTAATATGAGTAATATTTCCGCTGTTTAGTTGAGCAATTTTGTTCTCTATGAACTCCCGTTTTAACCTTGTCTTCTTGTCAATCCTGACGAGAGCCCGTGAGTCGGCGTTCATACGCAGGTACGAGTCCGTCTGCATACGCTTTAAGGTTTTCAAGAAGACAAATATGTTTGGATGCGGTGACTCAAAATACCCGTTGAACTTGGAGTGAAAACTTTCGCAAGGTCGTGCGCCAAAGAGCTGCTGACTTTTCTGCCCAGATCGATGGTGGAAAGGAGGCTGCCTCGTGAACATAGTTCTCCAGTACATAATCGGCGAACGCTGTTAGTTGTGGATGTTGAGGCATGATGCTGACTAGCTCACTGAATACGTTACCAACCTCTTCTCCATCTAGATACGACAATCCAAAGCAATAGTGGAGCCAACTCCCCACTTCAGAACTCTTATATTTGAATACAGAGGACAATCCTAGTTGCTGAATCTTCCTCCACCTAAAACAAAATAATTATTATAATATAGTACTTATATTGCCATATTAGAATAATAATCAATAATATTTGGTTATGCATTTTCACAACATTCACTAATTAATCCTACTTTCGTTAAAAAAAACTGTCTAAAAAGCTCAAGCTTTAATGTTTTATTTAAAAAAAACCTATTATTTAAGATACGCCGTCGGACCAAATAGCTATTATTGTTTTCCGAGATTTCTTTTTTTATTCAAATGCCGTTTCATTCAAATAAGCGACATAGTTACTTTCATCTCCTCGTTCCATATTATAATAAACAACTAAAAAATTAGCTAGTTTTTTACCCCTACCCTCTTTCATACATTCTCAACCCTCCTTAGCTCTTAAACGACTGAGCTTTACGTTGACTAATAAACGAGATTTTTCTATTTTACGCTTTTGTTCTTTGCTCCCTTGCAACGATTGATACATAAATGTATGCATTTCCTTTATATTAAAGGTGCGGGCACAAAAACGCAAAGTGTGAAGTAAGCCTACCCACTTTGTATTAGCTGTATTTTCTTTTTTTTAAGAACTAACACTCAAAGTGAAGAACTATCAACAACTAACGAAAAACCAACGATTGATACATAAGTATATAAATTTCCTTTATTTTGGAGGTGCGGGCTAGAAAAACGCAAAGTTTGAAGCTAGCCTAACCACTTTGTATTAGCTGTATCTTTTTTTATTTTGGAGAACTAACAAAAATACTTAAGAACTATCAAGAACTAACAAAAAACTAACGATTCACATTGTCAAAAGTGGATAGGCTCATATGGGTGGGCCAACTTCACATACCTGGTCTATGTACATTATTTATTCTATTACTTTATAAATGGTTAAATTATTACTATGTAAGCGTTTTAGCAAAACATTACATTTTGAGAAATAAATAATATCACCCTATAAACGTATAACTAATAGGTTCCTTATAGGGACATCCAGATCAAATTTTTAGTGATAGTTATTGACTGGGTTCATTTTACTTATGTATATTTCCCTTTTAATATATCCTGTATACATGAGTCACGTGAGATTTCATTTCTTGTAATATAATATTACCTTTACCATGCCTGGCCGAGATGAAATCTACAGCCCACAATGCTGGTGTCTGGAAGTGTCGCACGTATGTCTCCATGGATAGCCACTTCGAAGTCCACTTGGTTTCTGGTTGTAATACCACGCCTATTGCTTCACACCTGTCCCGTAGTAGTTGCAGTGTGATTGCATAAGTTTCTTTCTTCTTATCTTTCAAAAGACAAAACACTAACGGCGTGTACACATTGTTGGAGTAGCCATGAATAGTGAACAGTTGTGTGAAGAATTTTGCCGCATATTCGAATGTACCATCCATTAATAATGTTTTTGTATGACATAAGGCCTTCAAATTTGAGGTACACGAAAAAATGACGATTCCTTGATCTTCATCGTTAACCAGCATGAAAACTTCTTCCTTAATCGTCTTCACACTCATGACGGATAATGCTGAATGGACTTCAGCGGATGATGCTGGTAACTTAGGAAGCATTTTTGATCTAGCCTTTAACACGTTGTTACTGATGAGCTTTATGTCCCTTTTGGTCAAGCAATCGACAAAGTCTTGGTTTTCTTCCAATTCCCTGTGAATGTACTTTGTCGGTCTTTCGTATAAGTCGTCCGTAGCTTTCCTCTTGATGCTATTTGACACTGTCTTGCGGATTGTTATTTGTTTGTCGGGAGCTGGATGGTCATGTGAGCCTTCTAGGCGGGAGAATGTCTTCCCCATGGTGTATAGCTTCGCCTTGCATTTCCTGTTGCAGCATCTCCAACCTCGTTCTTCAGTCTTTTTAGAGGTTCGATAAGGATTGAATTTAAAGCCGTTGAACACAAGCTGGTCCCCTCCTCGTTCACTGTGCACGACTTGTATTTCTTGGCCCTCCATCACAACAAATAAAAAGATTTTACTATCACTTGAGCTCCTTACAGTCACAAAACTATAGGCTCCTCACAGTCACAAAACTATAGATGTTTGCCAGTACACCTTTCCAGAGCAACTGATCAACTTTAAAACTAAACAATGTATGTGTCATGTGTGATTGGTGAACAACCTGGGGAACTCCGGCGCTGGGGTCACTGCACGGCCGCTACATTCTTTGCGCACTTGGCCCCCGCTGCATCTAATCCTTTCTAATCCTTCCTGCATACCACCCTCTCTACCTGGCAGGGAAAGTTGTCCAGTTCGTGCTCGGAGATTAGGAGACCCTTTTCTGTCCCTTCCTTAAAATTGGGAATGTTGTCCAGTTCGTGCCCAGCCCCATTCACAACTAAGGGCAGTCAGTTGTCTGTCAACAGGTGTGAAAACAAGGGGTGTCCTTTTCAAGGTGAAAGGGACCGAACTTTTGTATTCTCTTTTCCTTCTCTTCCCATCGGCATTGTTTACTATCTACCAATTCTCATTCCACCCTTCACTCTTTCTCCTCCAGCTTTCGCCCGGCAAACGAGCTCTCGGCAATCGTAGCGGCTAGTCGCTAAAACTGTGTTTTGTTTCCATGTTCTTGGTCTGACTTGCCCATATGAACTTTTCGTGTTATTCTATCTGTAGTCATTGCAAGTACGTAGTGCACCGGTGGGTAAAGGCACCTCCGTCCTTGGGCACGGTGTGTAACAACATCAATGTATGCAGAAATCTGTATGTGGGAACACGTAAGGAATGTGGCACTCGTCACCTGCTCTGCTCACAACCAGAACTCGTCCTTCAGACCTGTTTTTGTAGGCTACACTGTTCACATTTTGTGTTTTCAGACTACTGAGTCCGATATTTGGACATGCAATAACCCGCTCTCCACAGTTCCAACGGTGCTTGTACCTGTCGGGATGGTCCAAAGCTAGAACGTGTCGTCCCCATATCAATAACGATATTTAAAATTACCCGTTTTCAAAATATGTTAAGTGATGAATATAATTTAATCATATAATATAAATCATGTTACCATTTTATCATTGTTATAAAGGATTCTAACATACTGAAAGATAATAGTGGTATACATCAAATAAATATCATAAAAGTACTAAAAGAAATAATAGTACAAACTTTTTCTAATCTAAAACTTGCCAGTACAAAGTACATTGAAAATGTAATTAACTCATTAAAAACAAATACTCAGGTATATTATTGATATAAATAATTAATAAAGATTATTGATGACAACCCTATATCAATAGTACAATCGTCTAAACATCACCTTAGTAAAACACTGACACGTATTATTGATGACAACCCTATATCAATAGTAACAATCGTCTAAACATCACCTTAGTAAAACACTGACACGTATTATTGATGACAACCCTATATCAATAGTAAAATTGTCTAAACATCACCTTAGTAAAACACTGACACGTATTATTGATGACAACCCTATATCAATAGTACAATCGTCTAAACATCACTTTAGTAAAACACTGACACGTATTATTGATGACAACCCTATATCAGTAGTACAATCGTCTAAACATCACCTTAGTAAAACACTGACACGTATTATTGATGACAACCCTATATCAATAGTACAATCGTCTAAACATCACCTTAGTAAAACACTGACACGTATTATTGATGACAACCCTATATCAATAGTACAATCGTCTAAACATCACCTTAGTAAAACACTGACACGTATTATCAATTATTCTTTATATCTTTCATAACTAATTAAAATTCTCTAAAATAGTTTCGATACATAAAAAAGTATATAAAAGACCCCTCAAATTATAGACCTACTCTTTTTACCAATAATCTCAAAATGTTAAGGAAAAGTTGCCCACTAACAATTTATGATTTATTTTAAATAAAACTCAATGTATTCCCTTCAACATGAGGAATAGTAAATCAGGAGCTATCTCGTTTGTTGACTTAACAATTGATTCTGTTGATAAAGATGAATTCACAATAGGAATCTCTATGGACCTTTCAAAGGCATTTGATAGTGTTAACCATTCTATATTAATAAATTAATAAAAAAATCTTTGAATAAACAAATATAATTTAAAATATTTGTTTGTTTTAAGTAAGCGTTTCTTGAAAATAGATTTCAATTTTTAGAGTTACAGTATTAAAAATTCAAAACAAAAAATTAAAAAACTGTCATTCTGGTCTACAACATATCCGATTTGGTGTTCCTCAAGGACCAGGTATAGAACAAATTTTATTGGTCTGCAACATAAAAATCACGAAAAAATCCCACACCAATTAACTAAAGTTTGGTGAATAAGGATAATAAATTACGTATAACAATGTCATTTACTGTTACATCATCGTAATATTCTTCGCTCGTCAGTCATTAATTGCCAAGCTAATTAAAGACGTAATGGGCAAGAAAGAAAGATTTTATTTTTAAACATATAAAATAACATAATTTGTAATTGTTAATACGCGTGAGAATGTATTTATAGATTAAGGCGTATTTGAGTGGTCGCACGTAGGTGGTTCATGTCAGAACAACGCCATTCTCGCTGTTTAAGTGTGTAAAGACGTTTTACTTGACGGAACGTCATTTAATCAGGGATATTCTGGGAACGTGATTGATATTGTGCCAGTAATTATAAAGTTGTCAGAACCGTTTGTCATCTGAGAGACGTCGGATTGCCCTGCCCTTCCCGGGTTATCTCAGCATTAATTGAAATTATTATTTCCCAAAGGAGGGCTTTATTATTTCAAAATAACCTGTGTCGTCCCGTTACTAACTTGGGTCGACTGCTTATTCGAAAGACCATTAATTAATAGCCCAATAACCAGGGCAGTTAAGTGACCTACAGCTTTAAGTGGAATACGAACCACGTAGTATTTGTATGATTTTCAGCTAATGAAAAGCATTATTGTCAGTGCCCTAACCCCCACTCAACAAACAGGCCCTGACTACCATCCAATACAGACACCCCAAACTGCTCTAGTAGTGACCATTGAGTGGACGCTGTGTAGGTATTCAGACGACTAAAAATGGAAAATGTCGCCTACAATATCCACAACACGTTAGCAACTGTTATGTTGCGTGTATATTCCGTATTATTTTGAGAAATAAAAAGTTATTTTGTGTTTCTAAAAATAATATTAATAAAAACTCTTCGTCCCTACAACAGTGGGTCGCAGCACTTCGCTACTAGTTTATGAACACAATAAACTTTGTATAGTGGCCAACTATTAACATATCTGACGTTTATTATGAACTCGTGAATAATTATCAAACGCACTTATGAACGAGAATGTTTGGAGAAACTTTGGATCTGTAATATTTCTTGCACGATTGCCACATTGGAACAAGCACTTAATGTAAGTTTACATTTAGACGTGACGTAATCATATCAAGCAATTGAAAGTGTTAAACAAATGGCTAAACGTTAGTTCAACCTTATTAATTCCACGTAACAGATATGTGAAACGAATGTGGGGTAGGTACAGAAATTTTGTTACTGGCCATAGTAAACTTCTCGATCACGAAACCATAGCAATTTTTATTCGAAAATGCTGATTTTTTACAAAAAAATTTGAAAAATGTTATACCAATAACCTTGTATATTACATAAATAGTATGTACTTTTTCCTCCTAAACACTAATATGACACTACGACAAATAATTACTGAGAGACTTAACAAACAAGGTAGGAGGTTGTTAAGTTATCACATTTATTTAGGTTAAATAAGTTTAGCTAGTGATTAGTTAGCGTAAATGACATTTTACATTAAAAATTAAAAACTCTAATTGATTTTTATTGCGTAAGAAGAAATACGCCTTGGAATAGGGGCGCTACATGTTCTTCAAGGCCACCGCTCAAATGTACCCACTGAAATACTAGGTAACTTATAACTAACCTAACCTAACTATTATTATATATCTCAGTTATTGTTTGACGTAGGAAAAAAGTGCATTATCAGTGTTTAGGAGAAAAAAGTACAGAACATTTATGTACCGTAATACATTAGTGTACAAAATTGTTTCTTCTATTTTTGTAAACATTTGGTACTTGAGCGTTGAAATTGCTATTGGTTCGTGTTCTTGGGGTTAATATTGACTAGTTAAAAAATCGGGTGGAACCTCTCATTTCCATATTTACCGAATGTACCATTTTAGGTTATATTATTCTGTTTTATTTGACGATTTTCTAAGTAAATATAGTATTAGTCGTAAAGCTCCCAAGGTGGAAGACGCTAAGTAAAGCTGGTTCATTTTTGCAACTTCGTTTCCTTTTTATTTACTCATCAGTTTTTCTATTCTTTGCGAAAATTCATCCTTTTCTTCAATTTATATCTTTATATAGTTTAGAATCCTATTGCTTCAATTCGTAATTTATACCTGCTAATCAATTAATAATATGGAATGAACATTTACTTATAGCGTGTTTTATATAACTAGACTGGTTTTTAAATTCAGCTATTTGCATAAGCTTGTTTAATTTCTTCCTCACTGGATGAAGAAAGGGTTTTATAACACGATTGTATTCTTAACTGCTGTATGCATATTTTATTTCGAAATACTCGTAATAGCGCTTTACATTTATAAATACTAATTAAAAATTAAATGCTAATTAAAAAACTATTTATAAATAGCAACATTCATGATACTGAATCACATTTATAACAGTGGAAATTATTACATTATTACTCGTGATACTGATACAAACATCGTGATCGTGATACAAACAGATATAGCAATGCTCGTCATACTGTATTAAATTCATAATATTTTAAATAGAAACTATGAATGCTGAATAAAATTTTTATTATTTGAGTATCACCGCAAGTGATGTTTTATTTTATCCATAATATTCCAATTATTGAAATAGCTATGCTCTTGGTACTGTACTGCATAAAATGTTAAGTAGCAATTCTCCTGATTCTGTTTCATCTATACCTTTGAAATAAGAACGCTTGTGATACTGTATTACATTTTCAACAGTTGAAATGTTTCAACAGTTGCTAAAATTCCAAGGAATTAAAAAAATAAAGCAGGGCATCTGAGAAACAATGCTTTAGCGTCCAAATTATACTTTTAATTTAAAAAGTGATATAATTTAGATTCAGTTCGGCGAAGGAAAATGGACTAACTTCACTGTAACATAGATGAATTAGATTTAAATTGATGCAGTATTTTGTGCGAACTAGACAACTTAGGCAAATTGCGTAGGCCCACCTCCTGTCTCGCCCATGTTAAATTTGGCATCTTAGATGTCAAAATATGCACCTTTACTCAAGAACCATTATACATAGACGGTTTTTACATACTTTTATTTTAGCTGGTAGCCTTATTTACCCAGTGATTTTTTTCAGTTGCCAAAATAATGTTTTAAATATAACAAATTATTTTCAAAAACTTTTAATTTATTTTTTTTTATTTTCAAAAACTTGCATTAATCTTTTATTAACAAATTATTTTATATAATAAAACCTTGACCAAATATTATAAAAGAAACTCAGTATGCCACTAATGTCTTTCTAAGCAACTGGTAACAATTTCAAAGGTCTAGTTTGGAAAATGACGAAGAAAAGGTACATAACGTGTCAAAAAAGTTAAGTTTCGTAAATCGAAGATTTTGTAAGAGAATGCCTTTTTAAGTTGAGCCCTGCTGAACATAACAAACATAACCAGACTGCTGAATCAACAACCAAATTGACAGCTAGTTGTGATGCAACAGTAGATGTATCTTGAAGTACTACCAACTACAAAAACATAAATATTAAAGCATACATAATGTTTTAAAAACAATACTACTATATAAAAACCAGTTGAGGTTCAAAAATTGGCAAAATGTGTCAATGTGCTTGATTTTTCAAAATAATTTAAAAATATGTTATACTTACTGGAATTAGATATATTAAATATAATTTTGATCCGTAATTAAACAGAGAATAATAAAAACAACATAAAACAAAAATCGATTATTTTTTATTTTCAAGTACACAACCTACACAACCCCCTTAAAACCTACATTTGTTGGGGCTGTTGTTGAACTGTGCCACGAGGTGTTGTGAACTACGTTGATTGGCCGTGTGCCTTGTAAACTAATTAATTGAACCTGCAAAGTGATTCTGTACACAGCAATCTCCACTGAAATGAGATTTACCTCCCTGCTAGTGTCAACCTTTCATCTATTCGAGTTTGTTTTATCTTCAAAACAAACTTAATTTTACCGTAAAAACTGTTTTTTAACGTTACAATCATACTGTACTACTTATAATCAATTTTTTTTGAGTAAGCGTCACATTCGATACTGTGTAAATAAATTTAGCGAACTTTATTAATGTTATTAATTAAAGTTATTTGAGTATCCATTAAGCGGAGGTTTGGGTGATAAGGGTATACAAATAACACTTCAAACATACAAGGCCATTCTAGAGTAAATGGTTACAATCTACTCAGTTCTCAGTTGAAGAAATAATGTACTTGACAAGGAACAACATACTGTGATTGTATACCACTACTTGCTGATCAGTATTTCAGGCCTCCATAAGTCACCATTACATCTCCCCAAATAATGTACTTGACAAGGAACAACATACTGTGATTGTATACTACTACTGTACTTGACAAGGAACAACATACTGTGATTGTATACCACTACTTGCTGATCAGTATTTCAGGCCTCCATAAGTCACCATTAAATATCCCCAAATAATGTACTTGACAAGGAACAACATACTGTGATTGTATACTACTACTGTACTTGACAAGGAACAACATACTGTGATTGTATACCACTAATTGCTGATCAGTATTTCAGGCCTCCATAAGTCACCATTAAATATCCCCAAATAATGTACTTGACAAGGAACAACATACTGTGATTGTATACTACTACTTGCTGATTAGTATTTCAGGCCTCCATAAGTCACCATTAAATATCCCCAAATAATGTACTTGACAAGGAACAACATACTGTGATTGTATACTACTACTGTACTTGACAAGGAACAACATACTGTGATTGTATACCACTACTTGCTGATCAGTATTTCAGGCCTCCATAAGTCACCATTAAATATCCCCAAATAATGTACTTGACAAGGAACAACATACTGTGATTGTATACCACTACTTGCTGATCAGTATTTCAGGACTCCATAAGTCACCATTAAATATCCCCAAATAATGTACTTGACAAGGAACAACATACTGTGATTGTATACCACTACTTGCTGATCAGTATTTCAGGACTCCATAAGTCACCATTACATCTCCCCAAATAATGTACTTGACAAGGAACAACATACTGTGATTGTATACCACTACTTGCTGATCAGTATTTCAGGCCTCCATAAGTCACCATTAAATATCCCCAAATAATGTACTTGACAAGGAACAACATACTGTGATTGTATACTACTACTTGCTGATTAGTATTTCAGGCCTCCATAAGTCACCATTAAATATCCCCAAATAATGTACTTGACAAGGAACAACATACTGTGATTGTATACTACTACTGTACTTGACAAGGAACAACATACTGTGATTGTATACCACTACTTGCTGATCAGTATTTCAGGCCTCCATAAGTCACCATTAAATATCCCCAAATAATGTACTTGACAAGGAACAACATACTGTGATTGTATACCACTACTTGCTGATCAGTATTTCAGGACTCCATAAGTCACCATTACATCTCCCCAAATAATGTACTTGACAAGGAACAACATACTGTGATTGTATACTACTACTGTACTTGACAAGGAACAACATACTGTGATTGTATACCACTACTTGCTGATCAGTATTTCAGGCCTCCATAAGTCACCATTACATCTCCCCAAATAATGTACTTGACAAGGAACAACATACTGTGATTGTATACCACTACTTGCTGATCAGTATTTCAGGCCTCCGTAAGTCACCATTACATCTCCCCAAATAATGTACTTGACAAGGAACAACATACTGTGATTGTATACCACTACTTGCTGATCAGTATTTCAGGCCTCCGTAAGTCACCATTACATCTCCCCAAATAATGTACTTGACAAGGAACAACATACTGTGATTGTATACCACTACTGTACTTGACAAGGAACAACATACTGTGATTGTATACCACTACTGTACTTGACAAGGAACAACATACTGTGATTGTATACTACTACTTGCTGATCAGTATTTCAGGCCTCCATAAGTCACCATTAAATATCCCCAAATAATGTACTTGACAAGGAACAACATACTGTGATTGTATACCACTACTTGCTGATCAGTATTTCAGGCCTCCATAAGTCACCATTAAATATCCCCAAATAATGTACTTGACAAGGAACAACATACTGTGATTGTATACCACTACTTGCTGATCAGTATTTCAGGCCTCCATAAGTCACCATTAAATATCCCCAAATAATGTACTTGACAAGGAACAACATACTGTGATTGTATACCACTACTTGCTGATCAGTATTTCAGGCCTCCATAAGTCACCATTAAATATCCCCAAATAATGTACTTGACAAGGAACAACATACTGTGATTGTATACTACTACTGTACTTGACAAGGAACAACATACTGTGATTGTATACCACTACTTGCTGATCAGTATTTCAGGCCTCCATAAGTCACCATTAAATATCCCCAAATAATGTACTTGACAAGGAACAACATACTGTGATTGTATACCACTACTTGCTGATCAGTATTTCAGGCCTCCATAAGTCACCATTAAATATCCCCAAATAATGTACTTGACAAGGAACAACATACTGTGATTGTATACTACTACTGTACTTGACAAGGAACAACATACTGTGATTGTATACCACTACTTGCTGATCAGTATTTCAGGCCTCCATAAGTCACCATTACATCTCCCCAAATAATGTACTTGACAAGGAACAACATACTGTGATTGTATACCACTACTTGCTGATCAGTATTTCAGGCCTCCGTAAGTCACCATTACATCTCCCCAAATAATGTACTTGACAAGGAACAACATACTGTGATTGTATACCACTACTTGCTGATCAGTATTTCAGGCCTCCATAAGTCACCATTACATCTCCCCAAATAATGTACTTGACAAGGAACAACATACTGTGATTGTATACCACTACTTGCTGATCAGTATTTCAGGCCTCCGTAAGTCACCATTACATCTCCCCAAATAATGTACTTGACAAGGAACAACATACTGTGATTGTATACCACTACTTGCTGATCAGTATTTCAGGCCTCCATAAGTCACCATTAAATATCCCCAAATAATGTACTTGACAAGGAACAACATACTGTGATTGTATACCACTACTTGCTGATCAGTATTTCAGGCCTCCATAAGTCACCATTAAATATCCCCAAATAATGTACTTGACAAGGAACAACATACTGTGATTGTATACCACTACTTGCTGATCAGTATTTCAGGCCTCCATAAGTCACCATTAAATATCCCCAAATAATGTACTTGACAAGGAACAACATACTGTGATTGTATACTACTACTGTACTTGACAAGGAACAACATACTGTGATTGTATACCACTACTTGCTGATCAGTATTTCAGGCCTCCATAAGTCACCATTACATCTCCCCAAATAATGTACTTGACAAGGAACAACATACTGTGATTGTATACCACTACTTGCTGATCAGTATTTCAGGCCTCCATAAGTCACCATTAAATATCCCCAAATAATGTACTTGACAAGGAACAACATACTGTGATTGTATACCACTACTTGCTGATCAGTATTTCAGGCCTCCATAAGTCACCATTAAATATCCCCAAATAATGTACTTGACAAGGAACAACATACTGTGATTGTATACTACTACTGTACTTGACAAGGAACAACATACTGTGATTGTATACCACTACTTGCTGATCAGTATTTCAGGCCTCCATAAGTCACCATTACATCTCCCCAAATAATGTACTTGACAAGGAACAACATACTGTGATTGTATACCACTACTTGCTGATCAGTATTTCAGGGGTCCGTAAGTCACCATTACATCTCCCCAAATAATGTACTTGACAAGGAACAACATACTGTGATTGTATACCACTACTTGCTGATCAGTATTTCAGGCCTCCATAAGTCACCATTACATCTCCCCAAATAATGTACTTGACAAGGAACAACATACTGTGATTGTATACCACTACTTGCTGATCAGTATTTCAGGCCTCCATAAGTCACCATTAAATATCCCCAAATAATGTACTTGACAAGGAACAACATACTGTGATTGTATACCACTACTTGCTGATCAGTATTTCAGGCCTCCATAAGTCACCATTAAATATCCCCAAATAATGTACTTGACAAGGAACAACATACTGTGATTGTATACTACTACTGTACTTGACAAGGAACAACATACTGTGATTGTATACCACTACTTGCTGATCAGTATTTCAGGCCTCCATAAGTCACCATTACATCTCCCCAAATAATGTACTTGACAAGGAACAACATACTGTGATTGTATACCACTACTTGCTGATCAGTATTTCAGGCCTCCGTAAGTCACCATTACATCTCCCCAAATAATGTACTTGACAAGGAACAACATACTGTGATTGTATACCACTACTTGCTGATCAGTATTTCAGGCCTCCATAAGTCACCATTACATATCCCCAAATAATGTACTTGACAAGGAACAACATACTGTGATTGTATACCACTACTTGCTGATCAGTATTTCAGGCCTCCGTAAGTCACCATTACATCTCCCCAAATAATGTACTTGACAAGGAACAACATACTGTGATTGTATACCACTACTTGCTGATCAGTATTTCAGGACTCCATAAGTCACCATTACATCTCCCCAAATAATGTACTTGACAAGGAACAACATACTGTGATTGTATACTACTACTGTACTTGACAAGGAACAACATACTGTGATTGTATACCACTACTTGCTGATCAGTATTTCAGGCCTCCATAAGTCACCATTACATCTCCCCAAATAATGTACTTGACAAGGAACAACATACTGTGATTGTATACCACTACTTGCTGATCAGTATTTCAGGCCTCCGTAAGTCACCATTACATCTCCCCAAATAATGTACTTGACAAGGAACAACATACTGTGATTGTATACCACTACTTGCTGATTAGTATTTCAGGCCTCCATAAGTCACCATTACATCTCCCCAAATAATATACTTGACAAGGAACAACATACTGTGATTGTATACCACTACTGTACTTGACAAGGAACAACATACTGTGATTGTATACCACTACTTACTGATCAGTATTTCAGGCCTCCATAAGTCACCATTACATCTCCCCAAATAATGTACTTGACAAGGAACAACATACTGTGATTGTATACCACTACTTGCTGATCAGTATTTCAGGCCTCCATAAGTCACCATTACATCTTCCCAAATAATTTACTTGACAAGGAACAACATACTGTGATTATATACCACTACTGTACTATACAAGGAACAACATACTGTGATTGTATACCACTACTGTACTTGACAAGGAACAACATACTGTGATTGTATACCACTACTGTACTTGACAAGGAACAACATACTGTGATTGTATACCACTACTTGCTGATCAGTATTTCAGGCCTCCATAAGTCACCATTACATCTCCCCAAATAATGTACTTGACAAGGAACAACATACTGTGATTGTATACCACTACTGTACTTGACAAGGAACAACATACTGTGATTGTATACCACTACTTGCTGATCAGTATTTCAGGCCTCCATAAGTCACCATTACATCTCCCCAAATAATGTACTTGACAAGGAACAACATACTGTGATTGTATACCACTTCTGTACTTGACAAGGAACAACATACTGTGATTGTATACCACTACTTGCTGATCAGTATTTCAGGCCTCCATAAGTCACCATTACATCTCCCCAAATAATGTACTTGACAAGGAACAACATACTGTGATTGTATACCACTTCTGTACTTGACAAGGAACAACATACTGTGATTGTATACCACTACTTGCTGATCAGTATTTCAGGCCTCCATAAGTCACCATTACATCTCCCCAAATAATGTACTTGACAAGGAACAACATACTGTGATTGTATACCACTACTTGCTGATCAGTATTTCAGGCCTCCATAAGTCACCATTACATCTTCCCAAATAATTTACTTGACAAGGAACAACATACTGTGATTATATACCACTACTGTACTATACAAGGAACAACATACTGTGATTGTATACCACTACTGTACTTGACAAGGAACAACATACTGTGATTGTATACCACTACTGTACTTGACAAGGAACAACATACTGTGATTGTATACCACTACTTGCTGATCAGTATTTCAGACCTCCATAAGTCACCATTACATCTCCCCAAATAATGTACTTGACAAGGAACAACATACTGTGATTGTATACCACTACTGTACTTGACAAGGAACAACATACTGTGATTGTATACCACTACTTGCTGATCAGTATTTCAGGCCTCCATAAGTCACCATTACATCTCCCTAAATAATGTACTTGACAAGGAACAACATACTGTGATTGTATACCACTACTGTACTTGACAAGGAACAACATACTGTGATTGTATACCACTACTTGCTGATCAGTATTTCAAGCCTCCATAAGTCACCATTACATCTCCCCAAATAATGTACTTGACAAGGAACAACATACTGTGATTGTATACCACTACTGTACTTGACAAGGAACAACATACTGTGATTGTATACCACTACTTGCTGATTAGTATTTCAGGCCTCCATAAGTCACCATTAAATATCCCCAAATAATGTACTTGACAAGGAACAACATACTGTGATTGTATACTACTACTGTACTTGACAAGGAACAACATACTGTGATTGTATACCACTACTTGCTGATCAGTATTTCAGGCCTCCATAAGTCACCATTAAATATCCCCAAATAATGTACTTGACAAGGAACAACATACTGTGATTGTATACCACTACTTGCTGATCAGTATTTCAGGACTCCATAAGTCACCATTACATCTCCCCAAATAATGTACTTGACAAGGAACAACATACTGTGATTGTATACTACTACTGTACTTGACAAGGAACAACATACTGTGATTGTATACCACTACTTGCTGATCAGTATTTCAGGCCTCCATAAGTCACCATTACATCTCCCCAAATAATGTACTTGACAAGGAACAACATACTGTGATTGTATACCACTACTTGCTGATCAGTATTTCAGGCCTCCGTAAGTCACCATTACATCTCCCCAAATAATGTACTTGACAAGGAACAACATACTGTGATTGTATACCACTACTTGCTGATCAGTATTTCAGGCCTCCGTAAGTCACCATTACATCTCCCCAAATAATGTACTTGACAAGGAACAACATACTGTGATTGTATACCACTACTGTACTTGACAAGGAACAACATACTGTGATTGTATACCACTACTGTACTTGACAAGGAACAACATACTGTGATTGTATACTACTACTTGCTGATCAGTATTTCAGGCCTCCATAAGTCACCATTAAATATCCCCAAATAATGTACTTGACAAGGAACAACATACTGTGATTGTATACCACTACTTGCTGATCAGTATTTCAGGCCTCCATAAGTCACCATTAAATATCCCCAAATAATGTACTTGACAAGGAACAACATACTGTGATTGTATACCACTACTTGCTGATCAGTATTTCAGGCCTCCATAAGTCACCATTAAATATCCCCAAATAATGTACTTGACAAGGAACAACATACTGTGATTGTATACCACTACTTGCTGATCAGTATTTCAGGCCTCCATAAGTCACCATTAAATATCCCCAAATAATGTACTTGACAAGGAACAACATACTGTGATTGTATACTACTACTGTACTTGACAAGGAACAACATACTGTGATTGTATACCACTACTTGCTGATCAGTATTTCAGGCCTCCATAAGTCACCATTAAATATCCCCAAATAATGTACTTGACAAGGAACAACATACTGTGATTGTATACCACTACTTGCTGATCAGTATTTCAGGCCTCCATAAGTCACCATTAAATATCCCCAAATAATGTACTTGACAAGGAACAACATACTGTGATTGTATACTACTACTGTACTTGACAAGGAACAACATACTGTGATTGTATACCACTACTTGCTGATCAGTATTTCAGGCCTCCATAAGTCACCATTACATCTCCCCAAATAATGTACTTGACAAGGAACAACATACTGTGATTGTATACCACTACTTGCTGATCAGTATTTCAGGCCTCCGTAAGTCACCATTACATCTCCCCAAATAATGTACTTGACAAGGAACAACATACTGTGATTGTATACCACTACTTGCTGATCAGTATTTCAGGCCTCCATAAGTCACCATTACATCTCCCCAAATAATGTACTTGACAAGGAACAACATACTGTGATTGTATACCACTACTTGCTGATCAGTATTTCAGGCCTCCGTAAGTCACCATTACATCTCCCCAAATAATGTACTTGACAAGGAACAACATACTGTGATTGTATACCACTACTTGCTGATCAGTATTTCAGGCCTCCATAAGTCACCATTAAATATCCCCAAATAATGTACTTGACAAGGAACAACATACTGTGATTGTATACCACTACTTGCTGATCAGTATTTCAGGCCTCCATAAGTCACCATTAAATATCCCCAAATAATGTACTTGACAAGGAACAACATACTGTGATTGTATACCACTACTTGCTGATCAGTATTTCAGGCCTCCATAAGTCACCATTAAATATCCCCAAATAATGTACTTGACAAGGAACAACATACTGTGATTGTATACTACTACTGTACTTGACAAGGAACAACATACTGTGATTGTATACCACTACTTGCTGATCAGTATTTCAGGCCTCCATAAGTCACCATTACATCTCCCCAAATAATGTACTTGACAAGGAACAACATACTGTGATTGTATACCACTACTTGCTGATCAGTATTTCAGGCCTCCATAAGTCACCATTAAATATCCCCAAATAATGTACTTGACAAGGAACAACATACTGTGATTGTATACCACTACTTGCTGATCAGTATTTCAGGCCTCCATAAGTCACCATTAAATATCCCCAAATAATGTACTTGACAAGGAACAACATACTGTGATTGTATACTACTACTGTACTTGACAAGGAACAACATACTGTGATTGTATACCACTACTTGCTGATCAGTATTTCAGGCCTCCATAAGTCACCATTACATCTCCCCAAATAATGTACTTGACAAGGAACAACATACTGTGATTGTATACCACTACTTGCTGATCAGTATTTCAGGGGTCCGTAAGTCACCATTACATCTCCCCAAATAATGTACTTGACAAGGAACAACATACTGTGATTGTATACCACTACTTGCTGATCAGTATTTCAGGCCTCCATAAGTCACCATTACATCTCCCCAAATAATGTACTTGACAAGGAACAACATACTGTGATTGTATACCACTACTTGCTGATCAGTATTTCAGGCCTCCATAAGTCACCATTAAATATCCCCAAATAATGTACTTGACAAGGAACAACATACTGTGATTGTATACCACTACTTGCTGATCAGTATTTCAGGCCTCCATAAGTCACCATTAAATATCCCCAAATAATGTACTTGACAAGGAACAACATACTGTGATTGTATACTACTACTGTACTTGACAAGGAACAACATACTGTGATTGTATACCACTACTTGCTGATCAGTATTTCAGGCCTCCATAAGTCACCATTACATCTCCCCAAATAATGTACTTGACAAGGAACAACATACTGTGATTGTATACCACTACTTGCTGATCAGTATTTCAGGCCTCCGTAAGTCACCATTACATCTCCCCAAATAATGTACTTGACAAGGAACAACATACTGTGATTGTATACCACTACTTGCTGATCAGTATTTCAGGCCTCCATAAGTCACCATTACATATCCCCAAATAATGTACTTGACAAGGAACAACATACTGTGATTGTATACCACTACTTGCTGATCAGTATTTCAGGCCTCCGTAAGTCACCATTACATCTCCCCAAATAATGTACTTGACAAGGAACAACATACTGTGATTGTATACCACTACTTGCTGATCAGTATTTCAGGACTCCATAAGTCACCATTACATCTCCCCAAATAATGTACTTGACAAGGAACAACATACTGTGATTGTATACTACTACTGTACTTGACAAGGAACAACATACTGTGATTGTATACCACTACTTGCTGATCAGTATTTCAGGCCTCCATAAGTCACCATTACATCTCCCCAAATAATGTACTTGACAAGGAACAACATACTGTGATTGTATACCACTACTTGCTGATCAGTATTTCAGGCCTCCGTAAGTCACCATTACATCTCCCCAAATAATGTACTTGACAAGGAACAACATACTGTGATTGTATACCACTACTTGCTGATTAGTATTTCAGGCCTCCATAAGTCACCATTACATCTCCCCAAATAATATACTTGACAAGGAACAACATACTGTGATTGTATACCACTACTGTACTTGACAAGGAACAACATACTGTGATTGTATACCACTACTTACTGATCAGTATTTCAGGCCTCCATAAGTCACCATTACATCTCCCCAAATAATGTACTTGACAAGGAACAACATACTGTGATTGTATACCACTACTTGCTGATCAGTATTTCAGGCCTCCATAAGTCACCATTACATCTTCCCAAATAATTTACTTGACAAGGAACAACATACTGTGATTATATACCACTACTGTACTATACAAGGAACAACATACTGTGATTGTATACCACTACTGTACTTGACAAGGAACAACATACTGTGATTGTATACCACTACTGTACTTGACAAGGAACAACATACTGTGATTGTATACCACTACTTGCTGATCAGTATTTCAGGCCTCCATAAGTCACCATTACATCTCCCCAAATAATGTACTTGACAAGGAACAACATACTGTGATTGTATACCACTACTGTACTTGACAAGGAACAACATACTGTGATTGTATACCACTACTTGCTGATCAGTATTTCAGGCCTCCATAAGTCACCATTACATCTCCCCAAATAATGTACTTGACAAGGAACAACATACTGTGATTGTATACCACTTCTGTACTTGACAAGGAACAACATACTGTGATTGTATACCACTACTTGCTGATCAGTATTTCAGGCCTCCATAAGTCACCATTACATCTCCCCAAATAATGTACTTGACAAGGAACAACATACTGTGATTGTATACCACTTCTGTACTTGACAAGGAACAACATACTGTGATTGTATACCACTACTTGCTGATCAGTATTTCAGGCCTCCATAAGTCACCATTACATCTCCCCAAATAATGTACTTGACAAGGAACAACATACTGTGATTGTATACCACTACTTGCTGATCAGTATTTCAGGCCTCCATAAGTCACCATTACATCTTCCCAAATAATTTACTTGACAAGGAACAACATACTGTGATTATATACCACTACTGTACTATACAAGGAACAACATACTGTGATTGTATACCACTACTGTACTTGACAAGGAACAACATACTGTGATTGTATACCACTACTGTACTTGACAAGGAACAACATACTGTGATTGTATACCACTACTTGCTGATCAGTATTTCAGACCTCCATAAGTCACCATTACATCTCCCCAAATAATGTACTTGACAAGGAACAACATACTGTGATTGTATACCACTACTGTACTTGACAAGGAACAACATACTGTGATTGTATACCACTACTTGCTGATCAGTATTTCAGGCCTCCATAAGTCACCATTACATCTCCCTAAATAATGTACTTGACAAGGAACAACATACTGTGATTGTATACCACTACTGTACTTGACAAGGAACAACATACTGTGATTGTATACCACTACTTGCTGATCAGTATTTCAAGCCTCCATAAGTCACCATTACATCTCCCCAAATAATGTACTTGACAAGGAACAACATACTGTGATTGTATACCACTACTGTACTTGACAAGGAACAACATACTGTGATTGTATACCACTACTTGCTGATCAGTATTTCAGGCCTCCATAAGTCACCATTACATCTCCCCAAATAATGTACTTGACAAGGAACAACATACTGTGCTTGTATACCACTACTGTACTTGACAAGGAACAACATACTGTGATTGTATACCACTACTTGCTGATCAGTATTTCAGGCCTCCATAAGTCACCATTACATCTCCCCAAATAATGTACTTGACAAGGAACAACATACTGTGATTGTATACCACTACTGTACTTGACAAGGAACAACATACTGTGATTGTATACCACTACTTGCTGATCAGTATTTCAGGCCTCCATAAGTCACCATTACATCTCCCCAAATAATGTACTTGACAAGGAACAACATACTGTGCTTGTATACCACTACTGTACTTGACAAGGAACAACATACTGTGATTGTATACCACTTCTTGCTGATCAGTATTTCAGGCCTCCATAAGTCACCATTACATCTCCCCAAATAATGTACTTGACAAGGAACAACATACTGTGATTGTATACCACTACTGTACTTGACAAGGAACAACATACTGTGATTGTATACCACTACTTGCTGATCAGTATTTCAGGCCTCCATAAGTCACCATTACATCTCCCCAAATAATGTACTTGACAAGGAACAACATACTGTGATTGTATACCACTACTGTACTTGACAAGGAACAACATACTGTGATTGTATACCACTACTGTACTTGACAAGGAACAACATACTGTGTGATTGTATACCACTACTGTACTTGACAAGGAACAACATACTGTGTGATTGTATACCACTACTGTACTTGACAAGGAACAACATACTGTGATTGTATACCACTACTGTACTTGACAAGGAACAACATACTGTGATTGTATACCACTACTTGCTGATCAGTATTTCAGGCCTTCATAAGTCACCATTACATCTCCCCAAATAATGTACTTGACAAGGAACAACATACTGTGATTGTATACCACTACTGTACTTGACAAGGAACAACATACTGTGATTGTATACTACTACTGTACTTGACAAGGAACAACATACTGTGATTGTATACCACTACTGGCTGAACAGTATTTCAGGCCTCCATAAGTCACCATTACAACTCCCCAAATAATGTACGTGACAAGGAACAACATACTGTGATTGTATACTACTACTGTACTTGACAAGGAACAACATACTGTGATTGTATACCACTACTGTACTTGACAAGGAACAACATACTGTGATTGTATACCACTACTTGCTGATCAGTATTTCAGGACTCCATAAGTCACCATTACATCTCCCCAAGTTTCTAGAAGACTTGTTAGGACTCCTAACCTTTTGGTCATAGGAGTAAGATTCTAAATCTTAATTTCACTTTTATTTCTTTTCATCGAGACCTTTAACATAGGTTTAAGTGAATTTGGTAAGAAATGTTAAACTATCCTCAAAATATAATTATTACAAAATAGTTTAGAGATAATTTGTAGATTTGTTTGAGATAATGTGTAATCTGACATTTCCCTGCCTCACACCCAGGTCCTGAGAGCTCTACGAACGACCCTCTATTTCATGGTCTGTTATACATGTTGTATATAGTGTAATGTAAAGGCTTGCCTACGGTGAGGGGAAGATGGTGTAACAGTGTTGCAGAGCACCAAGGTCACGCAATGCACGCCTTGTGCATTACTTCTGACATTTCTCTGCCTCACACCGAGGTCCTGGAAGCTTTACGAACGACCCTCTATCTCATGGTCTGTTATAGATGTTGTATATAGTGTAATGTAAAGGCTTGCCCTCGGTGAGGGGAAGATAGTGTAACAGTGTTGCCTTGTACTAAGGCCACGCAGTGCATGCCTTGTGCATTACAACAGACATTCCCGTGACTCACACCCAGGTTGAATTATCCATATTTTGAAGAAGTAAGTCTAGAAGTATGAGTAATTTATCATGGTTCGGACTTTGATTTGGGTTTAGGTCGATAATTTCGTTTGTATAGAATTTTTTAAATTTCTCTTTGGCTGTGATTGTATTTTTGTAATATGGAGTTTTCTTTTGTCACAACTAGTACAAAGGACAGCAAGGAGGATTATTGTAGGTGTTGTCTACTTCATTTTGTTATTATTTAATAAGAGAAGAAGTTCCGTATCAAATTACCGCTACTGCGTCACTGAAACGTGTGTCCTTACTGCACTAAATTTACAGAAATGGTTAACTTAGTTTTGTTTAGCGAACACAGCATGTCTTGTTCTTCTTCCAATTGTTCGGCCAACCAAACAGTATGTTTGGATGCAAGGCTATTCTGTTGACGCCCCAGAGGCAGAAAACCCCATAGATAAACAGCCCACGTGACCTTCCCCGACCTTGTAATGTCATCACGATATCCTAAAATTTCTTAACTACGTCAAAGCAGAACGTAGCGAAGATCAAGTAAGGAAAATCGATAAAGAATTTTCCTGGTTGGAAGATTTATGATAACGGTTTTAATATGTTTTCTTCGTGATTAGTTTGTTGTTGAAAATATTTTTGTTATTTTCAAATGTCGTCACTTTAATATTTTAGTGCGCACTGCCCCTAAAATTTTTAAAGTTGGTCCTGCAATAAATGCAGTCTTCTGTAATTTGCTATCATATTTTAAAATCATGCGTCTTGTTCCTTTAAACGCTGAATAGCTAAATAAAAGTTTTAAACTCCCTGGTTGCTGTCATTTATTTAATAAACATCCTCAAATTGTATTAAACCTATAGCTTTTAATATGAGTGTTCATACTTTAGCTTGGTGTTGTGTTTTACAGCGTCATCTCTGTTAATCTGGTAGCCGGTAGTTATGAGATTGTTTACGTTCAGTTACAAAAATGATAGGACGTATGCTGGAGGAAAGTAAAAGTTAGGACCTAAATGACAAAGCAGAGCAAAAAGCGAGAATCAGGACGCTTCTTCACGGTGTTGGCGCACGCAGCCACTTTCCTTCGACTGTCATTCGCTATATCCGGCCCGAAGGACCAAGGCTTAGAATACGCCTGTATATTTTCGCTTCGATATAGTGTCATCGGTACGTCCAACAGAGTTGCAATATCATCGGACGGGAATGTAGAACGATTGCAAATTTAGGATCATATAAGTGTGGTATAAACGATTTGTAGGGAGGTAGCAGAACAGTTAACTTCACATTGTTTTATTTGCGTTGCTTATCTAGTTACCAGGTATACATTTGAAAATTTAATACAATAATTGTTTTGGGCATACATATAGGTAAAATTCCTGTACAGAAGTCGTCTGAATGATTAATATAATATTACACGTGGACTATATCATACAAAGAGTGACTACAACAAGAACCGAAAACTTCTCCACTAGATTTCGGAAATTAAATAATTTGGATATATCTTTCTGGTTTTTTGTGTTGGACAGATGGGACCTAATATTTAGTAATTCGGGCAATATTGTGAATTAATCATAACCGTCAATGGGACTGTAATTAATTATTTCAAAAGGATACATAAATTTGGACAGATGGTATATATATTTATTATTTTGTACATTGTCACAGTAGAAGGCATCCACCTACTTGTAGTGCTAGTCAGACTGCCTTAGGCCTATATACAGTATTATACTACCACAGTTTATTTTCTATCTCAATTGATTTCTAACTCAAGTCCACGTTAAGTTTTATATTTTAAGATAGAGTCCCCTAGAACGTGTCTTTACATAGCACATATGGGCTTATAACTGGGCTTATAACTAGGCTTTTTATAATCAAACAGTAGTAGGCCTACTACGAAGCCTACGAAGCCTCTTTAGTATTTTGGTCAATTTAAATTATTCGATTATGATAACACTTTGGGACTAGATGTCAGATAAAATTAGTCAACGACGTTAGGTTCAGTAAAGAGAAGATTTGCTTTCAATTTAAGTGCAGTTCTTGGTAATATTGAAAAGTAAATGTTGAAACAGTTTACGGCAGGCACGGTTAGATAACAGTAAAACTTAATTTTATCTTCAGTTATATGATAATTAAAATATTTGAACCTAGCGTGAAATTGTTTTACACATTTTTAAGTCTTACCTTTATGTTTTGAAATCTTCCGCCTTTTTTGTCCCTTGTTCTACCTCGTATATGACATTCCAGCATCTCTTTGCCATCCTGTTCTCCTACGTCCTATGTGTTTTTTACATTTACTGTCCTGAGTTAATCTTATAAATAAGGAATATATAGGATTAACTGTAATGATTGTAATGTGTTGCGTAAGTCAGACTGTAAATTTTAGCAATAGATATAAATACCATGTCTCTGCTTTTAAAAACAAGAAACCAGAAAGATCTAATGTAGCTAAACACCTTCTGAAGTGTACCCACATTTTGAATAAAATAGAAGTTTTGTAAGAAGGGTCGTATTATGAATACTTGGGAGGAGTTATTTATTTTTAAAGAAAAATGTAAGGATCGTGATAAATTAATGAATTAACAGGTTAATTTTGATTCCGAAATAGTTTTTAGTAATACCTTTTCAGCGACTAAAAGAAGAGAAGTAACAGCCAATAGGGATTAACCAATAATATCACAGCAGCCGCCATTTTGACGATTTCAGCCAATGGGGTCACATGATCATAGGCCTATAAATTGAGTTGTTGAACACCATTTTCCATTCTTTTGTGAATCCCTCTTTTCTGAGGAAGGTGAGTGTGGTTCACCGGAATCGATCACCATAATATTTGTGCATTTTGTACTTGTATTGTAATATATTTGTGCATTTTGTGCTTATATTGTAATATATTTGTGCATGTTTCTGACGTTTTACTTGTACTGTATTTACTGTCTCTCTCCATCTAGTAGCAGTTCATATTTAATCAATCTCTTTTCTTTCTTCCTTTATTTTACCCATTTCACCTATTCGATTTTACCTCTTTCTTTGTTTTCATGACCCATATATCAGATTTACACCGGAATTGGGTAATAATAATCCATCGACTTTACCCGTCTACAGTGTATCTTTTTTCGCACCAAAACCGAGCGACGGTCAAATTCCTTTAGCTATCCCCTAAACTCAAGCTCTTTCCCATGCAAAAATAACAATGGAAAGTAGTTAAATACGTTGTAGAACAGTATTGAACATTCATTTTAGGTCAATGAAATTCTATCTATGAATTTCATTTGTTGATACATAGGTCTATGTATGGATACGTTAGAGAAACGTTGACACAGAGTTTAGGTTAGAATGAGGCACTGCTGATTTTGATAAAAGCCTCCTTTCTTTCCAAATAGCTGAATACATATCTATTGCCATGAATAGTTTGTTTGAGTTTGGAGGGCAGCTAAAGGAATTTGACCCTCATTCAGTTTACCAAGGTTTTCCTAAGACTTTCTGACTAACTCGTAATTCCAGTGTATGACAAAATAAATAGTCTATCCTTACAATGCGTTGTATAATGGTGGCACTTTTTTCGATCGTTTTACGAGGTTGTGACCTCGTGCTGAGCTTGAGACGTATTGTCTTACGCTGACGTAAGCATGGCGACATGAACAAACCAATCACAGCTCTAGCTCAGAAATGATGACGGTTAGGCCTACTAGACGTTAACGGATATTCTAGTTTTTCCTTTCACATCTCGTGGCATTCTATTTAGTTATACAAACAATATAATCCAATACACGTGATCATGTTTGGTATATTCTTTAGAAAAGTCACTTTTGTCTTATTTTAATCAAGCTTACCATATTAGAACACAACAGTGTTCCCGTTTCAACGATCTTAGAAACAGAAAATCCGAAAAGTGCATTCACTTAGATTTAAGTTAGGAGCACTTAGTTATACCACAGCATATCTAATAAAGTACTGAACTAGGTATTCTGTGGTTATACAAAATATCATCATAACCATGGTTAATACGTCGTGGTCCAAGATCTCCATGGGATCGATAGTTATACCACAGCATATCTAATAAAGTACTGAACTAGGTATTCTGTGGTTATACAAAATATCATCATAACCATGGTTAATACGTCGTGGTCCAAGATCTCCATGGGATCGATACTACGGACTAAAATAATCGAGTTTAGCAGGCTAAAATAGCCCACTAAAATAACCTGATATTTTACTGAAAACAATGTAAAACGTAATTATTAAACTGTAGCTGTTTATAAAAACAAATAATTCAGTTTTTCGTTTATTTTTTGAACAACTAATCTTCTCTTCTTGATTAATTGTTATACATGAAAGTAGCAAACTTTACCATCGGGGACTCTTAAATATTATTTTTATCCTTACGGGCAAAGCAATATGAATAAAAATTGTTATATATATTAAAAAGCTGTCTTTTTTCGAGAGATTATCGAGAAATTATCTTCGGTGAGATTTTTGTAGACATCAATATTTTATTTTGTACAAATAATTTTACTAAGTATTCATATTTTACGGCCTTGTAGGTACAACATTTATACATAATATTCATTTTGTAGTTTTATTTCTACTCTTCGACCTTGGCATTTCAATAATAGCCTGTGAGGAGATGTTCAGTAATATAAGCTAGAGTTAAAAACAATTAGTTAATTTACCTATTGTAAAAATATACCACTTTACTATATGTTAATCACTGTAGAATATTGCACTGTATGTTAATCAAGGCATTTATTTCTATCAAAGTGCGTAAACTTATTCCTATCAGAGTATAGTTCCTATAGTTTTATAATCGTAATCTGTTTTTTTAATTTTTGTATCATCTATTCTTTGAACTCCTGTTAAAAGACACTTTTCCCTGTAACTTTTCACCTAACTGACTCGGCAAGTAATTTTTAGAAGCGAAGTAATGCTGTTTCTGAGTTCGAATGATTTTAATACTGTTGGACAAAGTTTCGCAACACGTTCTTAGATGACATATCTCTGTCCTTTGTCCACCACTAACGATGGGGACCGACTACTTTCTCCAAATCCTCGTGTAGTTTGTTGCACAACTGCGGCCACCAGTCGTTACGTCACTGATTATCAGGCGGTTACCCGTCCTGTGGCCCGACTGACCCTGGCTCTGGTCTAACGAATGATTCAACAAGTTCTCGGATGACACATATGTGTCCTTTGTCCACCACTAACGATGGGGACCGACTACTTTCTCCAGATCGTCGTGTAGTTCGTTGCACAACTGCGGCCACCAGTCGTTACGTCACTGATTATCAGGTGGTTACCCGTCCTGTGGCTCGACTGACCCTGGCTCTGGTGTACTGAATGATTCAACAAGTTCTCGGATGACACATATGTGTTATTTGTCCACCACTAACGATGGGTACCGACTACTTTCTCCAGATCGTCGTGTAGTTCGTTGCACAACTGCGGCCACCAATCGTTACGTCACTGATTATCAGGCGGTTACCCGTCCTGCGGCCCGACTGACCCTGGCTCTGGTCTAATGAATGATTCAACAGGTGCCCTAAACCATAATAACCAGAGGTTATTATCTTTGCGCTAAAATATAAGTTCATGCATTAACCTGTGACTATTTTGTCTTTAATTTGTTATACGTGGGCGTTTTAATATCTTTTTTAGATATTCATATTCAAACAACTTAAAAACGAGTGTTTGTTTTTATCAATTTTTATTTTTTTGACGCTTATTTAAACATGAAAGTTTTTTTACAATTATCTATGATATCCTGTGATTTTTTGTATCATCAACACTTGCCCTGTTGTTTGTTAATCACGACCTTCTAATTTTTCAAATTAATATTTTTTAAATAAGTAATTATACCACGCTAATATATAAATATTTATGTCTGGTTTCATTAATTATGTATAATTTAAATTAAAGCCAATATATTTGGACTTGTGCTACCATATACTTGCCAAATAACCCTAGATTAAAATGTCTTAATCGTTAAAACATCATCAATAGGATGTTAAATATTTCGCATTTTTTATAATTTCAGTACATTTTACTTGAATAATAGAATATTTACAAGCTTTATAGTTCAATAATTACATACATATAATTATTTAATATTGGCAGTTTTAATAGTGTAAAATTGCAATACAACTTTTTTGTGCTTCAGTTTGTCTACTGGTACTCTATAGACGATTGTTTAGAAGAAAAAAACAACTACTGTAGCAGCTTCCACGAGTCGTTCATTGCAAACTACCAGCCCGGCCCTGAGCTGCGTGTCAACGGGAGAACACAACAATCTAATAACATATACAGTTTACTTGTAACAAAACACTACTAAAAGCTCTTATTGATTGTTAAGTAAATTAGTGCTTAACAAGAAAATGCAAAAAATATACAAGGTTCTGAGATGTGGGTCAACTGTGTAACCTCTCTCTCTATGATGAGTTACATCAATTTAAATTTTTTGTTAATTTAAATAAAAATTATGCAAATTAATTTTATTTTTCTTAATCTCAGGGTTCTATTAATGGGTAAATCGGTGAGGCTGTAAATTACAATGAATAAAGACTCTTGTTTGAAAAAGTTAATTTAATAATACATTCTTTTTTACTTTCTTTTTTTTTTAATTTCAATACAACAAAAATGAATTTAATTACTTTTTTACTGATTACTAGAAACATAGGATATTCAGTTAATAACTAGAACTTATCTTAACTTTTCTTCTTGTGATGCTGAAACTCCACGTGGTCTTGAATAGACGAAACTACAAGTCCCGTTCCAGTCTAATAATCATACACCTGTATATTTAAACTATATACGTTCACAACATTAGAAATTATATTTCAATCTCAGTCACACGCGGTAACTAATGAAATTTTACTGCTGCATCAACGCGGCTTGGATACTTGTTCCTTCTAGGTCATGATTAAAAGTGTCCTACCCCGGAGGAGTCTTAAATGAGAGTGGACGAGGCTTGGACGAGGCTGGCGTGGCTTCAGTCCTCGGTCTCTTTCCGTTACACGCGATAACATTGGGTTGGAGGGTATACTTCCGCCCATGCCATGTGCTTTTTGCCCCGGTAGGTGGTGCCTCTAGCGATTATTTTTTTAACTAAATACGTCTCTCATCTAGATTGGACTCAACCATCGTATCGTGTCCCCCTGACACCCCTTTGGACTCTCAGATAGACTCGTCCGACGACGCGACTGCACATGTCTTATCTGTCTCGCTAGCAATACTTGGAATGTGTTTGTTTATGTCTCGGACGACTGCCTGTGACAAATATACCTGCCCACTTCTCTATATTTGTTGGCTATTAATTTACAATGGATTCCGAATATTATCTGAATGTTCGGTGATTGTTCTAATTAAATGTATCTATTTCTTCATTAAAATAATTTATTATTTATTTAATTTAATTAATTTATAAATCAATTTGGTGGACCTGTTACAACTGTTGTAGATGTGTCACGAGAAGTTCTCTGGCGCACTGGCTTTTTGTATATTACAAGGGTTGTCAACTATGCGTTTGTTCTATTTGCAGAGTATGAAATATTTATTATCTTTTATGGAGGTACAGTTCATAGTGTATTATTTAATTACTACACAAATTTTTACTCAATCAAATAATAACAAATTGTATTCTCCAAAGTTTTGCTGCGTTTAATTATGAATTCATAATATTATCAATATTAACACTGGTATCAGTTAATATATATATATATTAAGAACATCAATACAAGTATCCATTTCAAATAGTGATTTATCGGTTAGAGGTTGAAACATTACATCGTAGTTAAAATTAAAATGATTAATGAATAAAAAGACAAAAAAAAAAAAATATTAATTATATAAAAGTCTATTTTCCTTTAATTATATGCGTTCTTTTTGTTCCTTGGTATATACCAGATTTAGGCCTGGTAAACTGCTAAGAAGAGTGGGTTTAGGGAAAAATTCTAGTGCAAAATGATTACTCGATTGATAGAGGAAATCGCCAAGTGATTATCGTGGACGCTCTTCAGAGTCCTTTAAAAGAGATGATTTGAAAAGGTTGAAGGGTTGATCATTCTATGTATTTATTTTTAAAGGAATTCAGTTTTTCTATGAATGTATGGTTTTTTATTGGAAATGCGTGGTAAACTTCATGCGCTGCTTATTTGACTACTTTTAGTTGTAATACGTTAAAAAACCATGAGAACTGTAGATTTTACGAAACTAAAGGCTATTCTCAAAACTGTACCTCTCTTTAACACTACTTATCTATAAAGTCAAACTTAAAATACCAATATATATATATATATATATATATATATATATATATATATATATATATATATATATATATATATATATATATATATATAAAACAGTTAATTAAACCAGAGGTTATAATTCCGTGTAGTCATGTTTCCTCATGTTGAGTACTACTAACACTCATGTTATATTATGTTAGTATGTTTACTCATGTTAATTCTACTAACACCTCTGGCAGACCATGTCTGGAATTCACCTCAATGAGTCATCTTATTGTCGTCATAATTTCGGAAAACGACGTTATTTCGTTCTATAATAGAGTGTCATATCAGAAATAATCTTTTTGGCGTTCACCCTCAACCGAGTTACATACGATTGATGCTCACCCTCAACCGAGTTCAATACGATTGGCGTTCACCATCAACCGAGTTCCATACGATTGGCGCTCACCCTCAACCTAGTTCCATACGATTGGCGCTCACCCTTAACCTAGTTCCATACGATTGGTACTCACCCTCAATCTAGTTCCATACGATTGGCGCTCACCCTCAACCGTATTCCATTCGATTGGTGCTCACCCTCAACCGAGTTCGATACGATTGGAACAAACGGATCCACATTGACATCCTCGCAGTTTGATTTTGTGATTTGGAAATTATTTAAGTTTTACTAATAAAATTTAATAGTGGTCATCCCTAGTATCCTTGGTTTGGACTCAACCAGATCTTTTTACAAAAAGACCGCTGTTATTTGTCAGAAACAGAAACCTGTGACATGGTTAAAGGGCTATTCATAGGTAATCTTAAAAAATGCTTTATCCCGAGAACCAGAGGGCTTGATAGTTTGTATTGTTTATTATCTACTTAGTTTAATTTCTATGAGAAGGGGACAGTTGTACAGGTAGTTTAGAAAAAAATAAAAGCCATTTTCAATTTATGATTGTTTTTGTTCGTTTTTATCTAGTACACGGTTTGTTATTGCATTCATAAAAGGTTTATTTTAATTCGTCGTGACGACGTATGCAGTGAAGCTTATATTTGGTACGTATGTACCGATTTAACTGGCAGTTAAAATGGCATCAAAAGAGTATTCATTACAGATGTCGTAATCCCTGTGGAATGTGATGTAAATCAAGGATGAACATTGACTAGACACTGTAAACCTCCCATCACTTGCGTGTTGAGATAACAGCAACTTTCAGTGGTTGTTAAATTCTTCAGAAGGTCGTTAACGATATAGTACAGAGTATCTGCGATATCCAACGTCATGTTTATGGTGTCATTACATCTTCTTTTCGATTTCACATCTCTTAGATTAGATTTTGAAGAAAAATCAATCTATGTTTATCGTTACGGCTCTATGACATCGGCTTACGTATTGCAGGCCACCTAAGGCCAACATTACCTCAGTTAATAAATATAGGGTGATTGAAAAATAGGTTGCACCCCCCACCCCCTTAACAATGTTGTTATTTTATATATTTGATATGAGTCCGAGCAGCCTTCCTGGATGTAAGAAGCTACATCAATAAGGGAATTTATTACATTTTTGACGTTCAGAGGAGGGGAGGGTAGGGGGTAACTTAATATTTTCAAATACCACTTATAGTCGTGTAACTCTCTAAAAGTGTAATACTGATTACCACAAACAAATTTTAAATACTAAAAAAAAAAGAAAAAAGGTTTAAGGCGAGGCAACCTACTTTTCAGTCATCATACGTTTGGGGGCCGCTATTATTTTAGGAGTGGTCTGATTTCAAAGTTTTTCTTTTCTCGTCTTACATAGAAAAATTAGGTTTTACATGGCTTTAATTATAATTGTTGAGGGTCTTTATACATCAGCTCAATATCTAAACACAGCCACAGCCGTCGTCAGCACACACTTTATCGACTAATCTTGTCTCTCATATTTACCTCGGATGTTCGTATCTATGTATATAAAAACTAATGTATGTGTGTTTGTCCTTTATGCATTACAAAACCACTCATCGTATTACCGTGAAACTTTGGGAAGTTATAATAATTCACTCCCGTGGAGGTTTCTGGTATGGTTTTATTCACTTCCAACTCAAGGGCTCCTCCACCGCAGTGGCCTTTAAAGTTTCGATGATACTTTCATGGAGTTACTGCATTTATTTAGCACCATCAACTGTTAGATAAAAATAAATAAAATTAACACTTTTGAAATAAGGCACTGTAAGTGATAATTATTGAAATTCAACATTTAAAATAAACTAAAACATTACTGTTGATATGTTAATTCCGTAGTAAAGCAAGAGTAAGCAACTGGTATTAAATGAAAAATATGTCTCTTGATTAGTCGACCTTAGTAACAAAAACTGATCTTGTTCATTTCATTCGCAAAACGTATTTATTTGACCATAGCTTTACTGTGTTTATATATCGGCGTTGTAATTATAAATCAGTAAAATTAAAATAATTCTATGATATAGCAGTTGGGGTTCCAAGTCTAATCTGATAAAAAAATTATAAATCATTCAACAAAATCGGCTCCAAAATCTCTCTTACTCATTTTGAAAACCGGTATTGTTATGACTCTGCTTGAGCCAACTTAAGTGTAATGTGAGGGGCAGGACCATGAAGCTTCTACAGAATGTTGCAACCATAGTCAAATTGCGTTTAAATTTATCCTCTTAGGCGCACGGTGAAGTTTTGCTGCTTAGTTGTGAGCTGGTTGCAAGGCCCAGGAATATTCAATTAACTAACCATAAACCAAGTTAATGAACGACTCAATTACAATACATATCACTACTATAATTTATTCATCTGCATAAAATAATTGGAGTTGTGCTTCGTACAGTTTAATAGCCTATTTTACAATGAATGTATTTGAAGTATTTCATTCACTAAAATAATTTCTTATAATTGTATTAATCTGATTTTTTCTAGTCGTGCGTAACTCAGTTTAAGTATAATTATTTTTGGGGAAGAGTGAGTTTTATAGAATATGTTAACGCTTATTGAGGCTATTTCTATATGTAATGGTTTATGGTAGTCTAAATATTGTAGTTAAGAGTAGTGAGTATTGCTAAATCAGGCAATCCCTATATTTATAAGTATTCACATTGAAAACATGATTTCCACTGTGATTTTGGGCAGATTTATGTATCCTGATTGGGTTCTTTTGTTATTTTGATAAACTAATCTATCAATAGCTAAGATAAATTGTTCTGTACTTAAAAATCAAGTTATCATCAATGTTGATTATCATTACTGTATAGTGATTTATTAATCAATATCTATATATTCACTATTTATTTTGTGAATCCCTCTGAGGAAGATGTACGTGGTTTTTCGAAATCGATCCATGGTATTTGTACATTTTTTCCTTATCTTGAAGTATATTTGTACATTTTGCACTTATACTGTAGTACATTTGTGCTTATATTGTGATATGTATATTTGTGCATTTTGCACTTATACTGTAGTATATTTGTGCATTTTGCACTTATACTGTAGTACATTTGTGCTTATACTGTGATATATTTGTGCATTTTGCACTTATACTGTAGTACATTTGTGCTTATATTGTGATATATTTGTGCATTTTGCACTTATACTGTAGTATATTTATTTGTGCATTTTGCACTTATACTGTAGTATATTTGTGCTTATATTGTGATATATTTGTGCATTTTGCACTTATACTGTAGTACATTTGTGCTTTTTGTGCTTATATTGTGATATATTTGTGCATTTTGCACTTCTACTGTAGTATATTTGTGCCTTTTGTGTTTAGATTGTGATATATTTGTGCATTTTGCACTTATACTGTATTATATTTGTGCTTTTTTTGCTTATACTGTATTGTGATATATTTGTGCAATTTGTGTTTATATTGTAATTTATTTGTGCATTTTGCACTTATACTGTAGTATATTTGTGCATTTTGCACTTATACTGTAGTATATTTGTGCATTTTGCACTTGTAATGTAGTATATTTGTGCTTATATTGTAATATATTTGTGTTGTGTGACGTTCACTTTACTGTAAATAATCTGACAACTGTACGTGTACATTGTGTTATTTTATACTAAATACGCGAACCCAATTTGCATGATCTAAATCTCTTGACTACTGAATTCACAACATTAGCAGCATTAATACAAATAATGGACGGGGGCACCCGAGGTGCGACATGGACTACCTGAGGGTCATAATTGGACACTCGAGGTGCGACATGCAGCGAAAGAGAACCCAAAACTAACACTCGAGGTGCGACATGGCGCTTCGGCTAGCAGTGTGGCCGTGTTGGTCTGGCGGCTAATAGTTGATATATTTACAGTGATAAAATTATCTGAAAACTACAGCCATACAATGAGACACATGATTAACGATGATTCAATAATTAATCATCGCTCAATGACAATTATTTATAGTTTAACTTAAACAAAGAAATTTATTACAATAAAATTGTTTAACGGCGTCAAATAGTTTACAAATTTGGTTGTTAGGTTGTTAAAAAAAAAGGTTAGATTAGGTTAGGTTAGGTTAGGTTAGCTAATAATAATCTATTTAGCTATGTAAAGCAGATCGGAGTGTTCAGAAAAAATTATAGTTCTACTACTTTTTATTGAAATAAAAATAATTGTATTTCCGGAAAATATTGATTCCTTTTAAGTGTGAAAGTATGTATTTAATTACACTAGTTATTGAAATGGTGTGATTATCCTAGTAACGTAGGTCCTATTTTGTATATATATATATATATATATATATATATATATATATTATATTTATGGACACAGAGAGAGAGAGCGCGTCTACAACCCCGCAACCCTTCGCCAGGCTACCTGAGGTGGCATGTCGCACCTCGAGTGCCAGTTATATGGCCCTTTGGGTCGCTGGGATTAACACAGGTAGTCCATGTCGCACCTCGAGTGCCACCTAATGGACCACTGACAAAATTACTACCTTCCACAGGCTGACGTTGGACGTGACGAACTAACTACGTAGACAGTAGATCTTATATGTATACATACTTTTTTTAACGTTACCATTCTATTAAGAAAAAATTCCAGAAACATTACAAATAACAGAATTACAGAATAGTATATTGCAGTTCTGAGCTTTATAAATTAATAATATCACAAAAATAGCGTAATATTAAAACGCACTTACGTGAATTCACATACAGACAGACTCGCCACTCACGAAATGTAATTTTCTCACATGTAATTGCTTCACTCATTGACTTACTCCTACATTCATTTTTCGAGTACAAATATAATGGGTAAAGCATTGTACTCGCCTATGTAGCCTAAGTAACAAATTCTCTTTTTCCCTGTCTCATATTTTGCTTGAAGAAGACGTTGTAACTATTAATGCCTGTTTTAAGACTTGTTCAGAGGTTAGAAAGTACAATTAGTTAGAAATGAATGCGTAGAAACAACTACTGTTGTGCAGCAACTTCAGTACGCCGTGCGCACGCGTAATCAACTGCTACCGCTCAAAGAAATGTTTACTGTCTTCTTTAAACCCTCAGTTAAACCCCTAGTACTATTGTAGCTGAGATAGCAGTGGGCGCCATTCGGCGGTACGCTACCAACTTGTTTTTAAATTGTGACTATTTTAATTTAATGTCATTAATTTTTTGTATATAGCTAAAATTTCAATTTTATGAAGTTTGGAAAATAATTTGCATCTGAAAATATTTGTTACATTTAACATTAAAAAATATTTTCAGTGTATAGTTTATGTCGAAAAAAACGCATAAAATCGCTTTTTCGACAAATGTTTAAAAATCTAAATTTTAAGTAATATATTTTGTAATTTATATACATTAGGAGGTTACTTACTTTAACATTTATTATTTTATAGCCACTCCATAAAGAGTTGATCCTCTGTTTGGGAGTGGTCTGTTCTGTTGTGAGTCTATTTTTGACGTTGCGAATTGCTCACTAAATCTGCGAAGAAGGCCAGACTAGCAATCTGTGTACATGCACATAGAGTACATAAATAGATGTGTGACTTGTTTGCTCGTTTAGCGAGCGTACATTCCGCGGCATTCCGCCAGCTGGCCGCTGTACGCCAAACTCCAAGCATCATTGTACGTAATTTTCCAATTAAACCAGACTTTATTTTTGAAGAATGATAAACTGTCTTTGTGCACTACTTTAGTTTCCACTTTACGTTGGTATGTTTTGAAGAAATATTCGTTACTTTAAGGGACTTTGAATTAACGTTTCAACCAAGGCGGACAACACTTTAGTATTTATAGTGTTTTTGTATCAATTATTGTCCAGAAATAAGGCCATAAAGTAGTTGCCGCTTTGGGTAGGTTAAGGCTAATGCTTTGGCCTGCGGAGGGCAAGGTCCAAGGTTCGAATTCCAACTAAGCTAACGGCACTTCACTCGCTTCACTCGTTCAATAAAGTTCTAACACATGCCTGTAGGCCCATATGAACCGGTGGTTGAAGTTTTAATTTTTAAGATACATAAATTATATCATTTGTTCAGGCGTGGTGAACTGAATGTTTTAGTTATATAAGTTACTTTAAGCCAGGATAGAATTAAATATGTTTTATATCAGTAATAGCAAACTTCTTCATTAAGTTACTTCCACATGAGTACCTTGTTTACGCCTATTTAGTCCACTGAACCATTCTATTGTAACTAATTGCGGGGATCCGTCCACTTATAATTTGTTCATGACAATTGAGGTGTCTTTCTTGCACTACAGGTATTGAGGAGTGAAAGGAAGACTAGTGGGTCTGGTTATGACCAATAAAATATAATAGTATTCTTTTATGTGAGAAAGTTTTAAGCGTTACTCATAATGTCAAGAACACGATAAACTCATAAAATTGACGGCAGGATCAGGTCTTGAGAGCAGGTTGTATCAGCATTAAGATAGTTTCTTATGGAAGTGTATTAATAACCAATAAGTAGGTCACCTTTTTATGGCCATTTCTTGCTCTATTCATCTGTTCTGAACGGTTGTGGCAGACTCATCAAGTTACTGAAACTTCTTGAAAGTTGAATGAATAAGTAATGTTTCCTGAGACAAGTGCCTTATTCAACAATAAATTCATTGTTAAAGCCTCCTGAGCTGGTATATATAACAAAAAATAAGGTTAACGTACCTTTGTCGTCTTCATGTTTTGAATTTGACTGTTTTGACTACGTACAGTGGATATGACCATGGAGTTATTGCTCTGAAACCGGTAGTTCAATAAAATATTTTGTAGCTAAAGACGACAAAGGTACGTTAACCTTATTATTTGTTCAACAATAAATGTGATATGGCTGATAATTTTTCTTTTTTCTCTTTGTTGTCCGTGGTTTGTCGTCTTTGGTTTGAGATATGCGGTATAAATTCCCGCCGTTTTTAAAGGCGTTAGAACTGCATTTATATGTTTGACATTGAAAGTGTTTGTCTACCAAGCAGTTCTGACAGACAAGCCCGTTCAGTGGAAGTTGTCGGCCCACCGCACGCCATGCTCTGGTTGCCCTTCTCTCGTTGTTGCCATTTACATACAGTGTTGCCAACTTTAATGTTTGTGGAAAACTACATGTTAGTAAACAGGTTGAGTGTGAATCGACGAAGTGAGGTTAATTGAAGCTTACAAAAAGTGGAATTACATGAAACTTGGAGTTATTAAAAATTCGTGCCAATGTAATTAATTAGCATGCAAGTAGAGTAAAAAGAAGAATGAAAGGAAGAACCCCGGTGCTATAAACAGTTGCATCTGAAACAATCAATAGTTTTACTTAATTTTGCATCAGGAGAGCAATTTTAAATGTTTTAACATGACATGGACATGACATGACTGAGAACTTTTAATTATACATACTTTAATGCAAATTGATTCGCAAAACTTGTGAATATTTTGTGACTGCAATTTAAAATCATTGTTAGCAAAATTCTCAAGTAAAACTCCTCCGTTCTGAGAAATCACAATTAGTAACACACACCCCTGGGTAACTGAAGGGTAATCGAAACAAAAGATAAGCATTGCAAAAAGTTAGTTTTCCGTATTTACCAATATTTGAAAGATATTTTGCTATCCCTATTTAATATTTTAATATGTAATGTATTTAATTTATGTTAGGTTAAATTATATTCAGAATGACTTGGTATTACGACAGTATAATATTATCACAGTTATGACCTTGTTAATGCTGTAAAGTTTGATGGCAATAAAGGATCATTATTATACAATATTTGTACAATTACTTAACCTGATATACCTAATTAACCATTCAAAGATTGCGGACGTTTATAATTATAAAAATTATTTCCATTTTTAACAACTTATTGTTTTTTGCGATTCCATCAATAGTCGCATTGTAAAAGTCTATCTATATTATTTATTTGGTTATGATGGTTCGAAAATATCAAATTAACCGTAGTTAAATGACGGTAACAATTGATTGTACAATGGTTAAAGAGCTCTTTGATGTTATTGTATATATATATTTACTACAATAACAGTAATCATAATCCTTGTTCCTCCGTAAACATTGTTACCAACCTTACACAATCCAGCTGTTTGATGTTATTGTATATATATATATATTTTTTTTTTACTACAATAACAGTAATCATAATCCTTGTTCCTCCGTAAACATTGTTACCAACCTTACACAATCCAGCTGATTGTTAGGTACTAAAACAAAACTACTAATATTACATGAATGTTGGAACTTAATCGACACAATAGCTCTGTCCACCTCAGATCTTAACACACCATTTAATGTCACAGGCATCTCAACTAATGTTGATGCCTTTATTTATATATTTACTATTATTATTTTTTATAATTAATAAACTTAGTTTTGAATTCCATATTTACATATTAGTTTAGACTTTAGCTTACTTGAAAACAAGAATCCGTCTTTCACTATTGGGAATTGTTGCTTCTGTGCACCGTTTATTTCTGTTAGTAGCTATCATGTTTTATGGAATTTTCTTAATTTATTCAAGTTAAGGTATCTAAAAGAAGAAAACATTAAAAATTACAGTTAGTATTGCTTTACTAATACATAACTGTTTACATCCTGTAAAAGTATAGTTAGCTAGTCCATTAACAACTTCCATCAGCATGTCCAGAAAAAGGTAAAAAATAGTTGAGCCACAGAGAAGAAAGAAACAGAGGTCACATCCAATAGTGCGTGAATGTGTGTCGAGTAGTTATTTCTCCAGTTTACCATGCGATGACAATACAGTGCCAGCACCTTGTCAGTCCCTCCCTTATTCCCCCGAAATCTATAAGTATAAACGTAATAGTTATTATTACATATGTATAAAGATGTACATTAGTTGTAATCTATTTATAACAGCTACTGAGGGTTGCTATGGCCATAAGAAAGCTACCTCACTTATCATTTGACATGGATCTGCAGGCCTGTACGTGAACCTTATTCAAGTAATGAAGCACTGACCGTTAGTTCAGTTAGAGATTCGAACTTGGAATGGGCCGTCCCCAGTCCGAAGCCTTAGCCACTGAGATACCAAGCCGTCAAACTTCAGTTAAACGACCAAACTATGATCGAGAAATAGCATGAAAAACTCGATAAGAGTGAGTTTTCTTAAAACGTTTACTTACACCAATCGTTTGAAGTCATAGAAAACGTCTTCCGAATTCCAATTTCCTCAATAGAGAGAATGAAATGTGAAATACTGCCTTTAGCCTTTACTGCCGTTACGATCAGTTCAGGTCAGAGAGGAATCCTGTCCAAAATTGGAGCTGTCGTTTATAAATTTATTAAAAAATTAAGAATATAATTATTTACCAATATACAATATATCCGTCTCAACTTTACAAGCTGAAGATTAATTAAATAAATTAAGTAACTGTATTAGATTACTGTTGAAACCTTCAACTTCAGTAGAGTGGAGCGCTACTGAACTTGAATGTAAAAAAAATTTTAAAAATGCTCACAACCTTTCTTAATGAACGTTATGAAACATCTACCCTCCTCAATATTACAAACACCATTGTTTACATTCCAACAGCTGTTAAAAAGTTTTGTGAAGGATTTGTTAAGTTTGGATATTTAAGGTTAGGTTTATAAAAAGTGTTTTATGTGTTAAAATGGTATTTTTTCGCTAAATATATTACATATTCGTTCTAAAAGTAAATTAAAACGCAATAATGTTAATTTTAAATTTGAAGTTTCTAAGGTTTTTCCAATTTTGTTAGTCTTATTATATACTGATTTTCACTATTGGTACAAACCTGTATCTATTTACGTCGATACACATTTTGTGTGACATATAATCAGTTCGATCATTTATATGATTTATGATTGATGGCAATTAAAAATTATAATGAAAATAGTTGTAAACAATAAATATGGGCTTTCACTACTATTTATTTTATAATAGTCGTACAAATTATAAAATAAATCTCTAAATAAATTATCTTTCGTAATGTTCTTTAATTTTTGTATTCTCTTTATTCTTCAGTAATTAATTTGTAAATTTAATTTAGTTTACAGTTTTATGAATGACAGTGTGGTTTATAATAATTCTTTAGAATTCTCTCCAGTAGACTGGAAGGCCAATCAAGAACGCCGTGTGGAAGCGCGGAATTATTACTGGAGTGGAAATCCATCAAAGCTCAATGGGTCGGAAATTGGGTAATTTGGCGCCCTTTACACTGCCGAGCCTACTGTTAAATAAATTGGTTAACTAAACAAATTCTCAAATATTTGTTTAGTTAACCAATTAATTACGTATACTTCGTAGTATGACGTATACTTCGTAGTATGACGTATACTTCATAGTATGACGTATAGTTTACAGTATGATGTATACTTTATAGTATGACGTATGCTTTATAGTATGGTGTATACTTTATAGTATGGTGTATACTTTATAGTATGACGTATACTTCGTAGTATGACGTATACTTCGTAGTATGACGTGTACTTCATAGTATGACGTATAGTTTACAGTATGATGTATACTTTATAGTATGACGTATGCTTTATAGTATGGTGTATACTTTATAGTATGGTGTATACTTTATAGTATGACGTATACTTATAGTCGTATACGTATACTCGTAAAAATTCAGCTAGGTTTTGTACTATACAAATAGATCAATATATGTTGTGATCCCACCCGAAGTCTACAAAACTAGTTTCCACAACTGAAAGGGACTCTGCTTTTTAAGCACCGTTTATTTTTATAAGATGAACTACAGTATGTGTAACATTAATGAAAATAATTGATCATTCGTTCAGTATTAATTTCTATATGAAAATATGACTCTAAATGCCATTCTTTATGTCAAGCTTTTCATTTTGGTAGAAAATATCTAGGAATTATAGCAGGGCAGTTGTAAAGCTACAACCGTGACATGCGAGATAGGAGTGTAGTGTGGACGTAAGGAGGGATGCGAAAGCGATGCGGCAAACGCACCAAACAATTTAGTGAAAGAATGTTTGGTTGTTTCTATTCCAATTGTATCGTTTTTTTTTTTTTTATTCTGTCAATTGATAACTCCACTTGCATTGACCTTGCAACACTTTGGTTCACCAATCAATCGTAACTGGCACAAATTCTCCCTTTACCTTTATTACGTCAGATCGAACGTTTAATGTTTTTGCCCGTAAAAAATGTTATGAATAAAAGTTATTAAAGTCAGGTACATGCGGTCTTTACTGAAATATTTTAAATTGTTATTCACATATTTTCTACAAATGTAATCAAAATCAATAAAACAGTTTTTGAGAAAATTCCATTTTTGTATGTATGAGAAAAATCAATAAATCCCATTTTGTCAATGTTTTCCATAAAAATAAAAAAACTAAAATTTCAAAAAGTTAAAAAATGGTCTGGAGGTTACATACATACCAATTTTTATAAAAATCGACCCATCCTTTTCGTCCTCAGCGAAGTGTACATACGTACGCACGCTCGCACGCGCGCGCGCGCACGCACGGACACCAACATTGTTTTTTTTTTTTTATTATTTTTTCACCTGTTAGGTTCAGAGGGCCCTAAAATGGATTTTTAGACCATCTTGTAAAAACTTGTTTTGCCGATAACAATACTTTCTTTATTTTAACGCACATGGGATAAAGTAAACATGAAGCTAATGAGCTTATATTTTTACTATAAATAAAAATCAGACAAGGGCACAAAAACATTATATATTGTAGTGTAGTAACCATGTACATGTGAACAACTCCGAGCTGAATATTCTGTTTTTATTCTTATGAGCTAAAAGTCACTATATTTAGTCGGTCCTGTAAATTATTAGCGCAATGCAGGTTTATTGCTGATAGTAAACTTGTTTTCTGTTTAGTTTATAATTTGAAATTTCATCTTATTTTGGCCGTGATAATAAATTAGTGTTAGTTTTATTTGCGGATAGATTAGATATTATTACTCGAATAGCTGAAAGTTTAATATTAGTTAGAAATGATTCGATTATTTAGTTCAATAAAATAACCGAATGATAAAAAACATAACTGTTTAGTTGGTTATAAAAACAATAGGTTATTTTGCAGTAAGTGGATACGTTTTTTTAATACGTTGATAGGAATAAATATTGTAAAGTTAGGTAGAATATAATAATATAACTCATCAGGTAAAACATATAATGTTGTCTCCCCATAGCACGGTCGAGGTGCTGACCTGTGAAGAGCTGATGAGGCGAGAGAGAGACGCAGTTGGTGCGTTGGCCGGAAGTGGTCGCTTCTCTATCTGAAGGATGTCCGACATCGATAACTCTACAGTATATCGCCGTGAACAAGGAATAATCATAAACACTGCGCGTTCCCTTGTATAAGCTTATTCATATTAACTTTTATTGTAGAAATGGATTATGAAAGAGAGAAAGAATTTATTTCATTTTTTTTATACTACACAACGTTACAAACATTTATATGCTACATAATAATGATATGCAATATTGTGTATAGAGAAATAAAAGAATTAAATTAAACGTACATAAAATATAAAGTATTCAGGACCCTAATTTTAGGTTCAATTTCTTAGGGTTAAAAAATATTGTAGCGTTCAGATTAACAGTTTACGATCTTCTTTAAAAATGCTACTTCTTAATATGGAATATTTACACATTGTGTAAAACTTACATATAAATAACATAAAGTATACATGTATATAGTAAAACGTTTAAACATAGTAAACAGAAAGGAAACAGAAGCTCAATGAACATAAATTTTCTTAAAACATAAATTGCTATCAAATCTAACCACGAGCAGTTTTTTTTCATTCAGTTAGGTTTCTGTATGAAATAAAAATGCAACATTATCTAATTTTAGTAACCTCATTTTTAATATTTAAAAAATATAATTATATAATTGTTAATTAGCTAGCTTGATATGATCTTTCATTTTTAGCAAATTTGGCTCGAAAAACTACACTTAAATAAAAAAATTCTGAATTTCCGAATAAATTTTGCTAAAGATATCTAAATACATTCTAATTATTTACTTTTCTATTTGTTCAGAAACCAAGTCTCTAAGAGTAATTTTAGATGAAACATTGTCCTGGAAAAGGCACATACAGCAGTTGTTGAAGAGACTGAGCTCAGCAGTGTATGCCATTAATATGTTGAAAGATACGTGTAGTTTGGATATCTTGCTAGACGTTTACAGAGGATACTTTGAAAGCTTGACTCGCTATGTGATGCGTTTTGTGGATCTTCTTCATCTGTGGACAAAGTCTCCAAAGCACAAACAAAATCATCAGAAGAATCGTTGGTTTACGCTAATCCCACCCTTGTCGTGAAGTATTTTTTCAATATAAACTGTTTACAGTTCCATCTATATATATATATATATATATATATATATATTCCGTTTTAACTTTGACTTACAACAACCTTAGTTTTTTTTCTAAGTATAGAGTCTAATATAGAAACAAGATTATAGCATTCATTATATTATTCTATCCATAAAACTACAACGTTTGAAAAGTGGACACATTATGGTGGAGTTAGGTTATTTAATAACCTATCCCAAAAATTAAAAAAGTAAGATTTTTTAAAATAAAAAAATGTGTGTGTGTTTTATAAATAATTCATCAAAACGAATGCCGTTTTCGATTTCAGCGTGAAATTCTACATAATAATGTGCCATATAAGTCGCATTTCAGAAAAAAATGTTTTTGTAAATTTTTACATACACTAAAGTGTTGCCAAATTGCCAAAAGCGCAATTCAGGAGAAAGTTAAAAACGCTTTTGGAAACTAATGATTTTTATCCTACAAAGGAGTATTATCAATTTAAAAGCTAGGTGGTGTATTTGAGTGGTCTAGATGTACAAAGCTATAATACTGTACGTATATTTTCATGTTTTTTGACAAAGTTTATTTAGGTACTTAATTATGATTATTTTGGAATTGGATTTAAGAACTTGATGATCTATAATATATGTATCAAATGTATTTTGTGTACAAATATATATGCTAATAAATAATTTGAATTTGAATAAAGTATGAAAATAATTACTGTATATGACAGCTGTGCAGTTTTCTCTCGCCTAACAAAATATAAACACTTTGTATTATATGGGTCAAGAATTTGCTATATTTTCACGAGAATTACAATTTTTATCCAAAAATGTGGAAATCTCAATGTCACAACTATTAGTATTTTAGACATATTTCCGTTATTTTAAACGTTTGTTTAGTCATACGTTTTATAATTCTCCGTGGTTTTTGCGCTGAACACGAATTTTATAACTTGTTTGGTGTAATAATTATTTCTCTAGATATTAAGGAAAAACTACTTTCTCGGTGAATTGAAATTAGCGGCCATTAAAAGATCATTATAAAGCCTAACTATTAACTACAAAAAAGCTAATTTGCGTATATTGTCGCCGGAGGGACGGAGGCCAGGCACCCGAATTTAACGCAAATTTTTGTGAAGGATTTGTTAAGTTTGGATATTTAAGGTTAGGTTTATAAAAAGTGTTTTATGTGTTAAAATGGTATTTTTTCGCTAAATATATTACATATTCGTTCTAAAAGTAAATTAAAACGCAATAATGTTAATTTTAAATTTGAAGTTTCTAAGGTTTTTCCAATTTTGTTAGTCTTATTATATACTGATTTTCACTATTGGTACAAACCTGTATCTATTTACGTCGATACACATTTTGTGTGACATATAATCAGTTCGATCATTTATCTGATTTATGATTGATGGCAATTAAAAATTATAATGAAAATAGTTGTAAACAATAAATATGGGCTTTCACTACTATTTATTTTATAATAGTCGTACAAATTATAAAATAAATCTCTAAATAAATTATCTTTCGTAATGTTCTTTAATTTTTGTATTCTCTTTATTCTTCAGTAATTAATCTGTAAATTTAATTTAGTTTACAGTTTTATGAATGACAGTGTGGTTTATAATAATTCTTTAGAATTCTCTCCAGTAGACTGGAAGGCAAATCAAGAACGCCGTGTGGAAGCGCGGAATTATTACTGGAGTGGAAATCCATCAAAGCTCAATGGGTCGGAAATTGGGTAATTTGGCGCCCTTTACACTGCCGAGCCTACTGTTAAATAAATTGGTTAACTAAACAAATTCTCAAATATCGTCTTTAGTTTTACAAAAAGAAAATAATACAATCAAACAAATATTTTCTTGATTAGTAAATTACGTGTTGGTGTAAATACAATACAAGTGAACGTCACACAACACAAATATATTACGTGTTGGTATAAATACAGTACAAGTGAACGTCACTAAACATAAATACATTACAATATAAGCACAAAATGCACAAATAGTATGGCGATTGCTTTCGGAAACCACGTTTACCTTTCTCAGGCCAGAGGGATTAACAAAAAAAGATACCGAAATCGATCACTGAATATTTGTAAAATTTTAACATATATTGTAATACATTTGTTTTTTGTGACTTTCATTTGTACTGTAAAATTTAACCTAAAAGATGACTATCAATTCAAAAATAATCATTGTGGGAATTTACATGTCTCCCAGTGGAAATGAAGAAATTTTCTTTTCCAAATTTGAATCATTGTTGACTAAACTAACGTCCCATAAACACAAATATGTTATAATGGGCGACTTTAATATAGATGCACTGAACAACAATAATCCAAACACAAAAAGACTAGTCGATATACTAAGATCGTTTGGCCTTGAGTTGTTAATCGATACACCGACGCGAGTGTCTGCAACAACTCAAACAGCAATCGACAATGTCATATCAAATATTTCGAGTGTCGCGGCATGCGTGGTCAATACTGCCATTTCGGACCACTATGGCCAAGAGGCTGTAATTAGTGGAAATAAAATAAAAAGGGAGCCCAAAATTAGCAAAACAATAAGAGACATAAGGCCAAGTAACATTGCTCTCCTCAACACCTCCCTTTCAAAAGAAAAGTGGCGATGCATTGATTCATCGCAGACAGTCGAGCAAAATTTTAAATATTTTACAGACTGTTTAAATTTTTACCTAAATACATGCTGTCCTATAAAAACAATTAAAACATTTCCTAAGAAGGCGAATAATAAATGGATCACTAGAGGCATCTTGGTTTCAAGAGAAAAGCTCAAGTTTTACTCTGAAATCTACAAAACTACCTCAAACGAAAATTTTAAATTGTTTTTCCAAAAATACAAAAACATTTACAGAAAGGTGATCCAGGCAGCTAAAGCTTATGACGTCTCCAAAGCAATAGAATCATCAAAAAATCTTTCAAAAACTGTTTGGAGTGTCATAAACAATAATAAAAAAGAATTGAAACAAATTAAAGTTAAAATTGGGGAAAGGCTTGTGGAGGATGAGGTGGGGGTAGCAAACGAGTTTAACAGATACTTCGCCTCTGTTGCTTGTGAGTCGAGATCCCGCCCATCATCTTCACAAGACCCCCATACATGTAGGAGGAGCCCAGTTTCGTCAATGGCACTGACTCTTGCAGTAGAGGAAGAGCTCAAAAATACTATTCAGCAGCTCCCAGCGAAAAAATCCAACGACATTAATCTTGTGTCCATGTGGCTCATTAAACAATGTTCAAACCATATCATTAAACCATTAACACAATTAATAAACCAGTCTTTCGAAAATGGAGTTTTTCCCTCGCTCCTTAAAACAGCAAAAGTCACACCAATTTTTAAGAAAGAAGATTGACTCTACAAATAATTATAGGCCGGTCTCGATTTTGCCAGTTATAAGCAAAATATTCGAAAAACTTTAATCAGATTGACGCAATTTTTAAACAGACACAACCTACTTTCTGACAGCAAATTCGGCTTCAGGAAAAACAAATCGACTGTAGACGCAGTGGTGAGTCTTGTCGAAAAGGTTGTAGAGGGGTTGGAAGGTCAAAACAGCGCACTTAGTGTGTTTCTTGACTTGTCCAAAGCTTTTGACTGTGTTGACCACGCTAAGCTGCTCGACAAACTGGAATCTTATGGCGTCAGAGGCGTACCACTCGAGTGGCTTCGCTCATTTCTAAGCGGACGGTACCAAGTAGTCCAAATTGCAGACAAACTCTCTGAACCGATTGAAATGAGATATGGAGTCCCACAGGGTTCAGTACTCAGTCCGATCTTGTTCTTGATCTATGTAAACGACATAGGACCATCACTATTCCATGGTAAACCCATCCAGTATGCTGATGACACAACCCTTTTTTTCATTAATGAATCAAAATCGATCTTGGAACAGCAAACCTTTGTTGATTTAAATAGCTGCGTTCAATATTTCAATAGCCTCAATCTCGAAGTGAACCCCGCAAAGTGCAATTTCTTGTCTTTCGCGTTGCGACAACAGGAGGACATTGAGAGACCAACCGTTTGGTTGGGGGACACCATGCTAGAGGATGCGTTGAGTTCAAAATTCCTGGGAATACACCTGGATCGAGGGTTGACCTGGAGCCGTCACATTGACCAAGTTTGTACCAAATTGGCCTCAGGCATTTATGTTTTGAGAGCCATAGCCAAATACTGCCCAACTCATATCCTGATAACGGCGTATTATGGTTTGATTTACCCCCATCTTACCTACGGTTTGGTTCTATGGGGAGCTTCCGCAAACAATCATTTCAGTAGGGTGTTCAAATTGCAAAAACGAGCTATTCGTATTATAGCGCATTTAAGGTTCAGAGAATCCTGCAAAGATTCATTCAAACAACTGCAACTGTTGACCCTGCCCTGCCTCTATATACTGGAAACAACCTTATTTTATGTCTCTAAGGGAAACATGATAAGGGGACGAGACATACATACGTACAATACGAGGGGCAGGGACAACTACCGAACTGGGAGACACAGGACGGTAGTTCACGAACGCTTGCTCTTATATGCGGGTGTCCGATTTGTTAACAAGTTGCATGACTGGGAGACCACATAATTAAAGACTTACAACCGATGCTGGGGGGGGGGGGGGGGAATTGGCATGAGTAAATGGAGGATGCAATGTATGTATGACTGAGGTGTTACTGTGGTGTATATGGTAAAAATTATAGTTAGTATAGTCTTGACAATTGCTATGCATTTATTGTAATGTTCCTGGCAATAAAAAAAAAAAAAAATATTTGATTTGATTTGACTAAATACTGATTCTTTTATTATCTGTAAGAATCAGTAAATACTTATCAGTAACAATCTTGCCTATGTTTACCTGGTGAAGATTTTCACTTTATAGTATGACGTATACTTTGTAATATGACGTATACTTTATATTATGTCGTATACTTTGTAGTATGACGTATACTTTATAGTATGACGTATACTTTGTATTATAGCGTATACTTTGTAGAATGGCGTATACTTTGTAGTATGACGTATACTTTATTGTATAACGTATACTTTATATTATTACGTATACTTTATAGTATGACGTATACTTCTTAGTATGACGTATACTTCATAGTATGACGTATAGTTTACAGTATGATGTATACTTTATAGTATGACGTATGCTTTATAGTATGGTGTATACTTTATAGTATGGTGTATACTTTATAGTATGACGTATACTTATAGTCGTATACGTATACTCGTAAAAATTCAGCTAGGTTTTGTACTATACAAATAGATCAATATCTGTTGTGATCCCACCCGAAGTCTACAAAACTAGTTTCCACAACTGAAAGGGACTCTGCTTTTTAAGCACCGTTTATTTTTATAAGATGAACTACAGTATGTGTAACATTAATGAAAATAATTGATCATTCGTTCAGTATTAATTTCTATATGAAAATATGACTCTAAATGCCATTCTTTATGTCAAGCTTTTCATTTTGGTAGAAAATATCTAGGAATTATAGCAGGGGAGTTGTAAAGCTACAACCGTGACATGCGAGATAGGAGTTTAGTGTGGACGTAAGGAGGGATGCGAAAGCGATGCGGCAAACGCACCAAACAATTTAGTGAAAGAATGTTTGGTTGTTTCTATTCCAATTGTATCGTTTTTTTTTTTTTTATTCTGTCAATTGATAACTCCACTTGCATTGACCTTGCAACACTTTGGTTCACCAATCAATCGTAACTGGCACAAATTCTCCCTTTACCTTTATTACGTCAGATCGAACGTTTAATGTTTTTGCCCGTAAAAAATGTTATGAATAAAAGTTATTAAAGTCAGGTACATGCGGTCTTTACTGAAATATTTTAAATTGTTATTCACATATTTTCTACAAATGTAATCAAAATCAATAAAACAGTTTTTGAGAAAATTCCATTTTGTATGTATGAGAAAAATCAATAAATCCCATTTTGTCAATGTTTTCCATAAAAATAAAAAAACTAAAATTTCAAAAAGTTAAAAAATGGTCTGGAGGTTACATACATACCAATTTTTATAAAAATCGACCCATCCTTTTCGTCCTCAGCGAAGTGTACATACGTACGCACGCTCGCACGCGCGCGCGCGCACGCACGGACACCAACATTGTTTTTTTTTTTTTATTATTTTTTCACCTGTTAGGTTCAGAGGGCCCTAAAATGGATTTTTAGACCATCTTGTAAAAACTTGTTTTGCCGATAACAATACTTTCTTTATTTTAACGCACATGGGATAAAGTAAACATGAAGCTAATGAGCTTATATTTTTACTATAAATAAAAATCAGACAAGGGCACAAAAACATTATATATTGTAGTGTAGTAACCATGTACATGTGAACAACTCCGAGCTGAATATTCTGTTTTTATTCTTATGAGCTAAAAGTCACTATATTTAGTCGGTCCTGTAAATTATTAGCGCAATGCAGGTTTATTGCTGATAGTAAACTTGTTTTCTGTTTAGTTTATAATTTGAAATTTCATCTTATTTTGGCCGTGATAATAAATTAGTGTTAGTTTTATTTGCGGATAGATTAGATATTATTACTCGAATAGCTGAAAGTTTAATATTAGTTAGAAATGATTCGATTATTTAGTTCAATAAAATAACCGAATGATAAAAAACATAACTGTTTAGTTGGTTATAAAAACAATAGGTTATTTTGCAGTAAGTGGATACGTTTTTTTAATACGTTGATAGGAATAAATATTGTAAAGTTAGGTAGAATATAATAATATAACTCATCAGGTAAAACATATAATGTTGTCTCCCCATAGCACGGTCGAGGTGCTGACCTGTGAAGAGCTGATGAGGCGAGAGAGAGACGCAGTTGGTGCGTTGGCCGGAAGTGGTCGCTTCTCTATCTGAAGGATGTCCGACATCGATAACTCTACAGTATATCGCCGTGAACAAGGAATAATCATAAACACTGCGCGTTCCCTTGTATAAGCTTATTCATATTAACTTTTATTGTAGAAATGGATTATGAAAGAGAGAAAGAATTTATTTCATTTTTTTATACTACACAACGTTACAAACATTTATATGCTACATAATAATGATATGCAATATTGTGTATAGAGAAATAAAAGAATTAAATTAAACGTACATAAAATATAAAGTATTCAGGACCCTAATTTTAGGTTCAATTTCTTAGGGTTAAAAAATATTGTAGCGTTCAGATTAACAGTTTACGATCTTCTTTAAAAATGCTACTTCTTAATATGGAATATTTACACATTGTGTAAAACTTACATATAAATAACATAAAGTATACATGTATATAGTAAAACGTTTAAACATAGTAAACAGAAAGGAAACAGAAGCTCAATGAACATAAATTTTCTTAAAACATAAATTGCTATCAAATCTAACCACGAGCAGTTTTTTTCATTCAGTTAGGTTTCTGTATGAAATAAAAATGCAACATTATCTAATTTTAGTAACCTCATTTTTAATATTTAAAAAATATAATTATATAATTGTTAATTAGCTAGCTTGATATGATCTGGTATACAATTTATTAGGCTATAAATTCTATGAGCTAAAAACTTACAGCTTTTAGTATAAAAATAATTACTAGGTTTTCTGTAAATAATTATGCTAAAGATATTAAATATGTTTATATTTATTTATTTTTTATTTACGTATGTATAAACTGTAATTTATGGCCTCAAATAGTACCTTCAGGTAAGCTTTCTCTTCTTGGTGTATCGTCGTGGTTAGAAAAATAGTTAAAGAGAGTGATTTATTAGTTGAAAATTCAGAAATTGTATATACACTTTATTTGTCGTCAAGTCGCCAATCGTCGATGTTGCGAATACGTTTTTGATGTAGATGGAAGAGTGTAAGTGAGCCATGTATAAGGTGATGTCTCTGTTAGTTTGTTACCAAGGTCAACCAGAAACAAGAAGACTGTCCCGTGAAGCCTGTTTTTCTGTTTAGTGAAATTAGTTCATGTTCGGTTTTCACAGGTAGCGCTAGCGGTCTCCCTATCTCTATCTCTCTCCAACACACGCTGAAGTGATTAGTAGCTGAGCTAAGTGCACCACTCGTCTGAGCGCTTAGTTGAAACCAATAACCATTAGATAAACACATGTGCGCATTTACAGTATTTCCTTGGACAGTATGTCTATTTCTGGGTTAACTAATTCTTTTAAAGAACCGTTCATTACTATTCCTAATAGCCAATACAAATTATTTAACCATCAATGTAAATCACTCGTGTTTTCTCAATGAATAATTATTACCATTTAGGTAGATATTATATTACATCGAGACCTTATATCGCTTAGATTTCGTATAATATGCATATAAGCCTGGCAGTAATAGATCAATTTCCAATCCTGTTTGGAGAGACGTCAAATTCAAATCGTTTATTTGTCAATTAACAATAGTATATTGCATAACAATGGTCAATATAAATACAATAAAACAAAGGTTAAAATTGTGAGGGCTTAAACCTAATTAGAGCTATGTTTATCATACTTAGACATCAAGTATTCACTTACAGAGTAAAATTCCTTTTCAATCAGGAAACATTTTAGTCTTAACCTAAACTTACTAACTACGGTTACTGCTCTCAATTCCAGAGGGAGGCTGTTAAATAATTTAATTGCAGAATAATATAACTGGCTCTCAAAAAATGATGTTCGGTACTTTGGAAAGGGTAGACGGCTGGATTTTCGGAAATTATGTTGTACAGGTGATTCGGTGGTAAAAATATGCATGTTTTTTTTAATAAAGGTTAAGGTCTCAAGTATGTACAGGCTTGGAAATGTAAGTAAATTGTTTGCACGGAACAGCCCCCTGCATGATTGATTCCTTGCCAATCCCAAAACAATCCTCAGACATTTCTTCTGTAAACGGAAGATGTACAATGTCCTGGTGTTTTCAGAGCCCCAAATTGGAAGTCCATAAGTAAGATGTGGAAATATGCATCCATAATAGCAGGCCAGAAGAACTTCAGTACAAGTTAGGTCAAGTTAGATTATTTGTTTGTATACATGCTCGGCCATTGGCTCGAACCATGAATACCAACTGTCCTGAACACTGATTGAATATGCAAGCAATGAGCTACTATAATGGGTAGTTACAAGCCGTGATTTGAATATGTGAACAACTGGCTGTAATTCGCCTGCCAATGAATATGTTAATGGCAATATGTATAGAAACTTAGCGTAGTGAAGTATATGAAGGCGTGGGCTCAATGGTTATTTGGAAGTAACGTTACAAGTTTGTAAAACCAATCGTTTATCAGTCGAGAAATTTGAGAAGTAAAGAACTGTACATAGTGAACCCAAAAATTATACAGTTCCTTTAATTAATTTATTTTTTATTGATAAAAATAAAATGCTATCGTAAATATTAATTTTGATTATTCTTAGGAAAGCTGACGTAAGTCATATGACAATAACAGTTCCTGGCATGAAATGAAATATGTCTTTATTGATTTAAAAATTGTAATAATTGGCGAGGTTAGGATTGTTGTTTGTTTATTGAATGTCCCTACTTGTCTTTAGAGTGTTCTTACGGCAAATGTTGGGACTACAAGGAGTTTGGAAGTGCTATACCAGCGCGTGACGATGTAAGCCAGCCGCAACCATAGCAATGCCTTTACGTCCTGCAGTGTTGCCACGTTTCAGTTCTCGCCTGTTTTGTAGCCTACTTGTTTAATATTTTGAGTTTGAGTTGAGGTATTTTGATCGTGGTCTTATTGTTTATGTTTATCTTTTACATTTTGGTTTCCTATTGTTCATATGTTTTTCTTATTTCATTGTTTATGTATGAGTCAAATTAGTTTATTCAGCCATTCAACAAAATACAAATTGTAACAGGCCATGTTTAGATCTTAAATGCTAAAATAAATTAGACAATCAGATAAAATAGCATGCTATGGCAACATAAATAAATATGTATTGTACATATTATAAAATATAAAAATATAAAATATAAAAGGCCTATAGCAACAACAGTACCAACACTACAATTTCTATGGCATGCAATTCATGCACAAGCTAAAAGAGGCAAGAGAATATGCAAAAGTTTCTTACCTTGTAGGGCTACTTAAGGATTAATTTATTAACAATTTGCATTGGTCTATAAGTAATTGAAAATTTGGACAGCCTCCTCAAATTCTCTCAAACCAAGAGGATGTGTTTAGGTGATTCAGGTTAAGTGGAAGAAGGGACTTTCTAGTCCCAACTTCGCCTGGGTGTTAAAATACCTTGTACTTGTAACAGGATAACAATTTTGAGTTTTACTAAGTCTGTATGTATTTGTAAATAGCTTGGCATTATTTCTTATTAAATAACCATGAACATGCTGATTTGTGACCAAATTTTGTTCTCTATCCTTATTTCTATCAGGCGATGAAAAATATATAAATTATAAACAGAAAATATCTAATGCTAGCGAAATGGGTCTGCAATGTTCCAGCCAACCTGCAACCATTTAAGATTCTAATGGCTCTCTTGTATAAGTTCAGAAGCCTATATGTACCTGAGGAGTGTCACCACAGTTAAATCTCTTAAGTTGTATGGGAGTGATAAAAAAGCATAATAGGCTGCTTTTCGAAAATCAATAGGCAATACAAGCATTAGGCATTGTATTGTTCTGTTCTATTATTGCTGGAACCAATAGTTAATATCTTAAAAAGAAATTTTCCTTAACACGTAATTATTATTGTCTGTCGTAAGTCAAATCTGGTTCAGTGCTTCAATAAAATGTCACTGAACGCATTCATGTCAAATCTGGTTCAGTGCTTCAATAAAATGTCACTGAACGCACTCATGTCAAATCTGGTTCAGTGCTTCAATAAAATGTCACTGAACGCACTCATGTCAAATCTGGTTCAGTGTTTCAATAAAATGTCACTGAACGCATTCATGTCAAATCTGGTTCAGTGCTTCAATAAAATGTCACTGAACGCACTCATGTCAAATCTGGTTCAGTGTTTCAATAAAATGTCACTGAACGCACTCATGTCAAATCTGGTTCAGTGATTCAATAAAATGTCACTGAACGCACTCATGTCAAATCTGGTTCAGTGTTTCAATAAAATGTCACTGAACGCACTCATGTCAATTCGAGACATCGTTAAATAAAGTATAAAAATTATTCTCTTACACCTAACCATCAAGCATTTTAGTAATCAGTGTTATAAATGCTTATGTATGAAAGTATGTTTTAATATTACTGCGGTTTCATGTTTGACAAACCATTGGAATAATGTTCATTAATCTCTGTATTAATTAATTATTAAACCATTGGAATAATTAATAATATCTGTCTAACTAGTAAAAGGGAAGCCACTAGTAACGAAACATTATTCCGTCCAGAGGAATTAAATTAAGAATTTTACTGTAGAGGGGATTTATTTACTTCATAAGATTGAAGACCTAACATTATTGTATCTGGCGAATTGCGAAGGCTCAGCTTTGATCATATATAATGTTTACTGGAGACGGTGGACTTGTGTTGCTTAGCAATTAATTAAATACATTTATACCGTTTTGTCATACTGTTTATTACGTTATGTTCTGTTAGCGATTGCATTACAAACAATTAATGTCTCGATACATATTATTTGAACATGTGTCCAAAGCCACATTCAACTGGCATCACCTGTAGATCCACTCGTATGTATGTGCCAGGTGATCAAAACTACGATGACCGTGTATGTGAGAGAGAGACACCCGCACTCGTGGAGCATGAGGGATTAGAGGGTGGTTGTGAGGGAAGGCTATCAGGTGTCTGGTATTGAGTTCGATCTATGGAGTGCGAACTAGAGTGAACTACATGTAATTACTACGATAACAGTGTATGTGAGAGAGAGATACCCGGCCTCCTGGTGCTTGAGGGATTAGAGGGTGGGTGTGGGGGGAGGCTATCAGGTGTCTGATGTTGACTTCGATCTGGGGAGTGCGAACTTGAGTGAACTACATGTAACTACTACCACAACAGTGTATGTGAGAGAGAGACACCCGCACTCGTGGAGCATAAGGGATTAGAGGGTGGGTGTGGGGGGAGGCTATCAGGTGTCTGAAGTTCACTTCGATCTGGAGAATGCGAACTTGAGTGATCTGCATGTAACTACTACGATAACAGTGTAGGTGAGAGAGAGAGAGACGCCCGGACTCCTGGTGCATGAGGGATTAGAGGGTGGTTGTAGGGGAGGTTATCAGGTGTCGGATATTGACTTCGATCTGGGGAGAGCGAACTAGATTGAACTATAGTAACTACTACGATAACAGTGTATGTGAGAGAGAGACACCCGGACTCCTGGTGCATGAGGGATTAGAGGGTGGTTGTAGGAGGGGTTATCAGGTGTCTGATGTTGACTTCGATCTGGGGAGAGCGAACTTGAGTGAACTACATGTAACTACTACGATAACAGTGTATGTGAGAGAGAGGCACCCGGCCTCTTGAAGCATGAGGGATTAGAGGGTGGGTGTGGGGGGAGGCTATCAGGTGTCTGGTATTGAGTTCGATCTGGGGAGTGCGAACTTGAGTGAACTACATTTAACTACTACGATAACAGTGTATGTGAGAGAGAGATACCCGGCCTTCTGGAGCATGATGGATTAGAGGGTGGTGTAGGGGAGGCTATCAGGTGTCTGGTATTGAGTTCGATCTGGGGAGTGCGAACTTGAGTGAACTACATGTAACTACTACGATAACAGTGTATGTGAGAGGGAGATACCCGGCCTTCTGGAGCATGAGGGATTAGAGGGTGGGTGTGGGGGGAGGCTATCAGGTGTCTGATATTGAGTTCGATCTGTGGAGTGGGAACCAACTACATGTGAGTAACTATTACGATGACAGTGTATGTGAGAGAGAGAGACACCCGGCCTCCTGGAGCATGAGGGATTAGAGGTTGGGTGTAGGGGAGCATATCAGGTGTCTGATGTTGAGTTCGATCTGTGGAGTGGGAACCAACTACATGTGAGTAACTACTACGATGACAGTGTATGTGAGAGAGAGACACCCGGCCTCCTGGAGTATGAGGGATTAGAGGGTGTGTGTGGGGTGAGGCTATCAGGTGTCTGATATTGAGTTCGATCTGTGGAGTGGGAACCAACTACATGTGAGTAACTACTACGATGACAGTGTATGTGAGAGAGAGACACCCGGCCTCCTGGAGTATGAGGGATTAGAGGGTGTGTGTGGGGTGAGGCTATCAGGTGTCTGATATTGAGTTCGATCTGTGGAGTGGGAACTAACTACATGTGAGTAACAATAGAACAGTGCGTGTCGGAGGCTTGTACCTTTGTTGGGCCGGTCATTGTTGATCGCCCTCAACTGTACTTTTGTGCTTAGTGCAGTTTAAATTGTGCAATTTACTCTTATCATATTAAAGATAGTTATTGAAAATAGTTTGAAAGTAATCAATTTTATTGGCATTATTATATTATTTCTACGGTACGATTATTAAAATCTATTGTCCTTCATAATAGCAAGGTAAACAAATAATATTGCTATTTTAATTGCGAGGAAGTGTTATGACATTTTAGACTAATTTTATAAATTTTTCCGTTCTAATAATCGTTAACAATAAATGTAATTAGGTGAACCTCTTTTAAAAAACCCACAAAAAGTTTACTTAATTGGTATTATTTTTTATATTGATTTGGTTACTGTCCCCTGTTTAACCGTAGTTTTAACGTCGTGGAAATTATGCTTTAAAAAACTAATAGAAAATGTGCTTTTAATTTCTTGAATAGCTTAAAATATATATATATTGGTATAAAAAATAACTAATAGGTTATAAATTATTTACAATCTGATGTAAAAGTATCTTATCAGGTAGAAAATAACATGAGCAAATAATGTATATAATAAACATTACTTTTATTTGAATTAGAAAAAAGAAATATATAAAATCAATCAACTCACCCTTGGAGATTGAGTCCCTTATATTCACTCATTCAGAATGGTTCAAAGTTCATATTATACCAATTGTTATTAATTATAAACAACTATCTATGTTAGTTGATGTGTACTTAGGATTTAATTATTACACATAAACAAATTTTAAATATTTTAATTTGGAAACCTGTTATCGCCGTTCAATTAGACGTTATCGACCCGCGCCACTTGTACGGCAGCCGTAACTGTCATCTGGCATTGCGTCACCGGGACGGCTCAAGGTTGGGGATTGGGCCCATTGTTTCCACAGTTATAGATTGGGAACCTGACGGCTTCGAGAGCTACTGGTTTATCTCCTGTTTCCACAATCATTGATTTTGAACCTAAGAGATATAAGAGCTACTGGTTCACCTGTTTCCACAATCATTGATTGAGAACCTAACTGATATGAGAGCTAGTGGTTTATCTCCTGTTTCCACTGTCATTGATTGAGAACCTGACAGATATGAGAGCTAGTGGTTTATCTCCTGTTTCCACTGTCATTGATTGAGAACCTGACAGATATGAGAGCTAGTGGTTTATCTCCTGTTTCCACTGTCATTGATTGAGAACCTGACAGATATGAGAGCTAGTGGTTTATCTCCTGTTTCCACTGTCATTGATTGAGAACCTGACAGATATGAGAGCTAGTGGTTTATCTCCTGTTTCCACAATCATTGATTTTGAACCTAAGATATATGAGAGCTACTGGTTCACCTGTTTCCACAATCATTGATTGAGAACCTAACTGATATGAGAGCTAGTGGTTTATCTCCTGTTTCCACAATCATTGATTGAGAACCTAAGATATATGAGAGCTACTGGTTCACCTGTTTCCACAATCATTGATTGAGAACCTAACTGATATGAGAGCTAGTGGTTTATCTCCTGTTTCCACAATCATTGATTGAGAACCTAACTGATATGAGAGCTAGTGGTTTATCTCCTGTTTCCACTGTCATTGATTGAGAACCTGATAGATATGAGAGCTAGTGGTTTATCTCCTGTTTCCACTGTCATTGATTGAGAACCTGACAGATATGAGAGCTAGTGGTTTATCTCCTGTTTCCACAATCATTGATTTTGAACCTAAGATATATGAGAGCTACTGGTTCACCTGTTTCCACAATCATTGATTGAGAACCTAACTGATATGAGAGCTAGTGGTTTATCTCCTGTTTCCACTGTCATTGATTGAGAACCTGACAGATATGAGAGCTAGTGGTTTATCTCCTGTCTCCACAATCATTGATTTTGAACCTAAGATATATGAGAGCTACTGGTTCACCTGTTTCCACTGTCATTGATTGAGAACCTAACTGATATGAGAGCTAGTGGTTTATCTCCTGTTTCCACTGTCATTGATTGAGAACCTGACAGATATGAGAGCTAGTGGTTTATCTCCTGTTTCCACTGTCATTGATTGAGAACCTGACAGATATGAGAGCTAGTGGTTTATCTCCTGTTTCCACTGTCATTGATTGAGAACCTTATAGATATGAGAGCTAGTGGTTTATCTCCTGTTTCCACTGTCATTGATTGAGAACCTGACAGATATGAGAGCTAGTGGTTTATCTCCTGTTTCCACTGTCATTGATTGAGAACCTGACATAAATGAGAGCTACTGGTTTATCTCCTGTTTCCACTGTCATTGATTGAGAACCTGACAGATATGAGAGCTACTGGTTTATCTCCTGTTTCCACTGTCATTGATTGAGAACCTGACAGATATGAGAGCTACTGGTTTATCTCCTGTTTCCACTGTCATTGATTGAGAACCTGACAGATATGAGAGCTAGTGGTTTATCTCCTGTTTCCACTGTCATTGATTGGGAACCTGACAGATATGAGAGCTAATGGTTTATCACCTGTTTCCACTGTCATTGATTGGGAACCTGAAAGATATTAGAACTACTGGTTATTGCCTGTTTCCACAATCGTTGATTGGAGCTCTATCCTGACTCAGTCCTACAATGCTAATACTAATTTGGTCATTACGTGTTTCCAGGTTCAAGTTACATTACGGCCGGGTCAGTCTAATTGTGGTACTGTAAGAGGAGTTACGGTCTGGTTGGTTTTCGTAATTCAAGCAAAATATTCTTAGCGAATACTAAAGAGCCTTACGTGTCGGTTCCTCACTTATTATTGTGAATTTTACCAGAACTGTTTAAGATAAAGAGTTGTACTTATTACAATAGCTTAATATTTGTTTCAATTTACTAAGATATGATGGAAAATTGTAATCATTATTTGATTGGATTTCAGGGTAAGTAGGTAACGAAACAGTTTGTATATTATATATAAATATATATATATATATATATATATATATATATATATATATATATATATATATATATATAAAAATGCACATTGTATTACGACGTTTTGAGGCTATAGTTCTCGTACAAGTTTGTAAAACTAACGTCAATTTTTAGTTTTTTACGGACTTATTTTTCGATTTTAAACGATTTTAGTTATTGTTTTCCTCTTTACATAATGCTGTATAAATTATGATAATAATATGATGATAACCATTATAATAGTAAATAGCCCACTTTTAATTGGCGCCACTTGAAACTATGTGCAAACACCGTCGCCCAGGTTATATGAACCTGTCACAGAATGAAATTGTGATATTTTTATTTGTGATTAAATAGTTAAGAACTTTAAATGTTTTGTACACTTTTTTATGATACTTCTTTCTTTGTTCCAGGATCGAAGTCAGCAACCATGTTGTCGTAGAAAAGTGAGTATTTCAACTATCAAATACTGTATTTAGTATGATACATATTTGTTTACTTCATTTTCTTCCGGAATTTGAAACAATGCTAATAAATGACAAGTTCATTAGTAATTAGCAAATCAAGATCACATCAAATTGATTGATAAAAAACATGTATGGGAGAAAATCATCTAGAGGTGTAACATTCATTTTAAGAATTGTGTTCAACTGCAAAATGAGGGCGTCAGCTAATGATAATTGACGCTGCCTGGTAGCCGAGTGGTGAAGGTAAGTCAAATGTAGACTGTTTAAATTGTACAATAACTCTGGGACGGACGAATATATGACAACCGGTCTTCTGATAGTCGACGGAGTTGCAAGTACTGTAGTTCCAAACTAACACCAGGTAGAGGGTCGAGGTTCAGGTGCCATAAAATGATTTACTGGAGAAGACTGTGAAGTACGATGTAAATCAATGTAGGTATTCAAAATGTTTTTAATAGCTGTAATGTATGGGTTTTTTAAGGACTATATTTATGGAAATTTTGTCATTTATGGCCAAAATATTTTAAAATGCTGATTACCCCAACCTTCGTATTTTATGTTCGTAATACTGTCCATATTATCACCGTGAGTATTTAGTTAAATATATTAACAGCCGCGAGAAATCCATTCCGTTACTTACGTGCTGGTAATGCAAATATTGTTCCTTTTCAATCATTGGCTACTGGTACTGCCTGTAGTTGAGTGCTCGTAAACCAAGGGGTCACAGAGAAGAAAGAAACAGAGTTCGCACCCGATAGTTGTGTCGAGTAGTTATTTCTCCAGTTTGCCATGCCATGGAAGGACTAGCACCTTGTCAGTCCCTCGCATATTTTCCCCAATTCCTTAAGTACGTACGTTGTAATTATTCCTACAGATGTACATTAGTTATAATCTTCATTTATAATTTCCACTGAGGCGTGCACTGCGTCTATAAGAAAAGGACCTTTGTTTATTTTTTTTCTCTGTGGCAATATCTAAAATATATTCTATGAAAGCATTTGTGTGTGTATACATATATATATATATATATATATATATATATATATATATATATATATATATATATATATATATATATATAAATAGATAGTTTAACGTGAACGTGGGTTGGAACCGTTGAAGTTATCGCATGCAAGTTGTTCTCGGGGGAACTTGTTGCCTAACGGAGCGTTGTCAATGAATGTCGTCGCTCTTACATTGTAAACCGTACCTTGCAGGTTAATCTGTTTTAATGTCTTTGTAAATGTTTATTTATAGGGTATGTTTACCATCCGTACACTTCACACAATACAGTGAAACTCTGCTAATCCGAACTTATATAATTAACATTATTACTATGTCATTACCAAACCTAGTACTTTAAAAATTCACTAGGTGTTTAACGATTATGTCTTGTTCAGTCCTGCACAACGACTATGTCATGTGTGCAGGATTGAACATGTTTTTGATGTCAACATTCAGTTAAACTCGTGTTTGCACGTGCATGTGGACTTTTCAACAGATGAAGATTTGTAAGTGAATGACTGCATTACAGTTTTAATCGTCCTTTATTTGTTAAATGACATGGTACAACGAACTTGTTGATATTACAGAATGACAAAGATATGAAAGGAAAATCTTAATCAAACGTACATAGGTTCTACAATGTTTACATTTGTTTAGACTCATACCCTGTGGCCAGAATAAGACCTAGCTATTAAACGACTTGTGTATAGTCTACTTCCATGTCGTAAAGTGTAATCGCGTCTCACTTATTACGGAATCTTACCAGAAAAATTCGGATTATCGCGTGCTCGGATTACGGGTTATTTAGTAATACAAAAATGTTCTTCTATAATTCTATAACGTAATATTTACTGTTTAACCTTTCACAAATAATAACGTGTTTATTTTATTGACGTAGCTGTTTTGTAGATAATTATTGGGCTCAATTTCCAACTCTTCTTTTGAGTAGTTTAATTGGTTGAATTTGCATTAAATGAAACATTTGGGTAACTTTAGATCTCTGTAAAGTTAAGATTTACTACATCACATGAATGTCGAACGATAATTTATGTGTGGCTTTCAAATTCTTTATTTTAAACACTTATAGCATATCAAATAGAGTGTCTCACAAAACTATAAATGACTATCTTTTATAAGAACCAATTGAATCAAATCAATCTTAAATAAGTTAAGCATTTACGTGTGTTAAAAATAAAATGCTAATGTCTTATGAATTTAATGTCAGACACATGTACCAACATGTTTTAAGCTGGCAACAGTCAAATGCGAGCTTGCATTTATCAGTATTTTTATTTGCATAAACTTTAAATTCAAGTTAACTTTTTAATGCAACATTTGGTATGACGTAACAGACAGATTGCTTCAAAGAGGATTTTCTCGTCATCGAATCAATGTATGGTTTAGCACAGTTGGTTTTGGCACAGAAAAGAAACAGAGATCGCATCTAATAGTGCTCTGAATGGTTGTCGAGTTGCAGTACCTTTGGGGTATCGGGAAGTTAGGCCTTCAGTTCTGTAAACAGATGGCAGGGCCAGCACCGTTGATAGCCCTCCAACATTATTTCCCCTAAATCCTAAAGGATAAATGTAGTAACTTTTACTACAAATGTATAAATTTACATTATTGGTAATTACACCTGAGGCGTTCGTTGCTGCCCTAAGAAAGCAAACGTTGTCTCTTTTTCTCTATGGCATTGGTCGGATGTTTGACAGAGAAGTATATTGTTGTAGCCGTCGTTGCTTGGAGGAGAGACGGCGACCGTGTTGAGCTAGAATGGCAACAGGTTCCCCTGGACCAGCCAGCCTGGTATTACAGGACGTAAGTCGTAGTTTGACAGAGAAGTATATTGTTGTAGCCGTCGTTGCTTGGAGGAGAGACGGCGACCGTGTTGAGCTAGAATGGCAACAGGTTCCCCTGGACCAGCCAGCCTGGTATTACAGGACGTAAATCGTAGTTTGACAGAGAAGTATATTGTTGTAGCCGTCGTTGCTTGGAGGAGAGACGGCGACCGTGTTGTGCTAGAATGGCAACAGGTTCCCCTGGACCAGCCAGCCTGGTATTACAGGACGTAACTCGCAGTTTGCTGAGCACTGCCTTCACAATTGGTGCAACAAACTACCTCGTGATGCAAGGGTTTATTTAAAACTGTTTCTATGCAACTCGTATGTATTATTAACTCTTTTTCACTAGCATCTTTCTTTATTCTTTGTTACGTTTCTTCAGTCCTTTATTGTTTTCTGTAAATTCGTGCTTGGACTCCTTCAATTGTCCACATACTCCTTTGCCAATATAACAACTATTTAGCTACGCACACTTACGTCGAGAAACGTGCAATTTGCTAACATAGTCTACGAGAGAGGCTAATTGTTTTCGCTTATTTACAAAATTCAGCCTCAGATTGAATTAGTTACTTTTACTAGAGAAACTGTAAATCATTTTATTCTAGTTTAGTTATTTTTTATAATAGAATAGTTTTTGACACATACTTTTTGAACGCTCTTCTCTGTTAATTACAGCAGTAGTACATTCTGTACAACAAATATTCAGACTTAAATAATGTAACTGTTCTATACATAAAAAGTGCCTATAAAAATTTTTTTCGAAACTTTATATTGTTACAATCAGCTTAAGGCTGTTCATCCAGGCTCTAGTTAACTGTTTCATTGAATTTAGTCGTAGATTTCATCGCAACTGTTGCTAGGAGTAGCAAAGAGCTACATAACGTTTTCCCCTCCCCCTTCTATCCCTCACAGTCCTCGACCGCTCCGCAAATTTTACAGAACTATATAACTCTCTTATTTATTGTAAACTCTAGAAATGAAGTGTTGTATATTTTCTCTTTCATCTAAAGATAATAGTACAAATTTCAACTCAAAAGTTGTATGGATGTCATTTATAGAAAAACACGTCCTTACAATTAAAAAAAGTTTTTAGTTTTTATTTTACACTAGGTTGTTAGTACCTTTTGTCCACTGTATTTTTAACATTTCAGTAATGTATGTCCCATGGTGACATAATGAGTCATGTATCTAGAAAGGTCAAATTAGTCACTTTAGGTAGCCGTATTTCCACAAAGAAAATGTTGTGTATATTTCCCTCTACACATTAATTAATCATAAGAAGACTAACACTTTTATCAAACATTTTTAAAAATAATATAATTTTTGATCTTACACGCTTAAGTTCCATGTCTGATGGCTAATTAATAGTATAGAGCGACTTAAATGATTGGTCAGTGTACATTTCTCCCAATAAACAAAATGTACTCCTTTGAAGCACTATCGGTAGTTTTTGTTTTTGTATCATTATAAATATTCAGTGATTACTACTTCATAATAATTGCAAAATATACAGTTTTACTTGTACTAAATGTATTATGATACATAAATCCAAATCAAGTAAATGTTTACAAGTACGTTTGTACGTATTAACTGTACAGTTTAAATATCGCCAAAACCACAGTAATTAGATTTGACTTACTGTAAAGGAGGCAACACGTCTAGTAAACAGTCAGTTAATGTATTTGACTTACTGTAAAGGAGGCAACACGTCTAGTAAACAGTCAGTTAATGTATTTTACTTACTGTAAAGGTGGCAACACGTCTAGTAAACAGTCAGTTAATGTATTTGACTTACTGTAAAGGAGGTAACACGTCTAATAAACAGTCAGTTAATGTATTTGACTTACTGTAAAGGAGGCAACACGTCTAGTAAACAGTCAGTTAATGTATTTGACTTACTGTAAAGGAGGCAACACGTCTAGTAAACAGTCAGTTAATGTATTTGACTTACTGTAAAGGAGGCAACACGTCTAGTAAAAGTCAGTTAATGTATTTGACTTACTGTAAAGGAGGCAACACGTCTAGTAAACAGTCAGTTAATGTATTTTACTTACTGTAAAGGAGGCAACACGTCTAGTAAACAGTCAGTTAATGTATTTGACTTACTGTAAAGGAGGCAACACGTCTAATAAACAGTCAGTTAATGTATTTGACTTACCGTAAAGGAGGCAACACGTCTAGTAAACAGTCAGTTAATGTATTTGACTTACTGTAAAGGAGGCAACACGTCTAGTAAACAGTCAGTTAATGTATTTGACTTACTGTAAAGGAGGCAACACGTCTAGTAAAAGTCAGTTAATGTATTTGACTTACTGTAAAGGAGGCAACACGTCTAGTAAACAGTCAGTTAATGTATTTGACTTACTGTAAAGGAGGCAACACGTCTAGTAAACAGTCAGTTAATGTATTTGACTTACTGTAAAGGAGGCAACACGTCTAGTAAACAGTCAGTTAATGTATTTGACTTACTGTAAAGGAGGCAACACGTCTAGTAAACAGTCAGTTAATGTATTTGACTTACTGTAAAGGAGGCAACACGTCTAGTAAACATTCAGTTAATGTATTTGACTTACTGTAAAGGAGACAACACGTCTAGTAAACATTCAGTTAATGTATTTGACTTACTGTAAAGGAGGCAACACGTCTAGTAAAAGTCAGTTAATGTATTTGACTTACTGTAAAGGAGGCAACACGTCTAGTAAACATTCAGTTAATGTATTTGACTTACTGTAAAGGAGACAACAGTCAGTTAATGTATTTCCCTCGGTATTCTAGAGTCAGTTGCGAGTTTCATTCCCATCTATAAAAAGCACATAATTAAGCTCTGTGAACGTAAATAGTTTTAAGTGATTTTTATAGTTTCATTTAGAATTTTTTCATTATTCATTAGTAAGACGCCAATCATCATGACATGGGCGAATATGAGGGGCGAATTAGTGTGATGAGTTTAGATGAACGAGTGTAGTCATTGTTACTAACTAAAGTTGACTGTTCCTCAGAATGTTCTACTTATTAATAGCCCAATAGCTAGGGCTGAATCCTAACCACGTAGTGTTGGTCTCATTATCAGCTAACTGACAATCAGTTCTCTTCCTTACACATCTCAACATTGACTACCATCCAACATGGACACCCCAGAATTCTTTAGTATTGTTCACGTCGATAGCATCCATTGATCGGACGCCGTGTCGGTATTAAGAGGACCGAGCATAGAACCTATCGCCTACAATCTCCACAACACTCTGTCCTCAAGTTACAGCACTGCGCCACCAGTGCCAATTATAAAGATACTGCAACAGCTTTTTAAAAAGTATTAAATAAACAAGTAAGTTGGAATACAATTAAAAAATAATTGTTAATTTTCTACAGCCTCTCTCATTGGCAATAGTTGTAATTAGAAAATTACATTTTTGTTACTGTACAGTGATTATTTTCAAATGATACATAATCTTTGTTAAAAAAGTTTAAGTTAATTTGGGGGGGGGGGGGAATTGTTGGGATTTTTACTAACCTAAATTATTAAAGAAAACGATTTAAATAACTAATGTCATGGATTTAGTAATAATAGCACACATTTCAGTCATACGCACTGAGCGTTGTACAGCTACTCAGCTACGTCTGGACAGCCACTTGTTAATATTTCGCATAAACCGAAACGCTGCAATCCTTTAAGTCAACAGTGTTGCAATAGATTATTGCGTATACAATGCGCTATGTAAATGTACTGATATACATTAAGTGGCTTGTTGTTTAAACTTATATCAATTTAAATAAAACATTATAATGTTGTTTGTTTATGTTTTTATTTTGATTTAATCTTATAAACATTATGTAATAATATATTTGTGTGTTCTATTGGTTATGATTAAATGTTTACAATTTATTAATTAATTTATTTACTTTATTAATGGTTACATGAATCCGTATAAAGTCAAGATTAGAAAACAGTTCACAGAGTTCAATTTGTAGGTGGGGTGAAATTTTTATATGTATTTACAAAAATATTTTAAATTCCTTTTTATTAAATTTTAAGATTATATTCCAAGATGTTGGATGTTGAAGAAATACTCATATTTGAAAGTGTGTTAGGTTTTGAGATAAGTGCCGTGTAAATCTGTAGCAAATTTAGCAGTGTAACGCTTAATGGGGATAGAACAGAAGGTGATGTTTCTCCGCCTATCCTTACTGGCAGAGCGTCGTAGTGACGGTATGTTTTGGTGTGTTTGTTCGCCCAGAATGTGATGTTTCTCCGCTCACTCTTACTGGCACAGCGTCGTAGTGACGCTATGTTGTGGCGTGTTTGTTCGCCCAGGTGATGTTTCTCCGCTCACCCTTACTGGCAGAGCATCGTAGTGACGGTATGTTTTGGTGTGTTTGTTCGCCCAGAATGTGATGTTTCTCCGCTCACTCTTACTGGCAGAGCGTCGTAGTGACGCTATGTTGTGGCGTGTTTGTTCGCCCAGGTGATGTTTCTCCGCTCACCCTTAATGGCAGAGCGTCGTAGTGACGGTATGTTTTGGTGTGTTTGTTCGCTCAGAATGTGATGTTTCTCCGCTCACTCTTACTGGCAGAGCGTCGTAGTGACGCTATGTTGTGGCGTGTTTGTTCGCCCAGGTGTGTTTATCCGCTCACCCTTACTGGCAGAGCGTCGTAGTGACGGTATGTTGTGGTGTGTTTGTTCGCCCAGAATGTGATGTTTCTCCGCTCACCCTTACTGGCAGAGCGTCGTAGGGACGGTATGTTGTAGTGTGTTTGTTCGCCCAGAAGGTGATGTTTCTCCTCTCACCCTTACTGGGAGATCGTCGTAGTGACGGTATGTTGTGATGTGTTTGTTCGCCCAGAAGGTGATGTTTCTCCCCTCACCCTTACTGGCAGAGCGTCGTAGTGACGGTATGTTGTGATGTGTATGTTCGCCCAGAAGGTGATGTTTCTCCGCCCACCCTTACTTGCAGAGCGTCGTAGTGACGGTATGTTGTGGTGTGATTGTTCGCCCAGAAGGTGATGTTTCTCCCCTCACCATTACTGGCAGAGCGTCGTAGTGACGCTATGTTGTGATGTGTTTGTTCCCCAGAAGGTGATGTTTCTCCCCTCACCATTACTGGCAAAGCGTCGTAGTGACGGTATGTTGTGGTGTGTTTGTTCGCCCAGAAGGTGATGTTTCTCCCCTCACCATTACTGGCAGAGCGTCGTAGTGACGGTATGTTGTGGTGTGTTTGTTCGCCCAGAAGGTGATGTTTCTCCCCTCACCATTACTGGCAGATCGTCGTAGTGATGGTATGTTGTGATGTGTTTGTTCGCCCAGAAGGTGATGTTTCTCCCCTCACCCTTACTGGCAGAGCGTCGTAGTGACGGTATGTTGTGATGTGTTTGTTCGCCCAGAAGGTGATGTTTCTCCCCTCACCATTACTGGCAGAGCGTCGTAGTGACGCTATGTTGTGGTGTGTTTGTTCGCACAGAAGGTGATGTTTCTCCCCTCACCCTTACTGGCAGAGCGTCGTAGTGACGGTATGTTGTGGTGTGTTTGTTCGCCCAGAAGGTGATGTTTCTCCCCTCACCCTTACTGGCAGAGCGTCGTAGTGACGGTATGTTGTGATGTGTTTGTTCGCCCAGAAGGTGATGTTTCTCCCCTCACCATTACTGGCAGAGCGTCGTAGTGACGCTATTTTGTGGTGTGTTTGTTCGCACAGAAGGTGATGTTTCTCCCCTCACCCTTACTGGCAGAGCGTCGTAGTGACGCTATGTTGTGGTGTGTGTGTGTGTTCGCACAGAAGGTGATGTTTCTCCCCTCACCCTTACTGGCAGAGCGTCGTAGTGACGGTATGTTGTGATGTGTTTGTTCGCCCAGAAGGTGATGTTTCTCCCCTCACCATTACTGGCAGAGCGTCGTAGTGACGCTATGTTGTGGTGTGTTTGTTCGCACAGAAGGTGATGTTTCTCCCCTCACCCTTACTAGCAGAGCGTCGTAGTGACGCTATGTTGTGGTGTGTGTGTGTTCGCACAGAAGGTGATGTTTCTCCCCTCACCCTTACTGGCAGAGCGTCGTAGTGACGGTATGTTATGGAGTGTGTGTGTTAGATAGATAGATAGATATTTATTTTGTCACATAATATTACTGTATTACATAGTGCAGTAATTGCTGCTGTAACATATGACACGTCTTATGAACTAGGATTTAGTCTAGTCTTAAAATTAGATTTTCCACTTATATTTGTTATATTTACTTATATTTATGAATTTACAATGTCTGATAAACGTGTTTATTTTTTACATACATACATATACACATACACACCCATATACACACACATACACCCACATACACACATACATACATTCATACATATACATACATATACACACATATACATATATATCGGCACAATGCTTAATCAGTATTATCATTCATTGAGAAATTCGTTGACTGAATAGTAGGCCTGATGGATTAGGTGATCTTTCAGAAGACTTTTAAATTTGTTTAAGTTGGTTTCTTCCCGAATAAATCGTGGCAGGTGATTAAACATCCTCAAGCCAGAGTAGTGAGGAGCGCGCTCATAAAGCGTTGTTCGATGAATTGGGTAACGTAGAAGAGACGAATCTCTCAAAGAGTACCCATAGCGACGCCGATCTCTCTCAACTACTTGTCTGAGTTTACACTGCAATATTGTTTCGTAAATGTAAAGGCTGGGGAGGGTTAGTATTTTCAACTCTTTAAAAAGAAACTTGCACGATTCTCTGAAACCAATGTTTCCTATAATTCTGATGCATGACTTTTGAATTTTAAAGATCTTTGAAGAAAATGTTGAATTTCCCCAAAAGATCACCCCATATCTCAGGAGCGGATACACAAAGGCGTAATAAACTGACAAAACAACATGGTTGTCTGTTACTTTGGAGATGACCCTCAGAGCAAATGAGACAGAACTTAGTTTGGCTTGCAGATTTTGAATGTGTTGTTTCCAGTTTAAATTTTCGTCTATTGTAACTCCCAGAAAACAGGAATTGTTTGTAGTGTGGATTATATCTGTGTTATGAGAGATTGAAATTTTGTTTTCTGTTCGTTTAGTACCAAATTGGATTAGTTGAGATTTTTCTGTGTTCAACTTCAAGCCATTTGCTGTAAACCAGTCATTTGCTTGCTTAAAGACCTCATTTGCAGACAATCTCAAACACTCCAAATTGGTTCTGAATATGGTCAGTGTTGTGTCATCCGCAAAGAGCGTCACCTTCGCATTATCGATGTTCCCGGGAAGGTCGTTTACATAGAGTAAAAAGAGGATTGGCCCTAAAATAGATCCTTGAGGGACACCACGAGAGCAGACCTCCCAGGGAGATCGATAGCGACTTGACTCACTGTCAGAGTACTCAACGCACTGTTTTCGTCGCCAGAGATAGCACTGAAACCAATCAAGCACCTTTCCTCTGATTCCATAGAGCTCCAGCTTGCCAAGCAACACAGCATGGTCCACGCAGTCAAATGCTTTACTAAGGTCACAGAACACAGAAGCTGCTTGGCCTTTTTTATCGATTTGATCTGCTACTGAATTAATTAAAGATATTTTTGCTGCTTGAGTTGAGAGCCCCTTACGAAATCCAAACTGGCAGTCAGTGAGAATAGTGTTAGTATCCAAGAAGCTCACAACTCTAGCTAGCATGACATGTTCAAAGACTTTGGATAAGACGGGAAGTAATGCAATTGGCCTGTAGTTGGTGAGGAGCAAGGGATTCTTTTTTTGAAAATAGGTCTGATGACTGCATATTTCAATTTTTCGGGAAAAGTCCCTGAAACAAAAGACTGGTTTACCAGCTGGCTGAGGGGCTTAGATATAATGTGGGCACTTGCTCTCAAGACACTGACAGGTATTTCATCCCACCCAACAGACTTTTTTGACTTGAGAGACATAAGAGAATGATAGATTTCGGTGCATGAAGCTGGTTGTATAAAACAGGAATTTGTACTCCTGTTTCCGGGTTTTCCCGCGAGGCCTAATGCTTGTCCCTCATTAATTTTTAGCCCAAGAGAGTCTGTTATGTGAAGAAAAAAGCTCTCAAAGACACTAGCAACTTCATGGGGGTCACTTATTTTATGGCCCTCATGTTCCAACGTAATATTTTCATTTTTTCTTTTAACTTTGCCAGTTTCTTTGTGCACCACATTCCAGACTGCTTTTGTTTTGTTTTCCGCATCCGAGATAAGCCGCTCGTTTGCACTGCGTTTTACCGACTGAACAATCTTTTTAAGCCTTTTGCAGTGTTGCCTATACTAGGCAGTGAGCAGCGGGCAGCCGCAGGCTCTTTGTTCAACGAACAACCTACGCTTAGCCGCACATAGCTCCCTTATTTCCATTGTTATCCATTGCGGCCTGCCTCCAGTGGCCCTCACTGTGACAGGGTTCAAAGGGAAACATTCTTGAAACCTTGAGTTAAATTCTCTCAAGAATGTGTCAAAGTTTGAATCCACGTCCCCGAAAGAGAGCTCAAGATCCTCAAACCCACCCCGAGATAGACTGGACACAAACTTAGACACATTGCCTTCACTAAATTTTCGCTTGAGAAACGACTTACTTTTTGATTTGATTGTAGACAACTTCAGGTTTATGGAAAGAGCTTTATGGTCTGAAAGCCCGGGTTCAAGGATTTTTTGGGCAGTGGCTGCAAAGTTTGTCATTATATTGTCTATACATTTACCAGACAAATTAGTTATACGTGTTGGTGCAAAAAAATTGAAATGATAGCCATAGGAGGCTAATATAGAAGATAAGTCATGTTTTGAAAAGTTGTCAACCATGAGATCAATATTAAAATCACCACCAATCACTACGGATGAGTTAGGTCTTTTAGATGATATTTTTCCAAATAGCTCTTCTAGCTTTTGAAAGAAGATTTTTAAGCTACTGTCTGGCGTACGGTATAAGGCCACTACGATGCAGGATCCGTTCCCCTTAATATGAATTTCGGGTAATGCGTACTCGAAGATCGAGTCAATGCAAGCAACCTTTATGCCCGGAACCTGCACCGCAGCAACTTCACTCCCCACCAAAACAGCAACTCCTCCCCCTCTGTTGGTACCCCTGGAGTAGCAAGACGCCATTCTAAAATTTGGAAGAGTGTCGAGTAGAAACTTATTTTGATTGTTGGTCCACGTTTCGCATAAGCATATTGCCATTGGCAAATTTGTCAGTGTTTCAAGAAAAATTCCAAACTCATCTAATTTCTCCACGACACTTCTCACAGAAGTGTTCGCACAGAAGGTGATGTTTCTCCCCTCACCCTTACTGGCAGAGCGTCGTAGTGACGCTATGTTGTGGTGTGTGTGTGTTCGCCCAGAATGTGATGTTTCTCCCCTCACCCTTACTGGCAGAGCGTCGTAGTGACGGTATGTTGTGGTGTGTCTGTTCGCCCAGAAGGTAATGTTTCTCCCCTCACCCTTACTGGCAGAGCGTCGTAGTGACGGTATGTTGTGATGTGTTTGTTCGCCCAGAAGGTGATGTTTCTCCCCTCACCATTACTTGCAAAGCGTCGTAGTGACGGTATGTTGTGGAGTGTTTGTTCGCCCAGAATGTGATGTTTCTCCCCTCACCATTACTGGCAGAGCGTCGTAGTGACGGTATGTTGTGGTGTGATTGTTCGCCCAGAATGTGATGTTTCTCCCCTCACCCTTACTTGCAGAGCGTCGTAGTGACGGTATGTTGTGGTGTGTTTGTTCGCCCAGAATGTGATGTTTCTCCCCTCACCCTTAATGGCAGAGCGTAGTAGTGACGGTATGTTGTGGTGTGTTTGTTCGCCCAGGAGGTGATGTTTCTCCCCTCACCCTTACTTGCAGAGCGTCGTAGTGACGGTATGTTGTGGTGTGTTTGTTCGCCCAGAATGTGATGTTTCTCCCCTCACCCTTATCTGCAGATAGTCGTAGTGACGGTATGTTGTGGTGTGTTTGTTCGCCCAGAAGGTGGTGTTTCTCCCCTCACCCTTACTTGCAGAGCGTCGTAGTGACGGTATGTTGTGGTGTGTTTTTTTACCCAGAAGGTGATGTTTCTCCCCTCACCCTTATCTGCAGAGCGTCGTAGTGACGGTATGTTGTGGTGTGTTTGTTCGCCCAGAAGGTGGTGTTTCTCCCCTCACCCTTACTTGCAGAGCGTCGTAGTGACGGTATGTTGTGGTGTGTTTGTTTACCCAGAAGGTGATGTTTCTCCCCTCACCCTTACTTGCAGAGCGTCGTAGTGACGGTATGTTGTGGTGTGTTTGTTCGCCCAGAAGGTGATGTTTCTCCCCTCACCCTTACTTGCAGAGCGTCGTAGTGACGGTATGTTGTGGTGTGTTTGTTCGCCCGGAAGGTGATGTTTCTCCCCTCACCCTTACTTGCAGAGCGTCGTAGTGATGGTATGTTGTGGTGTGTTTGTTCGCTCAGAAGGTGATGTTTCTCCCCTCACCCTTACTGGCAGAGCGTCGTAGTGACGGTATGTTGTGGTGTGTTTGTTCGCCCAGAAGGTGATGTTTCTCCCCTCACCCTTACTTGCAGAGCGTCGTAGTGACGGTATGTTGTGGTGTGTTTGTTCGCCCAGAAGGTGATGTTTCTCCCCTCACCCTTACTGGCAGAGCGTCGTAGTGACGGTATGTTGTGGTGTGTCTGTTCGCCCAGAAGGTAATGTTTCTCCCCTCACCCTTACTGGCAGAGCGTCGTAGTGACGGTATGTTGTGATGTGTTTGTTCGCCCAGAAGGTGATGTTTCTCCCCTCACCATTACTTGCAAAGCGTCGTAGTGACGGTATGTTGTGGTGTGTTTGTTCGCCCAGAATGTGATGTTTCTCCCCTCACCATTACTGGCAGAGCGTCGTAGTGACGGTATGTTGTGGTGTGATTGTTCGCCCAGAATGTGATGTTTCTCCCCTCACCCTTACTTGCAGAGCGTCGTAGTGACGGTATGTTGTGGTGTGTTTGTTCGCCCAGAATGTGATGTTTCTCCCCTCACCCTTAATGGCAGAGCGTAGTAGTGACGGTATGTTGTGGTGTGTTTGTTCGCCCAGGAGGTGATGTTTCTCCCCTCACCCTTACTTGCAGAGCGTCGTAGTGACGGTATGTTGTGGTGTGTTTGTTCGCCCAGAATGTGATGTTTCTCCCCTCACCCTTACTGGCAGAGCGTCGTAGTGACGCTATGTTGTGGTGTGTTTGTTCGCCCAGAATGTGATGTTTCTCCCCTCACCCTTACTGGCAGAGCGTCGTAGTGACGGTATGTTGTGGTGTGTTTGTTCGCCCAGAATGTGATGTTTCTCCCCTCACCCTTACTGGCAGAGCGTCGTAGTGACGCTATGTTGTGGTGTGTTCGTTCGCCCAGAATGTGATGTTTCTCCCCTCACCCTTATTGGCAGAGCGTCGTAGTGACGGTATGTTGTGGTGTGTTTGTTCGCCCAGAATGTGATGTTTCTCCCCTCACCCTTACTGGCAGAGCGTCGTAGTGACGCTATGTTGTGGTGTGTTTGTTCGCCCAGAACGTGATGTTCCTCCCCTCACCCTTACTGGCAGAGCGTCGTAGTGACGCTATGTTGTGGTGTGTTTGTTCGCCCAGAATGTGATGTTTCTCCCCTCACCCTTACTGGCAGAGCGTCGTAGTGATGCTATGTTGTGGTGTGTTAGTGTTCGCCCAGAATGTGATGTTTCTCCCCTCACCCTTACTGGCAGAGCGTCGTAGTGACGCTATGTTGTGGTGTGTGTGTGTTCGCCCAGAATGTGATGTTTCTCCCCTCACCCTTACTGGCAGAGCGTCGAAGTGACGCTATGTTGTGGTGTGTTTGTTCGCCCAGAATGTGATGTTTCTCCCCTCACCCTTACTGGCAGAGCGTCGTAGTGACGGTATGTTGTGGTGTGTGTGTGTTCGCCCAGAATGTGATGTTTCTCCCCTCACCCTTACTGGCAGAGCGCCGTAGTGACGGTATGTTGTGGTGTGTTTGTTCGCCGCGTTGTTTGTTCAGGTTCCGCTTGTACATCCCTCAGTTTGTACACGGCTGACTGAGCCACCGCTCCCCTAGACATGGATTCCACCTTCCCCGTCTGTAGGACCAAGGGGCGTGAGTATAACGCATTTCGTATTTAAATGTATTATTGTGTACATTTTATTTATGATCTTTTTTATAAGTAGTACAAAGGGCATTTTACACATGACGCCAAATAGGACTTGACCGTTCATAAGGCTACACTTATCGTTGGATTGGTAACAAATGAGATTTTCTAAGGACACCAGTCTCAGTTTGTAACAGAACCATTAAAAAACCAAATTACGCTCGTACATCTATAATGAGTTTATAATAATTAATAAATTTCATCGGAATGTCGAAAACTTAACGGTGCATAAAAGACCTCAGAATGTTTTGGATTAACCAATGTAATTAAAAAGTTTGCAAATTGAGAAACTTTGATTTTAATTAAATCCCATACTACAAGATTTTTATTAAATATTTTTAATTTGAATATAACAAACAGGAAGGACAAAATGTTGTCGTAATTAAGATGTTCATAAAAACGACATTACCTACGCTTAAATGGTAGATTTGTTTAGGATGTTTAAACCTTTTTAATGTTAGTTTCCGTAACCTTTGTATATATTAAACAAAATTTTCATGAATAAGAAAACGGGATTCAAGAAACGGTTATTAAATCAGTTCATATACTTTGCTGCAAACCACAACATTACGGAACAGTGTATACATGACAAGTAGGCAAGAATGTTTGTGCCGAGATATTCTTAGTGGGGGAAATAAGTTGAAATATTGATGGCAGTTTTTGTGTCAATGGCTGCTTTTAGTGAATGAGGAAATGAACAATAAACTATTATGAAAGAAGGCACTTTTATCATATCTTTATCATGGGTCATTAAGTCTAATGACACACACATAAATATATAAAGAATACTCCACTGTACCTTATAGGCATACACATATTAAATGGCTAGCCGCACCACGTTTGTCATTGATTATTATATAAGACCAAACCATTAACAATATAATTTGTTTTCTCTATTTATTTATTCTAAACCAACATGACGCACTTATCTTTATGTAGTTACTACGTCAAAGGTACTTTCAACGGGTAAGTTTGTAATCGTAGTACCTCACAAAAAATTGTTCATCATGTTCGCGACCTGTTTGAAGCCATCCCGGTGCCATTCCTTAATGTGCCTTCGGTGTTACGGGTGATTGCGCCTTCGTCATATCGCTGGGACTGGAGTTATATTAGAGATTATAATATATGGCTCCATTCCCAAATTGAGTATTTCATCTTTAGTGAATCATCAAGGATGGGAAATACTTTTGTATACCAGTACGTTTGAGTGTTGCATGGGAGGGTCAGCCAGGTCGAGTGCACGTCGATGGGTGGGAGGGTCCACCTTGATCCGTACTTAAGCTCCGTGTTTTCCGTCAGGTTGTGTGCACGTCGAATGGTGGGAGGATCCACCATGATCCGTACATAGGCTTCATGTTTTCCGTCAGGTTGTGTGCACGTCGATGTTTGGGAGGGTCCACCTTGATCCGTACTTAGGCTTCGTGTTTTACGTCAGTTTGTGTGCACGTCGATGAGTGGGAGGGTCCACCTTGATCCGTACTTAGGCTTCGTGTTTTCCGTCAGTTTGTGTGCACGTCGATGGTTGGGAGGGTCCACCTTGTTCCGTTCTTAGGCTTCGTGTTTTCCGTCAGGTTGTGTGCACGTCGATGGGTGGGAGGGTCATACTAGTACTATTGAAGTGTAATCAAGGAGCTTCATAGGAAATTTGCTTGATAGGAAATTGCTTAACACCTAAAGCCTTGTCTAAACGGTATGTCTTAGCCTTCCATTAACAGTTTTATACCAAAGCAAGTGTTTGTGTGGAGCAGTATATACTCTACAGTAGTAAAATACGGCAAATAGGCCTCCTAGTAAGGTGGCCGACAGCAGTTGTTGAAGTCGATCACCTTGATCACAGTGAATGGTGTATTATTAGTAATACAGTTGGGTAGGAATATTGGTGAAATTACAATTGAGAGACAAAATTAATTATTTTAATCTTGCAGTTAAGTTAAAGTGAATTAATTATTCGAGTTTTATATTAAGCTCAATTAATGTTTGGCTATTGTTTGAATAAAAGCATGTTAGTTTTGTGGCGTGTTTCTTCTTCTCTTAAGTATATGCGCAAGAATTTCCTGGAACGCTCTCTTACTTTTTCTAATTTGTTCCAGGAAAATTCATCATCACCCGATCTCCACAGCTCTCAGCCAAATGGAGGCTGTAATTTATAGAGACAATTAATATAAAAAAACTCACAAAAAGTCACTTTCTGCTCGTTTCTTGTTTTTAATATACAATTATGTAAATGAAGTAAAGTGTTGCGTTTAAATAATTCCCTGTTAAATGGAAATGAACGTTTCTATTAAAATGCATGACTGAGCACTCCATTCAGTGACGATAACACGACAATGTGTTACGGTCCTTGGTAATGAGTCGTAGAAAACTACGTTATTGCATTTTTTAAACGAAACTTGTAAGTTGGCGTGCTCTTACTTTGGTGCCATTTTAACCTGAAAACAATACAACGTTCAACACTGAGATAGTTAACAGAATATATATTTATAAAATTTTAATCTATGCATGATATCTATGTAGTTTTTTATATTTTAACTTAAAGTTCCTAATTTGTTTTTTAATAAAAAGAAGGCAAAAAAATTTAATAAGCCTATTACGTATTAGTTGTATTAACCCTGTACTGAGCATTAAATATTGTGAGTTTTAATCAAATATCCTGAATTAAATTACAAGAATTTTGTAAATATTTCATTATACTAAAAACCAAAATGAACAAACCCTTCATTCTAAAATATCTATTTAAAAAATAAATTTATAAATATGTTCTTAAAATTAGTAATTATTTCAAATTAAAAATAACTCGTAAAATACGATTTTTTAAAGAAAATATTTTATCCTGATTTTTACTAGCAAAAATTCTAAACTAATGTACTTTCTGAAAATATAAACCACAATATCTTACAATAATAATTATGAGCACAGTTGTTGTAAAACTACAACCCCCAATTTGGTCAGTAACAGTACTTTCATTGGCGTGAATTTAAATAATTCGCCAATAGTATTTTGGCGTTAAAATATGTATTTAGGCTTACGATTCGCACTATACAGTATAAAAAATATTTTATAATATCCTTCACGAATACATCGCTAAACTGGAACCACGATAGTTTTAATTTTAGAAGAATTTCGTAACTTCATAATGTAAGTGGGAATGTTTGCGTTAATACATGCATTTTTGAAATGTTATACGTCTGGCTGTATAATTATAGCCTGCCATGGAATGCTTTTACTACTACTGAGCGATGAAATTTTCTTTTGAAATACAATCCACCCACAGCTGCAACAGGAGTCGCGGGGGTTGGCTGTATGAGATACCGGAAACCCCGATGATCCTGAGAGCGGCGTCTGTCTGGCCTGGGGGTGGGTCATGTGTCATAGGCCAACCCCTGGGGGAGATAGTCATGGAAAAGTTCCTACAGTGGGCCTTAGCGGAATATACGACAAGATCACTGAACATGTGTTAGGCCGAATAAAATGACGAAACAAGAAGTATCAACGATAATATAGTGAAGCTGTATCTCTTCGAACTGTACATGCACCTCTTGATGCATATTGACCACTAGTTGGGAAAGCTGTGAAGTTAGCCAATGCCATTCAAGAAAACAGAACATGTGGCCGTTTCCCAACTACCAAGCTATTGTAGACGGAGTAGACAACATTCGTACCGTCAGCAGGCAACTGTACGGTAATTGACTTAGGATCTACTAACACTTGTAACATTCCTTCACCTATCAAATGACACTCTAACTGTTGTAACGACGGGTTTTTACGGACCGAACCCTTGAAATAGAAACCTATGTTTTGTGTTTTTCGTAAGCGAAAAGGCCTCCTTAAATATAACAATAAATATGATTTTTATCATAATGTTAATGAATCTAGATAAACTAATTTCGTCATCATTTGCTAAAGTATTATATTTCTTTTAGTAAAATTAATAAAATTTAGTGAAATAAAAATAGAAAATTTGTAGTAACTTGTTAAGTACTTGTTTTTGAATAAACAAACACAGTCACAACTGTTCGACTCGAATTATTTTCCTGTCTTTGTTGTCATGGACAAATATTGACTTGACTTTTGTCATGCTTACTCATACTGATAAAAATCTGAGTACAAGGAAAAAGTTTACAAACAACCAATAATGAAAACATCTACGTAAATGCAAACTTCCTAGTAGCATTATCCATAATTTCAGCGAGTATTAAAGTAACTTTTAAAACTATTTAATTTTATATTTTGTAATTAGAAGATTCGCTACGCTCATTTCTCCTCAGCCATCCGACTTCACCCTGTTTCCGTATACTTCTTTCTGCACTCATTAGTTCGCTAGTGCTGGGCTGCAAAGATGCGTAAGTAGAAAGATAATCACAAATGAAAATATTAAAATCTGTAAAATTTATATATTACTTCCCAAGTGAAGTTTTATGTGTCATGTATATTTATTTTAAACTATCAAGTTTGTCAGTTTGTAAAGTCCTCAGTAGCGATGAGTTTTTCTAATCTTCTCTCTAATTTGTATATTGTTAGTTCATATTTTTTACTTCTTAGTAGCACCAAACTAACTTATCTCTTGAAATAGACACAAATCACATTATTTAGACATTGTGATTTGTATTTTTTTCCTTATTGTGAATTGCTTTTAGCACTGACAATTATTTTCAAGTTGTTTCTTAATTTATTGAATCATTGTTTAGTAATCCTTAATCCTTTGCCCTTCTTTCTTCGCTTTTCCCTCACGGCTGTTTGAAGATTGTTGAGTTATTGTGGTTTATTTCCTTAATCCTTTGCCCTTCTTTCTTCCCTTTTACCTCACGGCTGTTTGAAGATTGTTGAGTTATTGTGGTTTATTTCCTTAATCCTTTGCCCTTCTTTCTTCGCTTTTACCTCACGGCTGTTTGAAGATTGTTGAGTTATTGTGGTTTATTTCCTTAATCCTTTGCCCTTCTTTCTTCCCTTTTACCTCACGGCTGTTTGAAGATTGTAGAGTTATTGTGGTTTATTTCCTTAATCCTTTGCCCTTCTTTCTTACCTTTTACCTCACGGCTGTTTGAAGATTGTTGAGTTATTGTGGTTTATTTCCTTAATCCTTTGCCCTTCTTTCTTACCTTTTACCTCACGGCTGTTTGAAGATTGTTGAGTTATTGTAGTTTATTTCCTTAATCCTTTGCCCTTCTTTCTTACCTTTTACCTCACGGCTGTTTGAAGATTGTTGAGTTATTGTAGTTTATTTCCTTAATCCTTTGCCCTTCTTTCTTACCTTTTACCTCACGGCTGTTTGAAGATTGTTGAGTTATTGTGGTTTATTTCCTTAATCCTTTGCCCTTCTTTCTTCCCTTTTACCTCACGGCTGTTTGAAGATTGTTGAGTTATTGTGGTTTATTTCCTTAATCCTTTGCCCTTCTTTCTTACCTTTTACCTCACGGCTGTTTGAAGATTGTTGAGTTATTGTGGTTATTTCCTTAATCCTTTGCCCTTCTTTCTTACCTTTTACCTCACGGCTGTTTGAAGATTGTTGAGTTATTGTGGTTTATTTCCTTAATCCTTTGCCCTTCTTTCTTCCCTTTTACCTCACGGCTGTTTGAAGATTGTTGAGTTATTGTGGTTTATTTCCTTAATCCTTTGCCCTTCTTTCTTACCTTTTACCTCACGGCTGTTTGAAGATTGTTGAGTTATTGTGGTTTATTTCCTTAATCCTTTGCCCTTCTTTCTTCCCTTTTACCTCACGGCTGTTTGAAGATTGTTGAGTTACTGTGGTTTATTTCCTTAATCCTTTGCCCTTCTTTCTTCGCTTTTACCTCACGGCTGTTTGAAGATTGTTGAGTTATTGTGGTTTATTTCCTTAATCCATTATCGATGTTTACTGGAGATCGTTAAGCTTCTTGTTTGTAATAAACGCAAATAAAATAATGTAAGTGGATTAAATCTAAGTTTGAATACTTAGACAAAAAATTCTTCAAAGGAAGCGCAAGCCTAACCCTAAGCTACACATTTCTAAGTAACTGACAATATAGGTTTAATTATTTTGGGGAATTGACTATGAAGATGACAATGTGGTGCAGATAATTGAATGAAAACTGGCTGCTGTGCATTTAAAGATTCCGTGAAATTTGTATGTTTCAACTTCTTAGGAGGAAATGGCTTGTGTTTTAAATGCTTAATTTTGTTCATTTCGTGGTTATTGGGTGTAAACTCGTTGAAGTTTGTTCTATAATTTTGAAAACGGTATAGTACTTGTACATTTTAATAGTTTCGTTTGTCGTTGTTTGATTATCCGTAAATCTACATTATTTTTTAGCTTGTTGATTATTTAAGTAACACGCTTTTAGGAGAGATGCACACAATTGAATCATGAATAATATACTAAAACTTTAAACATGCTTAGTAATATATTACTAGGAAATTTGTTTGAGTCTCCAACATTGTTTGACTCGCACATTAATTCTTAAAGGAATGTCCACTTTGTGTAATGCGTTCCATAGGCTTCCCTCCCGCTTTTTAATTTTTTTTTTTGAACAGTAGTTATCAGTCAACGGTTGTAGAGTTATCGTTTTCGAATGCCAAAATGGCGATGGTATACAATGACTTTCACTGCCGTGGCTCCGACCACCACGAGCTGCGTAGGTAAAGGTTGAATCGACTGTGTTTCCGGGTCCAAAAGTGGAGTCGACAACCATGAAATCGGAAATAAACGGCGGAACGTGGCACGGAGCGGCGTTGTCTGAGAGGTCGGCGGTGCTGTTGTATGACATGTAAACAGCGTGTTACGTTCTCTGAGAGGTCGGCGGTGCTGTTGTATCACATGTAAACAGCGTGTTACGTTCTCTGAGAGGTCGGCGGTGCTGTTGTATCACATGTAAACAGCGTGTTACGTTCTCTGAGAGGTCGGCAGTGCTGTTGTATCACATGTAAACAGCGTGTTACGTTTTCTGAGAGGTCGGCGGTGCTGTTGTATCACATGTTAACAGCGTGTTACGTTCTCTATGAGGTCGGCGGTGCTGTTGTATCACATGTAAACAGCGTGTTACGTTCTCTGAGAGGTCGGCGGTGCTGTTGTATCACATGTAAACAGCGTGTTACGTGCCCTGAGAGGTCGGCGGTGCTGTTGTATCACATGTAAACAGCGTGTTACGTTCTCTGAGAGGTCGGCGGTGTTGTTGTATCACATGTAAACAGCGTGTTACGTTCTCTGAGAGGTCGGCGGTGCTGTTGTATCACATGTAAACAGCGTGTTACGTTCTCTATGAGGTCGGCGGTGCTGTTGTATCACATGTTAACAGCGTGTTACGTTCTCTATGAGGTCGGCGGTGCTGTTGTATCACATGTTAACAGCGTGTTACGTTCTCTGAGAGGTCGACAGTGTTGTTGTATCACATGTTAACAGCGTGTTACGTTCTCTGAGAGGTCGGTGGTGCTGTTGTATCACATGTTAACAGCGTGTTACGTTCTCTATGAGGTCGGTGGTGCTGTTGTATCACATGTTAACAGCGTGTTACGTTCTCTATGAGGTCGGCGGTGCTGTTGTATCACATGTTAACAGCGTGTTACGTTCTCTATGAGGTCGGCGGTGCTGTTGTATCACATGTTAACAGTGTGTTACGTTCTCTGAGAGGTCGGCGGTGCTGTTGTATCACATGTTAACAGCGTGACGTTCTCTGAGAGGTTGACGGTGTTGTTGTATCACATGTTAACAGCGTGTTACGTTCTCTGAGAGGTCGGCGGTGCTGTTGTATCACATGTAAACAGCGTGTTACGTTCTCTGAGAGGTCGGCGGTGCTGTTGTATCACATGTTAACAGCGTGTTACGTTCTCTATGAGGTCGGTGGTGCTGTTGTATCACATGTTAACAGCGTGTTACGTTCTCTATGAGGTCGGCGGTGCTGTTGTATCACATGTTAACAGCGTGTTACGTTCTCTATGAGGTCGGCGGTGCTGTTGTATCACATGTTAACAGCGTGTTACGTTCTCTATGAGGTCGGTGGTGCTGTTGTATCACATGTTAACAGCGTGTTACGTTCTCTATGAGGTCGGCGGTGCTGTTGTATCACATGTTAACAGCGTGTTACGTTCTCTGAGAGGTCGGCGGTGCTGTTGTATCACATGTTAACAGCGTGTTACGTTCTCTGAGAGGTCGACAGTGTTGTTGTATCACATGTTAACAGCGTGTTACGTTCTCTATGAGGTCGGTGGTGCTGTTGTATCACATGTAAACAGCGTGTTACGTTCTCTGAGAGGTTGATGGTGTTGTTGTATCACATGTTAACAGCGTGTTACGTTCTCTGAGAGGTCGGTGGTGCTGTTGTATCACATGTTAACAGCGTGTTACGTTCTCTATGAGGTCGGTGGTGCTGTTGTATCACATGTTAACAGCGTGTTACGTTCTCTGAGAGGTCGACAGTGTTGTTGTATCACATGTTAACAGCGTGTTACGTTCTCTGAGAGGTCGACAGTGCTGTTGTATCACATGTTAACAGTGTGTTACGTTCTCTGAGAGGTCGGCGGTGCTGTTGTATCACATGTTAACAGCGTGACGTTCTCTGAGAGGTTGACGGTGTTATTGTATCACATGTTAACAGCGTGTTACGTTCTCTGAGAGGTCGGCGGTGCTGTTGTATCACATGTAAACAGCGTGTTACGTTCTCTGAGAGGTCGGCGGTGCTGTTGTATCACATGTTAACAGCGTGTTACGTTCTCTGAGAGGTCGGCGGTGCTGTTATATCACATATTAACAGCGTGTTACGTTCTCTGAGAGGTCGGCGGTGCTGTTGTATCACATGTAACAGCGTGTTACGTTCTCTGAGAGGTCGGCGGTGCTGTTGTATCACATATTAACAGCGTGTTACGTTCTCTGAGAGGTTGACGGTGTTGTATCACATGTTAACAGCGTGTTACGTTCTCTGAGAGGTTGACGGTGTTGTATCACATGTTAACAGCGTGTTACGTTCTCTGAGAGGTCGGCGGTGCTGTTGTATCACATATTAACAGCGTGTTACGTTCTCTGAGAGGTTGACGGTGTTGTATCACATGTTAACAGCGTGTTACGTTCTCTGAGAGGTCGGCAGTGCTGTTGTATCACATGTTAACAGCGTATACGTTTTACAACACTGTTGTACGTTTTAAGTACAATTTGAGAACGGTTATACAACTGAAGTAAAAAATGTGAGTTAGTATCTTTTCACATTTAAAGTCGCAAGACTAAGCAGTTAGTTTGCCTAAATAACATCTCATGTTTTCACTATAACCAATTAAAGGTTGTAGCTGTTGATAAAGACATGCTTTCTACGTAACGTTTGTGTACTATAGTTACTACTGGTGTTGTACTTTTGATTTGTATACCTCCAAGGTATACCTCCATGTTAGCACGAGCTTGATAATTATACCTATATATAGGTTGTCGGCCATGTTTGTTTTATTCTTATAAGAACAATGCTACTTTCGAACCGGACATACGATCACGCGTATCATCTAAAACAGTTATTATTAAACGGATTTTTGCAAACAAATTGCATTTGATCAAAAATGAAATTGCACGTTGGAATTTCTTTGCAAAATCCTACTAGTTTTGTAGAAAAAAATATAAAATGTTTAGTTTGAAGTTTTTATTTTCACTTATCCTTAAAAACTATGCTTATGTATTCAATTTATAAAAAGCAAACCCAAGGCGCAATTTGATAACGTTTAAAATGACTCATACACATTTTTTGGTCAGTAAATAATGAAAAAGTGTGAATTCCGCAAATACTCTGTTCTTATGGGATTAAATAACATGGCGACAGCCTCCAACAGCTTCTGCAGACTCTTAAGGGACAGTAAATGAAAAGAAAAATACATTACGTGCGATCAGATCAGTCTTAACAATTGTGGATCAGATTAGTCCTTAACAATTACGTCGGATCTTAGTCCTATAACAAATTAACGTCGGTCAGATTAGTCCTTACATTACGATGGATCAGATTTGTCTTAACAATTACGTCGGACAGATTAGTCCTTAAAATTACGGTCGGATCATATAGTCTTAACAATTACGTCGATAATTAGTTCCTTAACAATCTACGTCGGATCAGATTAGTCTAACAATTAGTGTCAGATAGTCTAACAATTAGTCGTCGATTAGTTCTATCTGATAAATACCAGTACAATTTATTGAAGTTTGTTCAATCATTATGATTTCAGAATAAATAACTACAATACGAAAAAACTAATATCCTTTAACTACATTTTTATAAGAAGCTGTTCGTTCTGCGTCGATCAGGCTGTTATCACATGGTACAGTGTGTTACGTTCTCTGAGAGGTCGGTGGTGCTGTTGTATCACATGTTAACAGCGTGTTACGTTCTCTGAGAGGTTGACGGTGTTGTTGTATCACATGTTAACAGTGTGTTACGTTCTCTGAGAGGTCGGCGGTGCTGTTGTATCACATGTTAACAGCGTGTTACGTTCTCTGAGAGGTCGGCGGTGCTGTTGTATCACATGTTAACAGCGTGTTACGTTCTCTGAGAGGTTGACGGTGCTTTGTAATCACATGTTAACAGTGTGTTACGTTCTCCGAGAGGTCGGTGGTGCTGTTGTATCACATGTAAACAGCGTGTTACGTTTTCTGAGAGGTCGGCGGTGCTGTTGTATCACATGTTAACAGCGTGTTACGTTCTCTGAGAGGTCGGCGGTGCTGTTATATCACACGTTAACAGTGTGTTACGATCTCTGAGAGGTCGGCGGTGCTGTTGTATCACATGTAAACAGCGTGTTACGTTCTCTGAGAGGTCGGCGGTGCGGTTGTATCACATATTAACAGCGTGTTACGTTCTCTGAGAGGTTGACGGTGTTGTATCACATGTTAACAGCGTGTTACGTTCTCTGAGAGGTTGACGGTGTTGTATCACATGTTAACAGCGTGTTACGTTCTCTGAGAGGTCGGCGGTGCTGTTGTATCACATATTAACAGCGTGTTACGTTCTCTGAGAGGTTGACGGTGTTGTATCACATGTTAACAGCGTGTTACGTTCTCTGAGAGGTCGGCAGTGCTGTTGTATCACATGTTAACAGCGTATACGTTTTACAACACTGTTGTACGTTTTAAGTACAATTTGAGAACGGTTATACAACTGAAGTAAAAAATGTGAGTTAGTATCTTTTCACATTTAAAGTCGCAAGACTAAGCAGTTAGTTTGCCTAAATAACATCTCATGTTTTCACTATAACCAATTAAAGGTTGTAGCTGTTGATAAAGACATGCTTTCTACGTAACGTTTGTGTACTATAGTTACTACTGGTGTCGTACTTTTGATTTGTATACCTCCAAGGTATACCTCCATGATAGCACGAGCTTGAAAATTATACCTATATATATATAGGTTGTCGGCCATGTTTGTTTTATTCTTATAAGAACAATGCTACTTTCGAACCGGACATACGATCACGCGTATTCATCTAAAACAGTTATTATTATACGGATTTTTGCAAACAAATTGCATTTGATCAAAAATGAAATTGCACGTTGGAATTTCTTTGCAAAATCCTACTAGTTTTGTAGAAAAAAATATAAAATGTTTAGTTTGAAGTTTTTATTTTCACTTATCCTTAAAAACTAGGCTTATGTATTCAATTTATAAAAAGCAAACCCAAGGCGCAATTTGATAACGTTTAAAATGACACCTCATACACAACTTTTGGTCAGTAAATAATGAAAAAGTGTGAATTCGCAAATAACATTGTTCTTATGGAATTAAAATCAACATGGCCGACAGCCTCCAACAGCTTCTGCAGACTCTTAATGAGGACAGTAAAAATGAAAAGAAAAATAACAATTACGTCGGATCAGATCAGTCCTTAACAATTACGTCGGATCAGATTAGTCCTTAACAATTACGTCGGATCAGATTAGTCCTTAACAATTACGTCGGATCAGATTAGTCCTTAACAATTACGTCGGATCAGATTAGTCCTTAACAATTACGTCGGATCAGATTAGTCCTTAACAATTACGTCGGATCATATTAGTCCTTAACAATTACGTCGGATCAGATTAGTCCTTAACAATTACGTCGGATCAGATTAGTCCTTAACAATTACGTCGGATCAGATTAGTCCTTAACAATTACGTCGGATCAGATTAGTTCTTATTCATGATAAACTACCAAGTACAATTTATTGGAAGTTTTGTTCAATCATTATGATTTCAGAATAAATAAACTACAATACGAAATAAAAACTAAATTATTCCTTTAACTACATTTTTTATAAGAAGCTAGTTCCGTTAATTCATATTAAGGAGATTCCGATCTCCATCTTAACATTACTCTGCCCATTCCTCATAGACTATTGATCTGTGCGAGGAACTTAGTCAGACAAAGTAAGGGGGCGAACCAGTATATTACAAGGTGAACATTACTAACCAATGTTTGAGCCTGTCACCGGCTCTCTCCGCCGGATGGATTTGTACTAGAACGATATGTCTATAGAATCGTATTACAGATCTAGCACGTACGTAATTATGTTCGATTCATATAGTACGAGTATATGAACACGATATTCATGCAAAAAATAGTTAAAAATAAGACTAACGAATTTACGTTTTAAGTGTAGCCTACAATATATTTAAAAAAGTAATAAATTTAACTGGAGTTGATAGTTAAATTATTTGTAAATAATAATTAAGTGATTAAAGGTGTAATAATGTTTGAGTGCTGTTTAATAAATAAAAGCTATAACAGTAAGCCCATGGATAGTCGATAAATACAATTTTGGCTGTGTGCTTTAAGTGGACGGATAAATTATAGCCATTACCTAATAGCTGGTTTTAAGAGGCTAATAACGAAACACCCTGTTATCTATGAATACTTTATGATAATGAGCTTTTAGTGAACAGATATAATTCCACTTTTTATTTTTATTTGCTTTAAAAGGTACAATTTTTTGACGTTTTATGACAACAATAATGCTATTCGAAATTAGGATACTTTAAATCCACTGAACTAGTTCTTTTTTTATATAAGTAAAAGTTCCAAAATATTAAAATTGTTTTAAACTACGAAACCCCTTTTTACGAATAGTAACACATTTAAAAAATAATTAACTTTATTTCCATTTAATTCTTTTTTATGGTGAATATGAATATTATCAACATTAATATGGATAGCTTTGCGATATTATTGTTTTTCTACCCTATAATATTACTTTGCCGATGCGGTGACTCAAGAGGTATATCCAAGGTTCGAATCCCCACTGAGCCAACGGTAGGTACTTAACTCCTTGAATTAAGTTCACGCACATGCTTTGCAAGCCCATGTGAACTAGCTAGTGAAGATAGTAGTAAAAAAACTTGTTTAACATGAGAAATATTCTTACATTAAAACAACAAAAATCACAAATTCACCTTCAGACGTTTGTGCCAGCTTTAAAAAACGATGTTAATATAAATATTTTTTTCTATCGCGAACTGCATAAATTGCTACAGTGGTTGACCTTAAATGGTTATTAATCTATAATTCACTAACAAATTTTATTGTTAGTTTCATACTTTCTTAGGTTTCAACAATGATCGTAAATATTCAAATTGCGCATTCTACATATTTACACCATGTCTTACTCCTACTCCCATTGTTGCCAAGTTATTTGTAGAGTCAAACAAAGGAGCGGTGTTTACATGGATGAATGCATTCAATTACTGCAGTAAACCGACTCTAACGTCTGCTGTTGTAACTAATACCGATGTACCGTATAACTACTGTTGGAGTAACTCATACCGGTGTACCGTATAACTACTGTTGGAGTAACTAATACCGGTGTACCGTATAACTACTGTTGGAGTAACTAATACCGGTGTACCGTATAACTACTGTTGGAGTAACTAATACCGATGTACCGTACAACTACTGTTGGAGTAACTAATACCGATGTACCGTATAACTACTGTTGGAGTAACTAATACCGGTGTACCGTATAACTACTGTTGGAGTAATTAATACCGATGTACCGTATAACTACTGTTGGAGTAACTAATACCGGTGTACCGTATAACTACTGTTGGAGTAACTAATACCGATGTACCGTATAACTACTGTTGGAGTAACTAATACCGGTGTACCGTATAACTACTGTTGGAGTAACTAATACCGGTGTACCGTATAACTACTGTTGGAGTAACTAATACCGGTGTACCGTATAACTACTGTTGGAGTAATTAATACCGATGTACCGTATAACTACTGTTGGAGTAATTAATACCGATGTACCGTATAACTACTGTTGGAGTAACTAATACCGGTGTACCGTATAACTACTGTTGGAGTAACTAATACCGGTGTACCGTATAACTACTGTTGGAGTAATTAATACCGATGTACCGTATAACTACTGTTGGAGTAATTAATACCGATGTACCGTATAACTACTGTTGGAGTAACTAATACCGGTGTACCGTATAACTACTGTTGGAGTAACTAATACCGGTGTACCGTATAACTACTGTTGGAGTAATTAATACCGATGTACCGTATAACTACTGTTGGAGTAACTAATACCGGTGTACCGTATAACTACTGTTGGAGTAATTAATACCGATGTACCGTATAACTACTGTTGGAGTAATTAATACCGATGTACCGTATAACTACTGTTGGAGTAATTAATACCGATGTACCGTATAACTACTGTTGGAGTAATTAATACCGATGTACCGTATAACTACTGTTGGAGTAACTAATACCGGTGTACCGTATAACTACTGTTGGAGTAATTAATACCGATGTACCGTATAACTACTGTTGGAGTAATTAATACCGATGTACCGTATAACTACTGTTGGAGTAACTAATACCGGTGTACCGTATAACTACTGTTGGAGTAATTAATACCGATGTACCGTATAACTACTGTTGGAGTAATTAATACCGATGTACCGTATAACTACTGTTGGAGTAATTAATACCGATGTACCGTATAACTACTGTTGGAGTAATTAATACCGATGTACCGTATAACTACTGTTGGAGTAACTAATACCGATGTACCGTATAACTACTGTTGGAGTAACTAATAACGATGTACCGTACAACTACTGTTGGAGTAACTAATACCGATGTACTGTGCAACTACTGTTGGAGTAACTAATACCGATGTACCGTACAACTACGTTTGGAGTAACTAATACCGATGTATCGTATAACTACTGTTGGAGTAACTAATACCGATGTACCGTACAACTACTGTTGGAGTAACTAATACCGATGTACCGTATAACTACTGTTGGAGTAACTAATACCGGTGTACCGTATAACTACTCTTGGAGTAACTAATACCGATGTACCGTATAACTACTGTTGGAGTAATTAATACCGATGTACCGTATAACTACTGTTGGAGTAACTAATACCGATGTACCGTATAACTACTGTTGGAGTAACTAATACCGATGTACCGTATAACTACTGTTGGAGTAACTAATACCGATGTACCGTATAACTACTGTTGGAGTAACTAATACCGGTGTACCGTATAACTACTGTTGGAGTAATTAATACCGATGTACCGTATAACTACTGTTGGAGTAACTAATACCGATGTACCGTATAACTACTGTTGGAGTAACTAATAACCGATGTACCGTACAACTACTGTTGGAGTAACTAATACCGATGTACCGTATAACAACTGTTGGAGTAACTAATACCGATGTACCGTACAACTACTGTTGGAGTAACTAATACCGATGTACCGTATAACAACTGTTGGAGTAACTAATACCGATGTACCGTACAACTACTGTTGGAGTAACTAATACCGATGTACCGTATAACAAATGTTGGAGTAACTAATAACCGATGTACCGTACAACTACTGTTGGAGTAACTAATACTGATGTACCGTATAACAATTGTTGGAATAACTAATACCTATGTACCGTACAACTACTGTTGGAGTAACTAATACCGATGTACCGTATAACAACAGTTGGAGTAACTAATAACCGATGTACCGTATAACTACTGTTGGAGTAACTAATACCGATGTATCGTATAACTACTGTTGGAGTAACTAATACCGATGTACCGTATAACAACTGTTGGAGTAACTAATACTGATGTACCGTACAACTACTGTTAGAGTAACTAATACCGATGTACCGTATAACAACGGTTGGAGTTACTAATAACCGATGTACCGTATAACTACTGTTGGAGTAACTAATACCGATGTATCGTATAACTACTGTTGGAGTAACTAATACCGATGTACCGTACAACTACTGTTGGAGTAACTAATAACCGATGTACCGTATAACTACTGTTGGAATAACTAATACCGATGTACCGTATAACAACTGTTGGAGTGACTAATAACCGATGTACCGTACAACTACTGTTGGAGTAACTAATACCGATGTACCGTATAACAATTGTTGGAATAACTAATACCTATGTACCGTACAACTACTGTTGGAGTAACTAATACCGATGTACCGTATAACAACAGTTGGAGTAACTAATAACCGATGTACCGTATAACTACTGTTGGAGTAACTAATACCGATGTATCGTATAACTACTGTTGGAGTAACTAATACCGATGTACCGTATAACAACTGTTGGAGTAACTAATACTGATGTACCGTACAACTACTGTTAGAGTAACTAATACCGATGTACCGTATAACAACGGTTGGAGTAACTAATAACCGATGTACCGTATAACTACTGTTGGAGTAACTAATACCGATGTATCGTATAACTACTGTTGGAGTAACTAATACCGATGTACCGTACAACTACTGTTGGAGTAACTAATAACCGATGTACCGTATAACTACTGTTGGAATAACTAATACCGATGTACCGTATAACAACTGTTGGAGTGACTAATAACCGATGTACCGTACAACTACTGTTGGAGTAACTAATACCGATGTACCGTATAACAATTGTTGGAGTAACTAATACCTTTGTACCGTACAACTACTGTTGGAGTAACTAATAACCGATGTACCGTATAACTACTGTTGGAGTAACTAATACCGATGTACCGTATAACAACTGTTGGAGTAACTTTTACTGAAGTACCGCACAACTACTGTCGGAGTAACTAATAACCGATGTACCGTATAACTACTGTTGGAGTAACTAATACCGATGTACGGTATAACAACTGTTGGAATAACGATGTCAACAATCGGTACCTCTCACCGTGTACCACAATACATTATGATGTAATTGAGATTACTGTAATGCAATTTACATTAAATACTTTCATCAATGTCGTAACTTTATCAATTCAATTACTTAAAAGAGAAGGCCTATCTTTGTATTAGAATACGTTTCGTAGTTTATTGGTGTAGTTTTTATAATGAAAACTAGGGGACACCCCTGCACTCTTCGCGTGCCAACCCCGACTCTCCCTGCGCTCGATACACCTCGGCCTTTGGCCTCGGCATGTGACTTTTGACTATAAATAAGTAGATTAACTGTATAACGTAAAATCACAATATTAATTTTATTTACAGTATCTCAACCACATTACTTGCTTTGTTACCTACTGTACTGAAAAGTATAAATATCTAATGGTATTACTTGGCCTATTTTAAACGTGTTCATCTTATTTATTTTTCTTTAACAGCTGAAGATTAAAATCTTGATGCATCAATAGGACAATGTAAACTTACAGAATAAACGTGTTTTTTAATTTACAACACAGCTGTTATTAATTTACTAAAATCAACCCAATGTTATTCTTATGAAAAAAAGGAAACTTTGAGGGGCTGTTTGCACCCTTTAGGAATGAAATTTCGAAAAACCCTTTCTTAGTGCGCCTCTAGGGCATAAGATACACATATGTACTCAATTTTATGTCTCTTTCTTTTATGATTTTTGCTGGGCGATGTTGAATCAGTGATTGAGTCAGGACTTGTCTTTTTATATATTTAGATGTTATTTCTAGCCATTTAACTGAATAATATCACATGTTAAATATCCGAATATGTGCGGAACTCTACAACTGAGCTATTAATTGTCATATTCAGGAAATGTAGACTAAGAAAGAATCCGTCGAAAGTTTGTTGATGGCTTCGTATTATTTGTTTTTGTTTTTTCCTTTTAGAGGTAAAACTTGTTGTAGAAAATATAATACACATACAGTACAGTGTAGACATCCTTACTATGTGGTTGGTGTAGTAAATAAGTGCCAATAATCGGAAAATAAAGTTGTGATCAGCATTTCCAAAAGGTGTGCTGCTGATCAATATGTCCGTTTTTCATATCTTTGTCCGTTATTGTGGACTTCACAATTAACTACAAATATATGGATTTCTATATCAAGGATTAGGTCCGTAATATTGATTGTATCACATCACTTCAAGTGTAATTTGATAGGTGAAGAACTGTTTTAGTCGACCATTAGTTGATTTTTGTAAAACATTCAGTATACATGTTTGAATATAAATATTTTCCTTGTAAATGACAATTGGCGTCTTAAGAATAAATAAGTAAATACAAATTGAACACATTTATATATAGGACACTGTGTGGATTTTTAGAGCACTAAGAACACAACCGGTCGCCTACAACCCTCACAACACTGTGCCACTAGTGCAGACCATGAGACGACGACGGTAGATGGTGGCGGTCAGTGGCGACATGCGGGCTGTAGCCTACCCACTCCCGCATTACATGATATCAATGTCACAAACCTACCTCACTAGGTGCTGGTAATTAATAATATACCTTTAGAAGTATAATCAATTAATAACTCATGTTGTATTTATATACGTCTCAACTAGATATACGTCAAACTCACACTCCTTAGGTACAACGGAGAAGTAAACTGTGGCTATACAAGTGTTTCCACAGAGAATAAGGAAACAGAGGTCACATTCAGTAGTGAGCTGAATGTGTGTCAAGTGGTTATTTCTGCAGTATGTCAGTATGTTTCTTTTTCTTGTGATGCTTCGGCTTTTAAAAGTCCTAATTGTGTGCACTCGTGGCGTAATGCTGTAACCCAGCGACTTGGGGACAATGTGCTGTGCAATGTAACCAATAGGTTTTGTTCTCGGTTCTTTAAATATTTATGTCCTCATAAGAGGTTAAGCGTAAAGGAGGAAATGAAGGCCAATATTGTCTGTCTCTCAGAGAAAGTCTATTTCCTTTCCATTTCATTTAAATATTTACAAGGTGTCCGTGTTGGATGGTGGAGTTTGATTGCTGCATAGGGCAGACCACTCTGTTAAGATTGTCAGTCAGCCGAAACTCAAACCAATACTACGTGGTTCGCAAACCACGCTAAACTGTAGGTCTCTTAGATGCCCTGGTCACAAGTTACTTGTAAATGACCCTTTAATTAGCATAAGTCGAACTCAGTTAGTAACCAGACTACGCAGATCCTCCCACTAATCCTACCCTCATGTAATCTTTCCTATTTACCTTACAACACGCACAAGTTGTGTCGGCGTCTCAGATGAGAATAATATTTAAGTTCTAAGAGGTGGATGGCTCTATTTTAGGTATTAAAAAGCACAAATGCCTCTAAGTGGGTAAATTGCGTTAGCCACTTTGTGTAACTCTAGAGAGGACAAGTTGCAATCACTATTGAACATGCAAGTCAAGCAGCCAAGACTATTACGTACGATGGAGTATTCACTATCCAGGCCAACCATTAAGGTTATGTTTCGTTGAACAATCAAGTTAATACCATATTAGTAAATATGCACATTTTGGTATAAAAACACCTTGAAATGGTAAATATTGATAAACATTTTGAATTTTTAAATAATAAATTCATAATGTAAATCAATTTGCATAATTTAAGATTGTGACAAGTCTGTATCAATAACATTAAAACTACTTAGTACAATCTGCATAGTCACTAAAATTGAATAACTGTTCAGAACGTAAGGTACTCTAAACTCGAATTTATTTTGTATTAACTTTCCAAAAAGAATAAAAAATTATTATAAAAACAATAAATTTAGAATATTGCACATTTATTTATAATTTATTTAGAAAGTGAAGAATATTTGTTCAATGTAGAAAATGTAGTATTTGTTTCATACTTTCTTTACAACGTTAGAAAGTGTAACTTAGAGAAGAGTTGTAAACCGAGCACGTTTATGTCCTGTCTGAAGTCGGAGATTTTATGTCGATAAAATTAACTTCCTATTGACAAGTTTTAGAAAGGGGATTTGAAAAACACTATAGTCGTATGTAGGTTACTACAGAGAAAAAAAACTTATAAGAAACGATTTCAAATGGCTGCAGCGAACTCCTCAATACAAGTTATGTATTTGTGTTTAGCCATATAAGCTAAACACAACATAAACATATAAGTTTTTATAAGTCAAAATACAAAATTTCTTTGACTACTTATTTATAATCTCATTATAATACATACATAAACTGTATAACACATACAAGGTGAAAAAATATGGAAACGCTTTGACAACTATTGTATGACTTCACTTGTTCATCATTGTTACAAAGATCATACTTTTTGACGCCATTAGCGACATTTCATCTTTTCATGGGGACGGCCCGCGAGGAGTTGAACGAAAATCTTCAATTTAAGCCTAGGTCGAGTTTGGTATTAAATAAAAGGTCTATTCAAGAAAAATTAATTGCCGCAACCCGGAATTTGAAAATATTATCCTTCTCAGAGTAGCGGTCATTTGAATTTCAAAATACATAACTAATTTGATCAATATAGTTTCTCCCGTTTTAAACGGTTTCAAGTAAATTATTCTGATCAAAAATTATACTTAGTGGATCACAATTATTAAAACACCCTAAAATATCAAATTAATTATCTTTGGAAAAATTAACGCTGTTGTGAAAGCGTTTTCATATTTTTTCACCTTGTATATAATGTCTTCATGTAGTTTTATAGATTTCGTCAACAATTGAATTTGTGGTTTCTGCCCTTTGTTGTTTTTAAATATTGTGCCAATTCAAAGACGAACGATACGGTGTTTTGATAAATTGGAAGAGTTTTACAATGATTTCAATACAATGAATAAATTATTATTGTTATTTCCGACAAATCTATAAAATACGAATAACTTATTTTCAATCCAACCAGTGACTCATTTGAAGTAACAACCCCTTTTTTTATTTACTCGTATTTAAATTGAACACGCTTTTAAAAATATTATTTGCAGCACTCACGTCTGATGTCCATGTCTATGTGAATCCTTTAAGAGATGAATTTTTAACATTGCTTGGAACTCAGCATTTCAAATGTTTTACTGCCATGGGCTCTTCTTATATCAAGAAAGTTACTTTAGTTAATCAAGAATACTAATTTTAAGTCCTATCCAATTATTGTGAGTAATAAAATCAAATTGAATCGTAACTAAATCCTTTCGTAACTTCGTTACCTGAAGAAATAATAAACGCTTTAAATACTGCAACGTTAAAATTAAAATTGAGGGTTACTTTAACTTTCTTCAGTAAGTATTGTAAAGTTGATATCTGGGTCAGCTTTACCTTTACGTTAAAGTCTGGAAATCAACGGTGTTGTAACGTGCAAAGAGGTTGGAGACTGTCCAAATAGTAAATCCACTTTTGCTCATTGCCTTACCGACAATGCCCCTTCGAAATTGTGACTTAGGTCGGTTCCACGTGGTTTTTTAGCTTATTTTTAGTATTGTTTACGAAGAAGCAGCAAGTTTTACATATATGGCATTGCAAAGTAATATAAACCACTATCTTCTCAATTTAAAATGTAGTCTGTTTAATAAATGTCATTTAATGTTTTTTTTTTTTTTTTTTACTAAAATATTAACCTTTTCTAGGGGGGAGGATAACACATGATATGTAAAAATCGTTCAAAACGTTTTGTATATATTTATTATGAAAATTACAAAATTGGCCTCGCTACGAAATTCTTATCAGCGAGATCCACTATAACATATAAGTTAATAATATAAAAGTTAAAATAATATATTTTCGTATATTTCGAGCTAAAATGTTGGTTTTCTTTGCTAATAATTTTAGGATCAGTTTTACTTCAATATGGGTTACTGTTAATTCATAAAAATATATTTACGAAACACTTTAGGCGCATGTAAATATCATAACATATATTTTTATGTTGAAGTCACTAATTCTATAATCAACACCTTGACCAGAATAATTACTAATAAATTAACTACAATAATTAGTAAAAAGTCATTAGTAGTGTGTCATTAATATTATTGTTGAAGAAATAGAAAGTACACGTCCACCAATGATTGGACAATGTGTCTGTCATGTACACTACAGAGAGGCTTACACAACCATGTATCTATGTATGTAATGTGTCCAGTGAAGCACGTGATAACAGTAACAAGTAAAAGAAGTTCAGTCTGTAAACAGTGGGGAACTGTGAAACTGAACCAAGTAACGTCCTATTGCAAGTACTTTCATTTCCGAGTTTAAAGTTCAGTCTGTAAATACTGGGGAACTGTGAAACTGAACCAAGTAACGTCCTATTGCAAATACTTTCATTTCCGAGTTACAAGTTCAGTCTGTAAACACTGGGTAACTGTGAAACTGAACCAAGTAACGTCCTATTGCAAGTACTTTCATTTCCGAGTTACAAGTTTAGTCTGTAAACACTGGGAACTGTGAAACTGACCCAAGTAATGTCCTATTGCAAGTACTTTCATTTTCGAGTTACAAGTTTAGTCTGTAAACACTGGGGAACTGTGAAACTGAACCAATTAACGTCCTATTGCAAGTAATTTCATTTCCTAGTTACAAGTTCAGTCTGTAAACACTGGGGAACTGTAAAACTGAACCAAGTAACGTCCAATTGCAAGTACTTTCATTTCCGAGTTACAAGTTCAGTCTGTAAACACTGGGGAACTGTGAAACTGAACCAAGTAACGTCCAATTGTAAGTATTTTCATTTCCGAGTTACAAGTTCAGTCTGTAAACACTGGGGAACTGTGAAACTGAACCAAGTAACGTCCTATTGCTAGTACTTTAATTTCCGAGTTACAAGTGACGAGTAAGATGTTACTTCCCCAAGTAACACATTAATTGTTGCAGTGATGAACACTTTAACTTGCTTCAAACACTGGCTGATTATATTAAATTAATTACCTTCGTCAACAGTCCCAAATTTGTCGTGGGGGTTACGACCGTTTCGGCTTTAAAATGCCATCTTCAGACACAATATGCCAAAAGGCTTCGTTAAACTTTACAAAACACACAAAGACATTACGAATCTATCTAAAAAACCGTTTTTAAAATTGTTTTATATGCCTACAACGTGTTTGGCGTCGGCAGGCATGCGCGATTATGAAAATATTACTCCAAAATCATTATTTTTGAATACTAATTTGCGTTATTTATAATTCCTGATCTTTAGCTGACTAAATTTTACTGTAATAAGTTAATTTATCTGGCTAATTAAATTACTGTTGTTTATTATCATTAAAAATTGAAATTCAAATCAATGCCTTTATGATAATCTACTTACATTTGTAGACATTTGGTTTAATAAATTATTGCAATAATTACTTTATTTAGCCGGAAAGTGTATTTCTTACCCTATGTTGATTATTTAGTGAAGCAACGATAGTTTTATTGTTTTTCATTTACTGAGAATAAATATAAAGTGTGGTATCATTGTTTTATAGAGTAAATTAAGTTTTAATTGAATTGATTAGCTGCAATTTAATTTAGATTACAACTCGCAGTGTATATTGACATCAATACGCATAAACTACTTACGTCAAATGAAAAAAAAAAAAAAAACACGTGAAAACTTTATAAGTTGTATATTACTATTGATTTTATATATACACATACAGATTTGTAATCCATTGTTAAATGTTTGTCTCTAATGACCAGCTGTCTGTAACGACGCTCCAGTTGTGAAGTGCCAGTGTAGTACCGTGTAAAATACAGTTTGAGCCAGCTGTAGGGGAAGATCTCCTAACTAACCAAATTACTGGCACAAATATTCCTGTTACTTTAGAAATCTATTTATATTACTTTATTTAGAAAAACCGATTCGCAGACGTTTGTTGTTTTTGTATCAATTTGCGTAAAGTAGATAAGTGCATTGAAGAACCACATAATCATAATGTAATAAACAGTTGTGTCATGAGCATGATAAAATATATTTTTCAACTAAAGCCGTGCAGTTATTTTTGCGAGGGTGATTATTTTGTAAATTATGAGCTTCTCTCCACAAAGTTGAAAAACTGAAGCTTTCGTAGGTCGGTTGCTAATCACCATAACCTATACCTACCTGGAGAGATCTAAGAGATCGAAACAGCGAAGCACAAGCCTATATGTAAGTCTAGTCGTACCGTTTCGGGACTAGCACTAACGCTTATAGGCTCGTGCTTCACAGTTTCGGGACTAGCACTAACGCTTATAGGCTTGTGCTTCACAGTTTCGGGACTAGCAATAACGCTTATAGGCTTGTGCTTCGCTGTTTCGATCACTTAGATCTCTTCAGGTAGGTATAGGTTATGGTAATTAGCAACCGACCTACGACAGCTTCAGTTTTTCAACTTTGTTGGAAGAATCTTACAAGCGGAAGGTGAAATCGAGTAACAATTTGCAAATTAACATTGTAACACCCTTCTCACCAATGCTCTGGTTTTCCAGGCTGTTGGTGATTATTTGTTCTATAAAAGGCAATACCAATGATTGTAATTAGAATGAAATATGTTCAGTACTTGATAAGCCTATTTTAAGTATTCTTAGCTTAAGACTGTATTTTAGTTTATCGCACTCTGGAGACGTGTAGGTTATTAAGACTTCAACCTTCTACAACAGCTGGCAACACAATATAGCTCATAAACCGTTGAAAGCCGGAGTTATAAAAAGTAAAACCGAAACAGGCTTTGGAGGTATTAAAGTTTAATGACGTGAAAAGCCGTCAAACCACGGCAACTTGGGCGACAGCCCCTCGCGATTGGTGGGCGAAACTTGGTTCTAGAGAGTTTTGTGATTGAAAATTAACGCTTTGTACGTTCGGTTCAGTTTTAGTGGAAAATGCTCAATACCTGAAAGGGGGGTGACATTATTGAATACCGGTTTTGTATTCAATAATGTCACCATAATTGAAGGGGCTGAGATTAGTTTGGGCAGAGGATTATTATTACTGTGCTTGTCTAGTTGGCTGGATAGGGGTTCTTTAATTTTTAAAACATCACATAATGTATCATCTCTAGCAACACAATTTCTATCAATTCAGAGAACACAAAATGTAGTATCAAGCTATACAATTTTTATCTAAAAATCAATTAAATATTTATTGAACGTTGGGATTGATACTAACTGTGTCACCTTTAGTGCTAGAGGCACAATATTGTTGTTGTTAATAAATCCCTAGGATAAAGTTTTGTATTTATTTGTATTTTCATTGGTATTCTTTTCTTTGTAAAAGCTCGTAGTCGTAGTAGCTATAAACTGTCTGTGCTGTTACGTGCAGGGCTACGTAAATCTATATTCCTCATAGACTAGCTTCCTAGTTAATTCCAAACGAATGTTCACAAAAACCAACTGAACATCAACTTACTTGGTTGATGGACGAAACAAGTTTCTGGTATCAGACCCTATGAAAATAATCGATGGAAAGAACCTTCGTTCTTTCATCAGTGGGGTTGGTTGGTCTTCATCCCCATCCATACAAGTACAGTGGTATTTCCCCACCCACCCATCCATACAAGTACAGTGGTATTTTCCAACCCACTCATTCATACACGTGCCTGTGGTATTTCCCCACAGACGGAGAAGGAGGTGTTGAATGGTTGGAAACCTTGACTGATCTCTGTGACGAGAGATCAATATTCAAACACCAAGGCACAAGTACTTTTTACTTTAGATTTTAAGTTTTCATTCTCGTTTTCATTTTTCTTTTCACCTTCTGACATTTTGGTAGATAGCTTTGAAAGGCTTATCATATATTATACTCGTAAGTATTTTCATTAAAGTCTCCAAGTTATAAGCCTGTTTTACTTCTTTAACCGTTGTGTTCCAATAGTTTCTTTATTCTCCAGAATTAACCTTGATAGTATTGCGTACTGTATATCCTCTAAGACGCAGGTATAAAAGTAAGGTAAAATGGTTAGTAATTCAATTTTATTTTTTAATTGCTTTGGCGTTGAGAGTCTTTCGGTGCACATTATTGACTTGCAGTGTGAATGTACGGTTAGAAGATCCGATCTCCGGTTGTTTAGAAGTAGAAAGAAGGATCGAGGACTTATCTGGAATATTTGTGACCATCGTGTTTAAAGTTAAATGCCAGGTGATTTGTGTTGTAAAGTGAAGTTAAGGTAAAAAAAGGACGTTCTCAGTATGTGGACAAACGCCTTTATGACTCTGACTAAATGACAGGTTAGTGAAATCAGTATCTGAGCTGCGAACATTATGAATTCTATCCTAACCGGATGAAACTGATATTGGTTTTGGTTCCATTTTGTAACAATATTAATTATTTTTTATCATGATTATTCTGATGACAATTAAATAAGAATACACAAAATCAAACCATTCGGAGTCATTCTTGCGCATCTCAAATATATAACCATTTTTACTGTCTCCAAACTGCTGCCTTTTCATTTCACATTCTCACCTGCGTGTATTAGTAATGTATTTCGTTATTCAGTTGTGTTTGTTTGTTTGTTAATGTTTAAAATATTCACGTATGAGTTGAAAAATTTGTGATTTTACTTTTGTCTCACTCTCCTGGTATCTGAATTTTTTTCAACTTGTTATTTTATTCTAAATATGTTGTATAACCGTCAGAACTATAAACGTCATAACGCTGCTTCCTTTTACTATTTTGTCTGTGATTTTGTAGTTTTTTATGCATTTAGTTTTTTCTCTTTGTTTTGAAAAACCTTTCTAACATCATATTTTAGTATATTTGATGTATATTCTACCCTCATATGCCTCGGCCCACGTAAGGTATCATTACGATACCACCACCGGACGCGGAAATGACACAACAAGTGTTTTACAATAGTCGGCGTGTCATCCGTATGAGGAAGCCGAACGAGATCAGTTTCCCTCCATTACACCTGTGTCGGTATCAGCTGATTACTCAGGTAATTTGGCGGGGGCGGGAAAGCGTCTCATCGCCAGTGACGTAAGACCGCGTCACGCCGGCTAGATCACGTCGGCCTCGCTATCCCTCAATACAGCGGTGTTTACTGTTTAGCACCGGAGTCGTCGATCCGGCAGCTCAGTAAGTCATATCAACTCTGATATTATACTTTTTACTACCGAGTTATAAAAGATCTAACATTTTTAAGTGTGGCCTTGTCATGTGGAGACGTGAACAACCATTTTCTAAAACCGGATTTAACGCTCAGCGGCCGGTTTTAATTCTGTCCCTGAAGGCAGCAGAGGCTAGGCCAACGTCGGTACCATCATATACGAATAAGAATAATCTGTATTTTCTTGTTAAAAAACAACTTAAAAAGAAAAAAAAGTAATGCTTAAAAATAAAGAATTACAAATATGTTTTCCAAGTCACACTTATTAAACTAAACATGACAATCTAACTCATGTTATTTTTAAAAAAGCATGATTTATTTTAAAGACAAAAATTATCACTAAACTGTCAAAAGCTTGCCTACATTTAAGTAAAAAGCATAAAGAAGTAAAAAAAAGTTAGGGTCTCTAAGGCTAAGCCTGAGCAGAGGTTCATAAATGATTATATTTAAAAAAAAGTAGTACAAAGTCAGCAAAGATACAGTAAAGATACTTATAAATAAAATGTATAAAAAATAACAATGCTATCTATTAATTAAAAATATTTATATTGAAAATAAGTTCCTTTTGAAAATGTGCACAATAAAAAATGATAATAATAAAATAACTATTCCAAACTGGGTGGCGCCCTATTATACTTGAAATCGTCAGTATCTTTATTACTAAAAAGCCAATTTTTTATAAAAAATTGTTTATTTTTAAGATATTTTACTTCTTTACAAGCTTTACCGTACATTTTAAGTGGTAGAAAATTGTAATATTTTGTAAACTATACCTTTGTAGTCAGACAAACTAACTTTAATAATTGAAATTGTATCCTTTTGAGACTTCGCTGTTGTTAACAGTCGATTTATTTATTTTATATTTACAGTTATATATCTTAAAATTTAATTAGTTTCCTCAATTCTATATTCTTATTATATTACATTCAATTGTATATAACAATGATTATCCTCGTTATGTGCAGAAACCTTTTTTTATTTCTAAGTCCAGCAATTAAAACATCTGGCACGGAGCTTCACTACTGTAAATTCCTCTTCGTAGACATTCTGTTTTCAATACGTCATTTATAGTTTCTTCTTGTCAACTGTGGAGTAATCTACCAGATCACCGGCGAGCGTGTACGGTTTCGGGCCACGTGTGTGGACGATTTCGTGGCACTGGTGATATAGACTTAACAACTAGAGGGTGTATGAAGATGAGTGAACGGTTTATTGTAAATTCCAGAAATACAATATTTTTGTATGTAGATGTTTATTTCTAAGTGATGTACAGATTATTATTCGTAATTTTTTGTTAGTTTATTTTTCGAAATCTTATATTTTAGTAAAACTATTGTATTTATACATGTTCCGTTGTATTACATGGAATATTATATCAATTAATTATATTCAATTTGTGCTAAGGGACAGCTCAATAGCTCTAACCTTGCAAGTTGTATAATGTTAAATGATAAAGTCATTTTTCATTAATTTTTTATACTTCTAAGTTAGATGTTTATTAGATCTATTGTTTATTTATTTCTTCATTATTGAACAAATAAGGAAGTAGGTTGGTTACTGATATCTGATAAAGTCTAACTTGTACTTTATATGTAGGCCTACTTTAAATCTGTATAATTGTTTTTAAAGTAATATTCACTATTAATTAAACGGAGGGCTATTATTATGATTCCTACTATAGTGAGGCTGTAACTTGGTTATACAGTTGACTACTTTAGATCAAATGTATTCTTAATATTATCTATATATATATAATAAAAATTAAAATCCACATTTGATACATTATTGTAGAATAACATTAAAGCGAATAAATGTCATATATATATATATATATATATGTTATGTGAAAAGGATCCAACAAAAAACTCAAAAACCCTTTATTTTTTTAATTAATTGGTAACGGGAATTATTATTTTTAGTTTAAAAACTGTAACAACTATTGTAATGTTTTATTTTAATTATGGTGCTGTTAATATAATTTAGGCAGTCGACTGACTTAATAAATAATTTAATTTATAATTAAGACTAGTAGGTCGCCTTCTTACAATCAGCTATTTAATGTCACCAATTCTATTATTTTTTAGCGCATTTTCAGAACTATATTAAATACGTCATTAAAATCTAATAAAGAAGAACAAATTTCATCACAGCAATAAATACAAAGAAATTGCCGTAACTTTACTGTCAAGTTGATGGAGGCCAAGTAACGGCATTGACAGGATAAAGAATAGAGACGAAAAGGATCGATGGAAAAGTTGAGCTTGATATTCAAGTAAGGCGCTTCCCAAAGGGAAGGAAGTTTCGTGCTGCGAGACTCCTTTATATTGTCTTGACAGCTCAGCCCTTGTCTCGCCGGTAATGCATTTCTTCACAAGTAACAATATCGAGTTCTCTATAGGGAGATAATGTTCCCTACTTACATATTGTGAAATTGATATTGTGTTGATATCTCAGCCCTTGTCCCGCCGGTAATACATTTCTTCACAAGTAACAACATCGAGTCATCTTTAGGGAGATAATGTTCCATACTTACATATTTTGAAATTGATATTGTGTTGATAGTTCAGCCCTTGTCCCGCCGGTAATACATTTCTTCACAAATAACAATATCGAGTTCTCTATAGGGAGATAATGTTCCATACTCACATATTTTGAAATTGATATTGTGTTGATATCTCAGCCCTTGTCTCGCCGGTAATACATTTCTTCACAAGTAACAATATCGAGTTCCCTTTAGGGAGATAATATTGCATACTTACATATTGTGAAATTGATATTGTATTGATAGCTCAGTCCTTGTCCCTACGGTAATACATTTCTTCACAAATAACAATATCGAGTTCTCTATAGGGAGATAATGTTCCATACTTACATATTGTGAAATTGATATTGTATTGATAGCTCAGCCCTTGTCCCGCCAGTAGTACATTTCTTCACAAGTAACAATATCGAGTTCTCTATAGGGAGAGAATGTTCCATACTTACATATTGTGAAATTGATATTGTGTTGATATCTCAGCCCTTGTCCCGCTGGTGATACATTTCTTCACAAGTAACAATATCGAGTTCTCTATTGGGAGAGAATGTTCCATACTTACATATTGTGAAATTGATATTGTGTTGATAGCTCAGCCCTTGTCCCGCCGGTAATACATGTCTTCACAAGTAACAACATCGAGTCATCTTTAGGGAGATAATGTTCCATACTTACATATTTTGAAATTGATATTGTGTTGATAGTTCAGCCCTTGTCCCGCCGGTAATACATTTCTTCACAAATAACAATATCGAGTTTTCTATAGGGAGATAATGTTGCTAATTTGCATCTTGAGAAATTAATATTAACTTGACAGCTCAGCCCTTGTCTCGCCGGTAATACATTTCTTCACAATTAACAATATCGAGTTCCCTAATTTAGAGAGATAATGTAGCATACTTATATATTGTGAAATTGATATTATCTTTATAGTAGAGCACTCTAGAAAGGAACGGTTGGGAAATGTATTTTATCGAATGGATAGAGTATGAGTTTACTAGTTATGCCATTGTCATGTCGTGGGGTCTGCCGCTGACTACTACCTACAGTAGAGGCATCTCGTGTTAGTCTAGTAGTGTGGTAGATAGTTGACGCATGACGTAGTAGACCAACAGTGAGGACCACGTCCGTCGTCGATGTCCATCAGGCACATGTTACAGCCGCTTCTTAGCTGTCATGTTGTACTGTAATACTGTATGCTACACGATAGCCGATTCATATTATCTTATACAAAAAATTAAAACTCGTGAAATCTCTATAAAATAAATAAGAATAGGGCTTTTATATATCATATATAATATATATAACATATATAGCGTCTTTAACATTGTCACGCTGTCTGTAGAAGCCCTTGTTGGAATGACCAGTTTCGGGTGTAACATATTGTACGTCGAAGTATCAACCTTTCCAACAACCACTTGACTTCACACAGACTCAAGAGGCCGCCCATCACATCAGCAATTAGTCCACTTTATTACTGAGATAAACTCTCCTATTATATTGTTATTTATACATGACATTTTTGATAGAAAGTTTTATAACATTTATGTTTTCATATGTAGCAGTACTAAAAGATGTTGTTGATGTGTGATTGTTTTATCTAACATGTTACACTTACCGTCAGTTTTATAATACCAATTTTTATTCCCTCTCCTCCCAACTCCGATAGCTTATGCCTCAACGTCCTTACCCCGTTAAACTCTAATTTGTCCTTAAAGTTAAGTTTTTAGATTGCAGTCACGTTTCTCGAATTCCAGAACATTTTTCACTAAGGATAATTCTGGTGGCATATCCTCTTTTATTTAAAAGCTATAATCGCATATATCAAATACTGTCATACTTCTAATGTATAATTTTAAACATTTGACCTTTTAGAGAAATGGGTAAAATGCCTCAATATTTCTGTCATGTTTATGTTTTGTACAGCAAAAATAGCTATGTTAGTAAAGTCAGTCAGTTTTATAATGTCCATTTACTGTTTACACTCCAATACACATACACCTAACCACCCTACATACTCTTACTTTGTCTTACATCTGCCACGAGTCATGTAAATACTATTGAGAAATGAATAAAGAATTACACAAATGTATTTAAAGTGGCTAACAAAAATTGTTATTTTGGTGTAACCCAACATTAAAGCGGTCCCCTTTTTGTTTTTCTTGTTAGGTTGTGATTTAGTAACATTACTCTATGGCATCATTATAAAATAAATTAGAATGTATTGTATAAACGTTTGAAATAAAACGTGCAGAGCTACGCAGAATACGCTGGTAAAGTGGGAGGGTGGTAGGTGTCACCGGGGTGTGACTGGATGGGAATTCCTCACGTCTCTCTGCACCTCAACGTGGAACGTCTCCCTGCCGTGACAAATGGGGAATATGGCAGGCTGGAACTAGAAATAACCTTCTTTAGGGGATCGCCGAGTGGTAAAAATAAGATCCGAGGATGCAGTGTTGCAGTTCAAATAATGAGATATCTTTTAGGGCCTACTATAAAACTGCTCATTAGCAAATTAAAAAGTCCACAAATAAATAATTAGATCATAACGAAAATACTGTATTTTTAAAAAGTTACGGAAAAATCCTGTAAAATATTCCAAATTAATATACTATTCATAGTTAGTGAGATTAATTAAAAGAGACTTATAATATTAATAAAAAGCACGATTGAATGATTTAAGGGCTCAATTCCAATTGGGGTTTATTTCGTACTTAAACCATTATTGATTCTCATCTAATTAGGAATGTCCGTTCATTAAATCTTCCGATGTTATTTTGGACTACCACTGTACGTGTATGGGTGGGCGGGTGGGTGACTACCACTGTACGTGTATGGGTGGGCGGGTGGGTGACTACCACTGTACGTGTATGGGTTGTCGGATGGGTAACTACCACTGTACGGGTGAATATGACGCAATTATGCAGATGTATCTGTTTAAAATAAAGATTTTCTGAGTTCTGATGGCGCAAAAATTGAATACAAATGTGCTATTAAGTTTTTGGTTAGTTCTTCTATAAATAAACCCCAGTCTTATAAGTACAGACAGGTAAGTGTAAGTGTTAAACCCACCCCACGCACAAAAACAGACGATTGGTTTAAATTTAAAGGATATCTTATTTTACCAGAAGTTATGTCTAAGAAACACTCACAAAACTTAACCTGGAAGATTATTTGCGTCCTGTTAGAAATACTAAGTGTCATGTTAAGGGTAAAAAATAGAATAATTGTTCAGAGATCAGTAAAACAGACGATTCTGAATTATACTTCGTTTTACTGTTTTTAATTGTTTGTTCTACTTAAAATTTCTTTTTTTTCTTTTACGTTATCAATTTAAATATTTGTAATTTTTAGTGGTCACTCAGTTTATTGCACAGTTTTAGGTGAATGTGGAGTAAAGTATTCGTGCCCAATTTTCATAATTTTTTTATTCAGACAATAATATCCCCACTAACACGAATCCATAGAAAATTTGCGTTAGTAATGCTGATTTTTATAAAAAGAATTTAAAAAACACAAAAGTACTTATACATAACATCTATGTATATTATATTAATCGTATGTAGTTTTTGCTCCTGAACACGAATATGACACAAGTTCTTCATTCGACGATTAATAACTGTGATATTCAGCAAACAAATAGGTTACGTTGAGTTACATATGGTTAGTATACATTGACCATGAATACATATTGCTAACCTAATCCAACCTAACCTAACATAACCTACCCTGTTTTGTTAAATATCTCAGTTTTTATTTCTCGGAGGAAAACATTGATATCATATTCGTGTTTAGGAGGAACAATTACGTAATATTACTGTTATATACATAGTTTTTGTACAGTTTTTCTTTTCTTAATTTTGTTCTAAAATAATTAGTTTTTTCACTGAAAATTTTCTTTTAATTCGTGTTCATGGGATTAATATTGACTACTTAAACAAAATCGGGTGGGACCCCTTATATTCCATATTTACGAAATTTTATAAATCATTGGGATTAACATCAAGGGACGGTGTTCCAAGTCAGTTACATTAAATCTGTAATATGATAGGTAGCAACAGGCTACTGACCTTGGTCTGATAATTATAAAATTTACATTGTGGATATAAAGAGTTGTCAATTAAATGTTTATTTTGGCAAGTGTTATCAGTTAAAATGAGTTCTTTGCGTGTTACCCTCCGTGAAACGTGACGACTGGTAATTAAATGTCATTTACTTTGACGTTTGTTGACACATCAGTCCTTTATGAATTACATATCACCACATTATACAGCAAGTGAATATAAATAAATTGTAATTTTTGCTGACACGTTAGTGAATTTGAGCTAACATTGATTAAATTAAATAGTTCAAGACACGACGTTGGATAGTGAATTACGCGTTTTGGAAGCCCTGATAATTGAGCGTCCGTCTTCAAGGAAGTGCCATCGGCAGGAGCTCCAGTGTACTGTACTACAATGTGTGATTTGACGTTGAATAGTGAATAAATTATAAATTTCCTGGACATTTACAAGCATCATACATGTTTGTGGGATGATTCATGCACCCCGAGTCTGATAATACGTAAGAAAATATCACGTCAATGCCAACAGACGACATTATAAACAACTCACAACTACAGAAGACTGAAGCTGGTTCTCCAGATTCATCCGACAGAACTTCTACGGTGCTGGACAACGTGTACGGCTGGGTTCCAGCGATGTTCCAGCTCCGTGTGACAGAGGACGGACTAGGAGCAGAGTCCCTGTATTATAGTTCCAAAAGGATATCATAAAACTGAGCAATAAACTGGGTGACCACTAAAAAATAAGAATATTTATATTGAGAAAGTGCTATGGACAAAAGCTGGAGTATACTGTTCCGGCCAGGCCGCTTGGGTTGGTCGAGTGGATGCTACGTTAAGTGTGGTGGGTGAGGTCTTCGTGAAGTGGATAACATTTAAAGTACATTGACTGTAGTTTAACTCTTAACAAACTTATCAAGTGAATAATTTTGTCGCACTCTAGCCTCAGACCCTCTACCTGGTGTTAACTTTGGAACTACTTGCAACTCCGCTGACTATCAGAAGACCGGTTGTCGTCTGCCCGTCCATCTCCAAACCATTGTGTGATTTGAACAGTCGTGACAGTTCAAGACTCTCCATTATTACGTCACTTAAAAACGTTTCACGTTTCATGTTTATTTTTATTTATTTATTTTTTTGTAACATATGTATATCAAATGTTAACAATCTTATAAGTATAACTAGTTCCCCTTGAAATAGATTTTTCCAACTGTTTTGGGTCATTAAAAAAAAATTGAATTAGAACAATATTTATTTGTATTTGAAAAATAAATCAAGTTATAAAATTAAAATATAATCAAAGGGGTATCTACTGTAGGTTATGTTTTTTTAACACAATTGTCAGATTAACAATCGTTGTAAGTTTAAAATTGTACGTTCATAAATAACCCTGTAACCATTTTTTAAGGGAACATTGGCCTTATGGATTATCAAATCCATTATGGCGACAGGTGTAGCAGAATCTTATTAATTTTCAAAATATTACAAGTTACAGTACATTACTGTACTATACTACTCGGTCCTCCAAATAAGGCGTGTATCCTACTCTAGACACTTGCAGCCGCGAGTCTAGCCTTTGTCTGCCTGCTATCATAGTTTACTAACGTTGAAGAACACATTGAAGTGGAAGGTTTATACGACAGTGCTCAGACATCGGTTTATCAAGGCCAAAGTGTGTTTGATCTGGCAACAAGACTTTCCCCACTGACTAGCGTGGCTTATACTGGCGAATCTAAATTTTGATAAATCTAATTAATGAGCCTAAGCTTATAAAAAAAAATAATATTTATTCCGTATAGAGTAGTATACTAGAACAGTACAACAAATCCCCCTCCACCGTGACTCGTAACCACGTTTGTGTAATGGCTGATAATTATTCTACCGTAAGGCCATCTAACAACTATAGTCATAACTTCCATTTCTTCAATATAATATCTTTGATATATTCTGACGGATAAGAGCCTAAGACTATAAATGCAGTTAACATGGGTATGTTCTGTCGTATAGTAGTCAGTGATACTACACTAAGGTCGGGGTTTGGGGGTTTTGGGAGGTGAGGGGTAGGTGTTCAGGGCCTGTTGCGGCGATCGATGCTGTACCCTGGTCCATGGCCAAGGTTTCTCCACTCCCTCTATCCTCTCATTTTCTTCCTTTCTCTCTTATTTGCTAAGAGGGAAGTGTTTTCACTGCTTGTTTTCTATTGTGTTTCAACAATCTTTAAAATTAAGGTTTTTTTATTTTAAATGAGGCCTTTAATTTTAAAAATGTTAATATATGGAATATTTTATATTTGTTCTCTTAAAATAAAAAAATAGAATATTATAATAGTTACGAATAAAATACAAATTTTTTTAGCAAAAAATGATATGTCCCATTTTATATACAATCTTACTAAATATATAATAATTCATGGTAAAGGCTTTTAAAAGGAACAAATAGAAAATTATATTTTTCAAAATTGCCTATCCAAAGCAGTTATTAGAATGCTGACCTTTTTATAATTTTAATTCAATGTTTTATAATTTCAAAGGAACAAAGAAAATCTTAAGTAACTACGTTTTAATGCACCAAAAGTGTGCCGAAAATTACCGACTCGTCATCCTACGGTAAGTGGGTGGGATGAAAATAGTTGTCGTTGTTTACAATGAGTCGTCACCGTATGGTAAGTGGGTGGGATGAAAATAGTTATTGTGTTTACAATGAGTCGTCACCGTATGGTAAGTGGGTGGGCAAAAATAGGCTTGGCATTTTCCAGTAAGTCGTCACCGTATGGTAAGTGGGTGGGATGAAAATAGTTGTCGATGTTTACAATGAGTCGTAACCGTATGGTAAGTGGGTGGGATGAAAATAGTTGTCGTTGTTTACAATGAGTTGTCACCGTATGGTAAGTGGGTGGGGTGAAAATAGTTGTCGATTTTTACAATGAGTCGTCATCGTATGGTAAGAGGTTGGGATGAAAATATTTGTTGTGTGCAGAAAAGTGAAATGCTTCTTAACAGTGGCAGTTATTGTGTGAACATAAACTCGAGTGTGTAAAATGGTTATGTTAAAATATTGTTTAAACATCCATTTCTTATATACTCGCCCATCCCTACACGCACAATGGTATTGACTCACCCACCCACCCCTACATGTAGTGTCACAGTCGTCACCGTATGGTAAGTGGGTGGACAAAAATTGGCTTGTCATTTTCAAGTAAGTCGTCAGCGTGTACTTGTAGTGAGAAGTTGATCAAATATTTGCCACCTCAGGTGGGTGTACGGGCCAATAGAGAAGACTGTTTCACATGAGTCGTTACCACAAGGACGTGAATTCGGGGTAGCCAAAAGTAGTATGAATTCCCTCTGAGTCATCTTCTCAGGGGGTGGCCGTCTCAAATACGCGCAGTCAACGAGTTATTTTAATGATGTTTCTGTGTATGTTTTTCTAAATCTGACAGTTAATTCAATATACGAGTTGAATTTAATTTGTGAAAATGCTTACATACAATACTTGTTAGTTTTTAAAGTACTTTCCACCTTTTTAAGTTTAAATGAACATGTTTAAATTTGTGTTAGTATCATCCCAATGGTACTTTTACGCATTCTGAAGATAACATACATTAACTAAGCACAATATTTGATTTTTAAAATTATTTTATAAACAGCTTATGCATGTATACGTTTGTTTTTGTTTTTTTTTTAAAGTGTAATTTCTGACGAAGAAGTTATTTGGTGGACTCAATACAAGAAAAAAAAGACCAAACCTGGCAATGCATTGTATAATCAATCATAGCAAAGTACATTTTCCATGGAATACAATCAAGGTACTGCCACAATACCAGAGAAGAAAACGATTAAACAGTAACCATATTATATCATGTTCTTCAATTAATTATCTGGCGTGTTCTGCATATCAATTTTAAAAATCAACGATTTTGAAGTACAAACAATAACGATAATGAAGTTTAATAAGTGCCGAATTCAAGTTTGTCATGTTTAATGTTATCACACTGTCTCTTACTTGTATCTAATTTTTATTAATGTTCTATACAGTTGAATGAGACAGCACAGTTATAGATAATTGAGTAATAGAAAATAAAAGCGGCTTTATATTTTTGGAAGTATTCATTGTGTATGCAATGCCTCAAGTATGTTTTTCTATACTAGGAATAATGACCGTAGTAATAAACTGTGTAGTGCGTCGTGAGTTTAGTTTTCAGTTAGTATTGCATTATCAATAACGCACGAAGAACTATATTCTAGTACAATAGATAAACTATAATAATTCTCGTTATTGTTTGAAAATATAAGCATATTTTTACTAAAAAGACGTAGATAAAATTAATGGTTTACCGAACCGTTGATGACCAAATAATTAGAGAATGTTGTTCAAAAGACCATTACGTGCCTTTTAAAGGTAAATTTTCTCTCGCTAAATGAGAAAATGAAGGATCTTCTAGTTAGAAGTCAAAATGAGCCTTTAAACTCCACTATTTGAATTGTAAATGAACGAATCAGCATTCAAAAGACAACAGCTCTCTATATCTTTAAAGAGCTGCTGGGTTTTTTTCATTTAAATGTATTTAATCCTGCGTATGGCAAAGATGTCCAGTCTGCCGTCCCCCTTATTTTTCTTCATTATATATTTAAAGAAATGTTTAACCCATTATTATTTATGTACAAACTTTATAATTTGTGAGATTCAAAATTTTTTAGCAATTTGACATCCAATATGTGGAGGTCAACTTAGTGAGAAGCTGCTCAAGTGAAATTAATATTGCCTTTTTTCTCTAAAAACAATGGTGCAATCAAAATTAAAGAAATGACACAGCTAAGAGCATTTATAAATGACAAACAATAAAAAAAAAAAACTGTTTTGACTTTTCTTCACTGAAATGGATGCTTCAATATATTAACTGAATATTTCAATACATACTTGGAATATTGACATATTCATAAGCCTCCAATTTTATGTGGCCGTTTCCCTCCGCAAGTCGCCAGACGTGAGTTTCTATTTCAACGATTCGGTCCGTAATGATAATCGTGCCTTAACCCTTGAAGTGCCATTTGACAGCTGAAGACCTATTCTAGGGGACCATCAGTTGGTTTTGGTAAACAACTAGTGTTTTTATATATTTTTCATAAATAAATAATTGAAATTATAAATGTAATTCATGATGTTTTTACATTAAATAACTCAAAATAATATCAACTAATGGTCTAATAGAATGAGCCTTTAATAATCATACAACTTTTACTGTAACTCGTTATAGTAATATACACGAGACGTACAGTTGAAATGTTCACGATACGTACAGTTGAAATATACACGAGAAGTACAGTTAAAATGTGCACGATACGTACAGTTGTAATATACACGAGACGTACGGTTGAAATGTTCACGATACGTACAGTAGAAATATACACGAGAAGTACAGTTAAAATGTGCACGATACGTACAGTTGTAATATACACGAGACGTACAGTTGAAATGTTCACGATACGTACAGTTGAAATATACACGAGAAGTACAGTTAAAATGTGCACGATACGTACAGTTGTAATATACACGAGACGTACGGTTGAAATGTACACGAGACGTAAAGTTGAAATGTATACGAGACGTAAAGTTGAAATTTACACGAGACGTACAGTTGAAATGTATGAAACGTACAGTTGAAATATACACGAGACGTACGGTTGAAATATACACGAGACGTACACTTGAAATGTGCACGAGCATTACAGTTGAAATATACATGAGACGTACAGTTGGAATGTACACGAAACGTACAGTTGAAATGTGCACGATATGTACAGTTGAAATATACACGATACGTACATTTGAAATGTGCACGAGACGTACAGTTGAAATATACGCTAGACGTACAGTTTAAATATACACTAGACGTACAGTTGAAATGTACACGAGACGTACACTTGAAATGTGCACGATACGTACAGTTGAAATATACACGATACGTACACTTGAAATGTACACACGAGACGTTCAGTTGAAATATACACTAGAAGTACAGTTTAAATATACACTAGACGTACAGTTGAAATGTACACGATACGTACAGTTGAAATATACACGAGACGTATAGTTGAAATATAGACGAGACGCACAGTTGGAATATACACGAGACGTACAGTTGAAATGTACACGATACGTACAGTTGGAATGTACACGAGACGTACAGTTGGAATGTACACGACACATACAGTTGGAATGTACACGAGACACAGTTGGAATATGCACGAGACGTACAGTTGAAATGTACACGATACGTACAGTTGGAATGTACACGAGACGTACAGTTGGAATGTACACGACACATACAGTTGGAATGTACACGACACATACAGTTGGAATATGCACGAGACGTACAGTTGACATATACACGAGACGTACAGTTGACATATACACGGGACGTACAGTTGAAATATAAAAACATGTTTAGGCCCGCGGACGGTAAACTGTTATTGCTGCTATGGGGCTGTTGATTTTCCAGCGGTGGCTTGGAAGTTTTGAACGCGGCCACCTTACATGAAATATTTACTACATGGCACTTGTTACGTATTCAAAACAATACGTTTTAAAATATTTTATCCCTTTTATAAAAATGACCAAGTCTATACCACCTTCTGGAGATGTCCTAACTGTGGGATGTATGTGTGTTGCAGGTTGGCGAGCCGCAGCCAGGATGGCGGTCTCCAGGACGGAAGGTGGGCTGGGCCTCATGTCCTGTGTCAGGGAGTCCTCGCCTCCCGACCACACTGACGCCGAGGACTTGCACCATGGTGAGTTGCCATAAATGTTCATATATATACTTGGGGTCCGGCGGGGGAAGGAGGATTTTGTAAACTGTCATAGAATTTTATGATATCCAATATGGGTTGGTAAATTGGGAAAATTATACCAACGGCATTGTGATATTTAATATTACAACTGTCTTTTATTTTAATATTTCAGAGGAATAAAATACAATAATAACAAATATTTTGCAATATTTCAAAAAGTAGTTCATAAAGTCTAAGTAAAAATGGTCGTGTTAAAAAAATTGTCATAAATTGCCTTGAAAATGTTTAGGGACCACTTGTACTAGTTGTTTATGGACCACTTGTACTAGTTGTTCTGGCTGAAGTCTCAAACTAGTAATATTTGTATCAGGAGATTACCTTTTTAAGTAAAGAACCATTGTTTTTAGTGGCTTCATAAAATTCAGTTCATAACATGTCGCTCTTAACTTTGATGCTCAGAATAGTTTCGACCTTCTCCAGTGACAGTCTATTCCGATCAGGAGTCGACATATTCATTAGTGAAAACCCCCCGTCAACTGGTGTCGAAGTACCGGGTAGAGAAAGAGCAAATTGTATTCTCAGTTGAAAAATTAAAAAAAAATAATGTTTTAAAGGGAGGAAAGTATGTGATATAATAGTGCATAGTACATTAATCATCATACAACACACAACCTCTCTTGACACTAATATTCTCCCGCATGTTGACAATCGACGTCTCAAGAATAAATACGCTCATCTACACTAATATTCTCCCGCATGTTGACAATCGACGTCTCAAGACTAAACACGCCCATCTACACTCATATTCTCCCGCATGTTGACAATCGACGTCTCAAGACTAAATACGCTCATCTACACTATTCTCCCGCATGTTGACAATCGACGTCTCAAAAATAAATACGCTCATCTACACTAATATTCTCCCGCATGTTGACAATCGACGTCTCAAGACTAAATACGCTCCTCTACACTAATATTCTCCCGCATGTTGACAATCGACGTCTCAAGACTAAATACGCTCATCTACACTAATATTCTTCCGCATGTTGACAATCGACGTCTCAAGACTAAATACGCTCCTCTACACTAATATTCTCCCGCATGTTGACAATCGACGTCTCAAGAATAAATACGCTCATCTACACTAATATTCTCCCGCATGTTGACAATCGACGTCCCAAGACTAAATACGCTCCTCTACACTAATATTCTCCCGCATCTTGACAATCGACGTCCCAAGACTAAATACGCTTATCTACACTCATATTCTCCCGCATGTTGACAATCGACGTCTCAAGACTAAATACGCTCCTCTACACTAATATTCTCCCGCATGTTGACAATCGACGTCTCAAGACTAAATACGCTCCTCTACACTAATATTCTCCCGCATGTTGACAATCGACGTCTCAAGACTAAATACGCTTATCTACACTCATATTCTCCCGCATGTTGACAATCGACGTCTCAAGACTAAATACGCTCCTCTACACTAATATTCTCCCGCATGTTGACAATCGACGTCTCAAGACTAAATACGCTTATCTACACTCATATTCTCCCGCATGTTGACAATCGACGTCTCAAGACTAAATACGCTCCTCTACACTAATATTCTCCCGCATGTTGACAATCGACGTCTCAAGACTAAATACGCTCCTCTACACTAATATTCTCCCGCATGTTGACAATCGACGTCTCAAGACTAAATACGCTTATCTACACTCATATTCTCCCGCATGTTGACAATCGACGTCTCAAGACTAAATACGCTCCTCTACACTAATATTCTCCCGCATGTTGACAATCGACGTCTCAAGACTAAACACGCCCATCTACACTCATATTCTCCCGCATGTTGACAATCGACGTCTCAAGACTAAATACGCTCCTCTACACTCATATTCTCCCGCATGTTGACAATCGACGTCTCAAGACTAAATACGCTCCTCTACACTAATATTCTCCCGCATGTTGACAATCGACGTCTCAAGACTAAATACGCTCATGTACACTAATATTCTCCCGCATGTTGACAATCGATATCTCAAGACTAAACACGCCCATCTACACTCATATTCTCCCGCATGTTGACAATCGACGTCTCAAGACTAAATACGCTCATCTACACTAATATTCTCCCGCATGTTGACAATCGACGTCTCAAGAATAAATACGCTCATCTACACTAATATTCTCCCGCATGTTGACAATCGACGTCTCAAGACTAAATACGCTTATCTACACTCATATTCTCCCGCATGTTGACAATCGATATCTCAAGACTAAATACGCTCATCTACACTCATATTCTCCCAGATGTTTACAATCGACTTCTCAAGAATAAATACGCTCATCTACACTAATATCCTCCCGCATGTTGACAATCGACGTCTCAAGAATAAATACTCTCATCTACACTCATATTCTCCCAGATGTTTACAATCGACTTCTCAAGAATAAATACGCTCATCTACACTAATATTCTCCCGCATGTTGACAATCGACGTCTCAATACTAAACACGCTCATCTACACTCATATTCTCCCAGATGTTTACAATCGACTTCTCAAGAATAAATACGATCATCTATACTAATATTCTCCCGCATGTTGACAATCGACGTCTCAATACTAAACACGCTCATCTACACTCATATTCTCCCAGATGTTTACAATCGACTTCTCAAGAATAAATACGCTCATCTACACTAATATTCTCCCGCATGTTGACAATCGACGTCTCAATACTAAACACGCTCATCTACACTCATATTCTCCCAGATGTTTACAATCGACTTCTCAAGAATAAATACGCTCATCTATACTCCCATTTTATACTCTGGTGTTATTTATAGAAACCAATAGGAAAATATATTTTGACAAAGTTTGTTCTCTCTTCAAATAATTATCGTGCAAAATTTTGATTGGACGAAAAGGTTTAAAACTAGCTTAGAACTAATGAAATCTTAAAGAATTCCTTACCGATTAAATGTATTATCACTTTTTTTAAATTAATTACTACGTGAGTAATTTTTATTTGGTAAGCTTATTTGTGTAAATTAATATACAGGGTGTTACAAAAAGGTGGGGCTAGCAATGCATTTTCAGATTCCATGTGTAATTATAAGTTAAAAATGACGAATAATTTTTTTCAATTTAGGAGTCAATCAATTCGTTTAGGAGATTGATGCCATTTTTTTGTTCATAAAAAAGTTTATATCTTTCTTGTTATCTTTACGGTTGTTACAAAACTCGGTAAATGGGTTAATGTTAGACGGTAGTATTTGATAAAAACATATTTTTTAACTTTCTGTATTATTTTCTAAATTTATCTTGATTTAGAAAAAAAACAAAATGGCGTCTCTAGCTGCTAAACGATGTGGAAATTGTAAAAATATTACTCTTCATTTTCAGCTTAGAATCTGAAAATGCATTGCTAGCCCCACCTTTTTGTAACACCCTGTATATTAATTTATTCGAAAATTGATTTCAGTAATGATATACTGAAATTTTAAATTCTTTTTACATCACAGATTAACAGATACATTTTGATGTACGTCAACACAACACAATAATAAGACTTTCAATTTGAAACAATTAAGATAGTTAAAACATAAATTTCAACATATAGACTATTAAATTGTAAATAACTAGTCATACTATAGAATGATGAATAAATAGTGTAATTCATAGTGATAAAATATTTCTGTAAAATGTATGTTTATAGTGTGGTTTTTATGAATGAAAAAATATCAATGTTTCTATTGATAGCGGATTTATTCCAGATGACTCATAGCCGTCACAGTCTTTCAAGGTGTTTTGGTTGGCCTGTCCAACGACCTTCCTCAAGGCACTTAGGAAAGTATAGAAATGACAGAGGTCTATTGTCGGTGTGCCGGTCTGCGGGCGGACGAATAAATTGTATTTTGTTTTTGTAGCCGAAACAAACTTTAGGAGCATAGTTTTTAACATGTTTTATTTTTTATAATAACTTGAAATTACGTAAAACATTTGGTCCGCATTCGTTAGTGAAGTTATTTTCGTCTTCAATCGATTTTTGGTTAAATTTTAGAGTTTGAAACATATTTAATAAGTCCAAAAATTAAATTTTTGTAAGAATGCATAATGCCTGTTTCAATGCAAATTTTGCAAAATAATCTGATGATGATGATGCAACTGGTGAAAATGCAATCATACAAAATTTAAATTTGTGGAATTATTAAATACGTTATACCGAAACGATATTTTTAATATGTATTTCACTACGCCTTAGAAACATATATGGCAAACGTTTCTTATAAATTTCATTTTTCAATTTTTTTTTAGGAAAATAATGCCGTGAAAGTTTAGTAAGTTCATTAAAAAATAATTTGTGATATATTTGAAAAGTAACAACTTACATACAGTACTAGTTTATTATGTGGGAACTTAACTCTAAAATAGTAATGGACCTTTAGACAGAACGTTGATTTGTTTACATTAATGCTTCGATATATAATAGAGATTTGTCGTAGCGACTGCGGACTACAATCACGTTTCCTTTTTAAACATAAATGGTTCTAACAACTTGATATTAAGGAAATCATTAGACTCCTCAGAAATGAGCCATTGCCTTGACCCCTCTAAATGATCTGGTGTTTATTTTATACATGTTTATGTACAGTATTATCAGAAATTAACATGTTTTTTTTAAATGTATCGTACTTCTCAACAAACGAGGATCCGTATTTCACGTGTTTTTTTAGCATTGATTATATTTTTACTTACAAATAGATGTCTCATAGGAATATTTGTGCCAGTGATTTTGCTAGTTAATGATGTCTGCTACCACAGCTGTTTTAATCTACATTAAATTTACATGGGACTACACTAGCGCCCCATAATCGAACACAAACGGCTGATCACTTGAGACACAACATTTAACATGGGATGATAAATATATCTGTGTGCTTATAAAATCGACGCTTCTAGTCAATTAGTTTAAATATGATAAACATTCAAAATAAAAAAAAAATATGTAAGCAGTATGAAAAAGGGGATCAAATAAAAATTGTTATCGAGAAATTCTATCTGTTTCATCGCAAGGAAAGTATTAAAACATTGTTATAAAGCTGTTAAATTACTTTTTCAATCACGTTCCGATTAAAATGGTAAGCCTACTACTATAGTAATTTATAAATAGTATATTATAACAAATCATTACTTTTATGCCATAGAATGTTTACATATTATCCTTACAGGTTGGCAAATAAATAACAATATATTTAACTATTCTTAAGATAGTTTCAAATAAATATCGTGTGTTGAATCATAAGGATTTAAGAATTGTTGTGATTAACCCATACCACCTGGTCGGAAAGCAAACAGCTGGTCAAACAATCAGCTGGGTCTGACGTCATACCAACACTTCTCGTGTCACCTGATATTCGCAATCAAACACAATACAGTTACACCACAGCAGTGACTCGCAGTCACACGAGTCATTGGTTGTGAGATAATTAGAAAAATGTGTTGTAATCAAACTACGGTTATGTGTGTAATTGGTCGGCAATGCCAAGCGCCACATCGCGCATCTTACCATAATGTCCATACGGACTAAGGTGAAACGTTCAGAGACCAACGTGGAGATTTTTATGGATGAATGAAGAAATCAGCAGGTCAGTCAGTCAATATAAAGTACATTAAGTCATAAATGAGGTTTATAATTTACAAGTTACGCCCACAGTTTATTTTTACTTCTGTATCAATAATAAATACTACATAAATAATAATATACCGTATAAATCCTGTAAAACGGGTTTGTTCCATATTTTTGTGTTTACTTACAATTTTATCTAGTTTTGATTATTTACTGTACAGAATATAGGCCTAAGTGACACAGTTGTTTAGACTGAGATTGGATTATTGTTTGTCCCTCTCCTCCCCTCCATGAAGGAAATAGAACTTTATTCAAACGAACTTCATTGAGATTGAATACATTAAAATAGTATTTATAGCAAATTAAAATATATATAAACTGAGATACAAAATAGATTTAACTCATCAAGTAGATGTTTATACACATCCAATAGAATACTTTTGTCAAAATCTTTGTTCCAATGAACAAAAATTAGAGTATATAAAACAATAATTAGCCTGAATTACTGTAAGGAACTAAAACACGGGTAATAAGTAAAAAAAGAGAAAAATAAGATTTGTTTTATGAAAATAAAGTCCTTCGAAACATTTATCGACCTACGAACAAAGATATGAAGAAGAAAGCATAATTATGAAATAAGAGTCTTCGAAAGTAGTACAGACATAATTGACCAAATAAAGTGTATAAGAATCCGATGGGCTGACATGCACTGACTAGAGAAGAAGGGTGTCAACTAAAGACCGTGTTAAAACGTAATACTGAAGGAAGGCGACCCTCTGCAATGCCGAATCACATTACGTGGAATCTAGTGAAAGGTGATATGGCTAAGTCACTATTTAGCATTGGGGGAGGGGGGTTGATAGTGTCAAACAAAATCTATATAAAAATGACTTATACAAATGAAAGTTGGGCAAGGAAATGTTGAAATGTAATGAATTTAGAATTCGACGAGGTATACATTAGATCCAATAACAAGTATAATCAGAACTGTTATTGAGATGTAGTCTATGGTACAAACAAGAAGCTCCAGTCCAGTCTGCCAACTCTGGTTTGTTTAAACAAACATGTCCTCGCTGTGATCCTCAAAATACGAGCGTTGTATACCCCTTTTTCTGTAAACTGGTGTTGAGGCATTGAATGACGAAGTGCCTGATGTTATAAACCATTGAAAAAATGGTACGAGTCGTTTAAAAATGGTACTTTAAAATTCTTTATTTTTAAAATAACAGTTCAAAATGTATTGTAAATGATCAGTCCAAAAGAAATTAGTTTCTCCAATGATATCTTGTATTGTAAAATTTACCTGAGTCAGGCTGATTAAGCTGACCAAATATTTGGAGCAAGTGACCGATGGGCAAGACAATCGCCTTCTACCTCAAGAGGAGTTGGACAGTTCTTGAATTGTACAATCTTCCTGAGTTAGGCTGATTCAGCTGATGCCATATTTGGAGCGTGGTGTCTTATCGTTGGGCTAGGCTGCTGGACACTCGTCATCTACCTCAAGAGGTGTTGGACAGTTCTCTATTGAATTGTACAATCTACCTGAGTCAAACTGATTCAGCTGATCCAATATTTCGAGCAAGGGGACTGGCAGTTGGGCTATGCTGCTGGACACTCGCTATATACCTCAAGAGGAGCTGGACAGTTCTATATTGAATTGTACAATCTACCTGAGTCAGACTGATTCAGCTGACCCGACACTCGCCATCTACCTCAAGAGGTGTTGGACAGTTCTCTATTGAATTGTACAATCTACCTGAGTCAGACTGATTCAGCTGACCCAATATTTCGAGCAAGGGGACTGGCAGTTGGGCTATGCTGCTGGACACTCGCCATATACCTCAAGAGGAGCTGGACAGTTCTATATTGAATTGTACAATCTACCTGAGTCAGACTGATTCAGCTGACCCGACACTCGCCATCTACCTGAAGAGGAGCTGGACAGTTCTCTATTGAATTGTACAATCTACCTGAGTCAGACTGATTCAGCTGACCCGACACTCGCCATCTACCTCAAGAGGTGTTGGACAGTTCTCTATTGAATTGTACAATCTACCTGAGTCAGACTGATTCAGCTGACCCAATATTTCGAGCAAGGGGACTGGCAGTTGGGCTATGCTGCTGGACACTCGCCATATACCTCAAGAGGAGCTGGACAGTTCTATATTGAATTGTACAATCTACCTGAGTCAGACTGATTCAGCTGACCCGACACTCGCCATCTACCTCAAGAGGTGTTGGACAGTTCTCTATTGAATTGTACAGTCTACCTGAGTCAGACTGATTCAGCTGACCCATTATTTGGAGCAAGGGGATTGGCCGTTGGGCTATGCTGCTAGACACTCGCCATATACCTCAAGAGGAGCTGGACAGTTCTATATTGAATTGTACAATCTACCTGAGTCAGACTGATTCAGCTGACCCGACACTCGCCATCTACCTGAAGAGGAGCTGGACAGTTCTCTATCGAATTGTACGATCTACCTGAGTCAGCCTGATTCAGCTGACTCCATATTTGGAGTAAGGGGACTGACCAAGGCTAGGCTGCTGGACACTCGCCATTTAACTCAAGAGGAGCTGTACAATCCTCTCTTGAAATGTACAATATACCTGAGAATCTTCCAGAAGGCACGACAATGCAAACTCCCGTTATTTGCTTATTGAAAACTCCAGTAGAGCAGTTTTACCAGCGTTTACTTGAAGATACCTCATATGCTAGTGTTTTCTAATTTTATTTATTTATTTTTGTTTCATTTTTCATTTTTATAATATTTGTATGCTGTTTGGTTACGATGCATGCGTATAGCATACATATGTACGATATATATATGTTACGATATATGTATCCATACAATATATACATATATCATACATTTTTGCAAATGTACATTGTAGTCTAATTGAGTGAAGGATCCTTAAGAGTCTGCAGAGGCTGTCGGCCATGTTGGTTTAAATCCCATAAGAACAATGTTATTTGCGAATCCATATTTGTTTGCCAACAGTTGTGTATGGGTTGTTATCTGAAACCTGATCATATAGCACATTGGGTTTACTTTCTATATTTAGAATACATATGCCTAGTTTTAATAATAGGTGAAAATAAAAACTTCAAACTAACTATTTTTTATATTCTTCTCTAAAAAACTAATTAGGAATGTGCAAAGCAATTCCAACGTGCAATTTCATTCTTGATCAAATGCAATTTGTTTGGACAAACCTGTTTAAAAATAACTGTTTAGTTTGGATACGCGGGATCGTATGTCCGGTTCGAAAATAACATTGTTCTTATGGGATTAAAAACAACATGGCCGACAGCCTCTGCAGATCCTTAAAACCTAGCTTCACGTTCTTCGGTTCGATCGCGATCAGAACGAAGCCAATTTGTTAGGGATGACCACCAGTAGTTAATTTCTCGTTGAGTCACAATAATTAATGACACTCTATAAGACGCCCTTCATTTGTAATAAAGCTAAATTCAATACACTCTACACTCAGATTCTCAAATATCAGACGCCGGTACAACTCTGTGCGTATTTTCAGGCGAATATGAATTACATGACTGTGGATGACCTGTGTAGTCTGGCTAATAACTGAGTTCGATTTATGGTCAGAAAGGGCAATTTGTTTATTTATTTAGTCCAATAACCAGAAAAGGGACATACAGCTTTAATTAAGTGGAATACGAACATCGTAGTATTGGCCTGATTTTCTGCGAATTGATAAGCCTGATACTCAGTTCTCTTCCCTACACAACATCCGGACCCTGACTACCACCCAACAAGAACACCACCCAACAAGAACACCCCAGACTTCTCTACTGGCGGAACGGCTACTCGCTGCTGGACTGAAATGACAAAAACTCTTGAGTTTTGATTTGCTGTCAAACTTAAAATAAGTAAGCAATAATTTTCAAACTAATTGTATAGTGTCCATCATGTTATATTATTTAAGAAAAAACTATGCTGGAGATTTTATTTGGACTAATTTGCTTTTTATATTGATATTTGTGTTTAAAAACACGTATTTATGAGTGAAATTGCGCGTGAGTCGTCTTTAATCTGTCACTGTAGTGAGAATATTAATAATCAAATAATTTCTTGTGGATAGACGACAGTTTGGTTCATTGTGATTAGTTTGGTATAAGACTTATTTAATAATAATTATAGTAGGGTCCAGGCCGATAAAAACGACTGAGCAGACGCCATGTCAATATTAAGAGAACCAAAAACATAACCTATTGCCTGCAGTCTCCACAGCACTTTGATTGGGTATCAGCAGTGCGCCGCTAGAAATAGAGCTTACATTTTGTATATAGCAGGGGGAGTTTTGTAAGGAGCGAGTTTCCAATTGTATTATCTTACACAGTGGTTTTTAAAAACCAAATAATTAAAGTGTGTACTATTTCACAATCCGCAACAAATCATGTGAACTCTCACTTGTTCCAAGTCGCAGAGGCTAGTGTACGTACGTGCTGTTGACGTTTTGCAGCACCCCGCTCCAGTGTTTGTTTTCTCAGCTGTAGTAACTCTTGCCGGCATTAAACCGACAAGGTCTACTACGAGTGGCCTTGGGTCTGCGCCTTTCTCCAGATTTTGTCAGCTCCACCCACACCGCCTCCCATCGCTCTCGTCTTTGTTCGTGTGCAGTCATATTTGTGTTGAAAGTCGCTGATGATTGGGAAAATGGTTGAATCATAATTGGTCAATTTGTAAGAGAACAAAGACGTGCTTCTATTGCTGCTGTTCTACTGGCTCTGGCAGCAGATTGTGTCCGTGTATCAATTCTACCATTGAGTACGTCAATGTTCTCAAATTTGTGGAGGAGGTGGCTCGGTATTTCTATAGCTGTTTCATTGATTTGATTGATTTTGTCGAAATAACATCTCGAATGATTATGCATTTTGTTTATGTATTGTGTAAATACCTAACAATCTATCGTGTGAAAATACTCAGCATTGTGTACTATTCAGTTTCAGGACCGTAGCCAAGGTTTTTGTTCACTGTTGTGATCTTGATATATAATAAACGTTAGGGGGGAAAAGTTACCGATCTCATATTTCCTTCGATGTTGATTGAACTTGTAAAATTAAATTTTCCACAACAGAAAATGTCTAATATATTTTACTGCAGGCTTCACAGACACTTTCATGCAGTAGACTGCATTGATAAAAAAAATTGAAAGTGGTGAAGTTACTGAGGATATAAAAAAAATACTGCGTATTTTTGCTCTGCTGCCTGATTTTTCTATCCTCAAAAATGATATCATTACATCTAACTCAAAACATCAAGTTCGGTACAACTGATCTTTAGTGCTAATTTGTTATATACTTACATGAAATCACAAAGCATCAACAAGCTGCCACTACTTTGTCTACCTTTCTCGTCATTTTTGCTGTACGATTACTACTTTGGTATTCTTGAGATATTCTTAGATCTTTCTAATCTTGCTTTATTAGATCAACTACACCCATAGTCTGTGTCCGGCTCAGTCCGTATTTCTATTAATTATGGTTTAATTGGCTTCGACTACAGTATCAGGTACTTCGAATAGCTATTTTATTTCTTTATTATTCTTTGTTCCTTGCGTTCATTCTAAAGTCCATTTCCTCCAGTGGCCACAAATTGTGTGCTAAGTAGGCCTACTTTATACAGTGAAATCTAAGTTTTTCTTTATTATGCAGTTTTTTCACTACCCACGTAGACAATTTTGTCTCATTATATGACTTAGCAGATTTGAATCAACAGTAGTAACATGAAAAGGCGCTTATGATAAATAATCTTAAGGAAACCGTTTCGTTTCATAAATAAAAAAAACATGGCTTTATATTTCGAGGATTGAAACCGTAATAATGATCGTATCACAACACTTGAAGTGTCATTTCATAAATGAAGAACTATTCTAGTGAACCATATTTTTTTTAAAGTTTTTTTCAATTTTGTACTGTTAAATGTGTGAAACTTTAAATATCCTTCCCGATTATTTTAAATTAAAAACCCCTTAACATCAACTTAAGGGCTGATAAATAAGCCCTTTATAATTAATTTATACAATGTTCACTATAACTCATTATAACATAAACGCGAACCGTACGGTTGATGGCCCGCTGACGGTAAGATTGTGTCTACTATGTTCCTGTCGACTTCCCAGCGGTGATTTGGCCCGCTGACGGTAAGATTGTGTCTACTGTGTTCCTGTCGACTTCCCAGCGGTGATTTGGCCCGCTGACGGTAAGATTGTGTCTACTATGTTCCTGTCGACTTCCCAGCGGTGATTTGGCCCGCTGACGGTAAGATTGTGTCTACTATGTTCCTGTCGACTTCCCATCGGCGATTTGGCCCGCTGACGGTAAGATTGTGTCTACTATGTTCCTGTCGACTTCCCAGCGGTGATTTGGCCCGCTGACGGTAAGATTGTGTCTACTATGTTCCTGTCGACTTCCCAGCGGTGATTTGGCCCGCTGACGTTAAGATTGTGTCTACTATGTTCTTGTCGACTTCCCATCGGCGATTTGGCCCGCTGACGGTAAGATTGTGTCTACTATGTTCCTGTCGACTTCCCAGCGGTGATTTGGCCCGCTGACGTTAAGATTGTGTCTACTATGTTCTTGTCGACTTCCCATCGGCGATTTGGCCCGCTGACGGTAAGATTGTGTCTACTACTAAAACTTCCCATCGGTGATTTGGCCCGCTGACGGTAAGATTGTGTCTACTATGTTCCTGTCGACTTCCCATTGGCGATTTGGCCCGCTGACGGTAAGATTGTGTCTACTATGTTCTTGTCGACTTCCCATCGGCGATTTGGCCCGCTGACGGTAAGATTGTGTCTACTATGTTCTTGTCGACTTCCCATCGGCGATTTGGCCCGCTGACGGTAAGATTGTGTCTACTATGTTCCTGTCGACTTCCCAGCGGTGATTTGGCCCGCTGACGGTAAGATTGTGTCTACTATGTTCCTGTCGACTTCCCAGCGGTGATTTGGCCCGCTGACGGTAAGATTGTGTCTACTATGTTCTTGTCGACTTCCCATCGGCGATTTGGCCCGCTGACGGTAAGATTGTGTCTACTATGTTCCTGTCGACTTCCCATCGGCGATTTGGCCCGCTGACGGTAAGATTGTGTCTACTATGTTGCTGTCGTCTTCCCAGCGGTGATTTGGCCCGCTGACGGTATGATTGTGTCTACTATGTTCCTGTCGACTTCCCATCGGCGATTTGGCCCGCCGACGGTAATATTGTGTCTACTATGTTCCTGTCGACTTCCCATCGGTGATTTGGCCCGCTGACGGTAAGATTGTGTCTACTATGTTGCTATCGACTTCCATCGGCGATTTGGCCCGCTGGTGGTAGGTTTGTGTCTACTATTTTCTTGTCGACTTTCCAGCGGTGATTTGTTAAACGGCCACATTAGTTGTATTTTATATACTTAATGTTTAACCAAAGGGAACCAACCAGATGCCTTAAATTAGACCTTACTTTCAGCAGCTTCGACAGTGGTTCATTAATAGGTGTTATTTACTGATCCATCGTTGCCGAGGCGATGATGTCCATGGGTTTTAGGCCACACTTTTCTTTCAGGCGATACGGAGAGACTCGGTAGCTTCAGAGAGTGTTTGACATTGTAAGGGGATTTTTGGATATCTCGTATCTTCTACATTTTGACTCATATCTGTATTTTTTTTAATTATTAATATCTTGAAAGTTAAAAACTGACCGTTATTACCTTACAATCAACTTAAATATTTCATACATTATCTTTAGTTACTTACTGGAGTATATTTACAAATTATATTGGTTGAAGCATTATTTTTAATCGAATGATAAAACTTGATAACTTAATTTGGATTTAAGTAACAACACTAAGAATTCTTACTCATTCTTGTTGGCCTAATAGTCAATAAATGTAATAAGAATTTACATAAATAACTATTTAATGCTGTTTCCCCGAGTTTTAAATGAAATGTTTTGTTTTGTAAACGTTTTGAGTTATGTTAATAAAATTTTAATATTCAATTACGATATAAAGGCCCTTTAAAAAGTGTTAGAAATCATTAGTGACTTACTAAGAATACAATAGATTTACGTTACTTCTGGAATTTATCAGCATGAAATTAATTTAAAGAATATAATTATTAGAAAATTATCCGACTATGTGTTATACAGTTTATACGCCCACTACTTTGACTTTGTTAAGGGCGTTGCTGTATTCAAATAAGACATAGAAAGGGTCTCCTAGAGAAGGTGAACTAAAGCAATAAAACTGGCTTCTGTGTGAGAACTGGTGACTTCTAGCTAAGGTTGCCATACATTTTCATACAAAAATACGGACACCAGATTTACTCAGGGTTCTGGCGGGGGGGGGGGATTTTGAAAAATATATTTAATGAATTTTATGATATGTGATTTTGGTTGTTAAATTGAGAAAATAATACTTTGTGGTACATAATATTAATACAATAGTAATACAGTATTTATATTACAAATATATTTTAATTTTATTTCAGAGTAATACAATATTATAAACAAACAAGGAATTTTAAAAAGTCATTCATTTTGTTTAAGCTTAATTAGCAGAACTCAATTAATTGTCATAAATCCCCTTTAAGATGTGTACCTGAAGAGATTAACCTTCTTAAGCAAAGAACTATTGTTTTTAATGACTTCAAAAATTGAAAATGTGTCATGTTTGTGTTAATTTTGATGTTCAGAATGCTTTGATCTTCTCTACTACTCTTTTAACAGTCTGTTTCGATCGTGTGTTCAGACATTTTTCATTAGTGAAAAAACTTGTTCAACTGGTGCCGAAGTAACGGGTAGAGAAAGAGCAACCTCCAACACTATTTCAACATTTTAACACTTATTTTGTTTGAAACTGAGGAGAGGTTTGGGTGTTGTAGTATAATAGTGCATAGTATACGAGGCATCATACAACACACAACCTGTCACGATTGTCGATTGCCCAAAGGAATAGTAATACAAGTTTGTCTTTTTTACTCTATTAAATATTTAAAATATATTTTTAATACTAAAAGAACGAAAAATACGGACATCTACCAGGATTTTCCTTTGTACGGTGCGGACACGGACACAGAACGTAAAATACAAACTGTCCGTACAAAATACGGACGTATGGCAACCCTACCACAGAGAAAGGAATACTTCCTTGTGAGTTCCTTGAAAAGGAAGAAACACATCCTTCTTATTTGATCGTACTTCAAGTCAACATATTCATAGCAGTGTAGGTTATGTGTTTAGGTTGACGGTGACTAGTTTATGTAGGTATTTAATTATGTTTAATTGCATCTTATGCATCTTGTGCATGGTCCGCACACCGTCACCACGTGTTGTTTGACAGAGGCTGGGCGAGACAGGTCGGTGACTGTTTTAACCTGACAACGGAAGTCCCGCTCATCTGAGATTTATCTGTCTGGCTGTACCAGCCACAACAGTCTGATGCTCCAAACATTCCATTCAACGTTGTATATCATTTAGTGTCTGTTACCGGTACCGTGTTTATTATTATTATTACTATTATTTTTTTTTTTTATTTTACCACGGAGAGATAGTCTTAAATCAAGTTAGACTTTTTACTAGATATTTTACTACTACCGTCTGTACATTTATTAAAAATTATCATTTGCCTTTATTGCTAATTTGGTTATACTGTAATGATAATATATAATATATATATATATATATATATATATATATATATATATATATATATATATATATATATATATATATATATATTAATATAAAGTTAAAAATTAGGGCTACTTACGTATTTTAGGATGTAATAAAATTAAAAAACTGAGTCCCCTTTTTATATTTTTTATTAAAACTCAATACACAACATGTTTAAACTTTTTGGTCATTTTCAAGTGTAAATTAAGTAATTCAATAATAATTACTTAATTTACACTTGAAAATGACCAAAAAGTTGAAACATGTTGTGTATTGAGTTTTAATAAAAAATATAAAAAGGGGACTCAGTTTTTTAATTTTATTACATCCTAATATATATATTATCATTATAAACCATGATTATTAGGGTAAGGATGTTCAATGTAATTACCACTCTGGGGTTTCTGTTATTACTTTGTATCTTCTTGCCACCTTTTATTTTATAAACCTTTATCGAAAGGTATCCGAGTCACGAGTTGCTTATCTTTCCTTTAGGATATGGTGGCTTGTGGGTTTTGGGATAATCCCTTGCTGTACCATTTCAATTTTTTGTGTTACTGTATATAGATTCTTTGTAACTTATAAATAAATAAAAATACAACGTTTAAATTTACTTTCAGCACATTAAATAATACAAATTTTAAAGAAGGTGTATAATTTTTTGTATAGTGTCAAAAATATTGCTTCAGAAAATAGAGTACGGCATTGTATTCGGACACGCAATAGGCGTAGATGTGATGTCTAAAAAAATTCAGGAGTGTTAAAAACGTACGTGACATTTATAGAAGTCATGGAGGAGAACGACATTCATTCTTGGACCTTTTGGAATGAAATGAAAGGAAAGGAGGCACTAAATTGTGTGCGATGAGAAGTAGATGGCCGGGGCGGGATCCCCGTCATTCGTGGAATGTGTATATATATAACCGGGGGGCTGGCCGTCTGCCGCACGACTATTCTGGGGGATTACACGTGCCTTCTCGCCATGTTTGTTTACTCCAATATTCCGATCGATGCAATTTGTGATTAGCCACTTAGAAATAAAAAAAGTTAATATGGAATTTAGGGCCCCACCTGGTTTTAACCTGACACTCGTGTTCTCGAACATAACACTTTACGCAGAGGCAAATTAAAAAAAATTGAAAGTATAAAAATATGTTTACCCCAAAAATTACGTACTGTATATAACATTAATATTATGTAGTTTTCACTCTTAATCAATTATATGACTTCCATTTCACCCTACGACAAATAAAAACTGAGATATTTGACAAAATAAGTTAGGTTATGTTTGTCAGTTAATTTTGGTTACATTAGGTTAGCAATATATAATGATTTAGGTTAACATATCATAACCTAACCTACAATGTTTACAACTCAGCTATTATTCGTTGTAGGTCGTTGTAAAATGTCATATTCTATTTCAGGAGAAGAAACATTAAGATTAATGTAGTATACATCGTTTTTAATGTAAAAATCTTTTTTTTCTTAAAATTTTTGTCATAAGTTGGTATTTCCGCCTAAAAATGTTTATGGATTCGTGTAGTTAATATTACTAGTTGAAAAACAAATCATGAACATTGGGTGGAAACTTTAGTAAATATATATATTTTGTTTTGTAAATATTGATATATATTGTAAATATTGTTCCTTTCATATTAAAAAAACACACTTGTTGATGTACCTTCCGCCTTCCAATAAGTAGAATTTATCTAGTAGATACTAGTTATGTCAGGCTGGCCTCATAATTTTTCCGAGAACGTCTTTTATAAGGTCACACTTGAGTCAACCTCTCGCTTGTATCAGACGCGATGTGTTTATACTCCAATATCGATCGGCCTTTTCATTTTTGAAGGCATTCTGAAGTATAATGCGCCGTTTAAGATGATTTTTTATAGGCAGCAAATTTACGGACAGTTAAAAATGTTGTAGATCTCATCTCGCCGTGTTATTTATTGTATATGTCTACCACAGAGTATATCGATAAACTCAATATACTCTCTGTGGAGCTACCTTGCAGTGGTAAATTTTCTGGGAATAGCAAACGTTCATACACACCCTTGGGTTGTAGGTAAACGCCCACAAGTCCCACGCGTGTGGCATTTTTATTTATTCATTTTGTTTTATATATTATTGCACTAATGTTAAGGGTGTTTCCCTCCACGACAAACGATAAAAATATTGTTTTCTATTTTAAGAAAAGGTCCGTAATAATGATGGTATCGCAACGCTTGAAGTGTTGTTTGACAGGTGAAGAACTGTTCTACTGGACTATAACATTTATGTCACTCCAAATTTCGTCAAATCTGGTCAATAGTTCCGGAGATTTCTTGATGTGTTTTAATCCCATAAGAACAATGTTCTTTTCCAACCGGAAATACGATCACGCTTACTTAAACTAAAGCCGCTTACCACACACTACCGAGTCGAGCGCGGAACCGAGCACTGATTGATAGCTCATCTGCTCTGTTCAGTTACGGGGCAATTTTGTCAGAACTTTATCACCCCAAGCCGAGCGGCGAACCGAGCACTGATTGACAGCTCATCTGCTCTGTTCAGTTACGGGGCAATTTTGTCAGAACTTTATCACCCCAAGCCGAGCGGCGAACCGAGCACTGATTGACAGCTCATCTGCTCTGTTCAGTTACGGGGCAATTTTGTCAGAACTTTATCACCCCAAGCCAAGCGGCGAACCGAGCACTGATTGACAGCTCATCTGCTCTGTTCAATTATGGGGCAATTTTGTCAGAACTTTATCACCCCAAGCCGAGCGGCGAACCGAGCACTGATTGACAGCTCATCTGCTCTGTTCAGTTACGGGGCAATTTTGTCAGAACTTTATCACCCCAAGCCGAGCGGCGAACCGAGCACTGATTGACAGCTCATCTGCTCTGTTCAGTTACGGGGAAATTTTGTCAGAACTTTATCACCCAAGCCGAGCGGCGAACCGAGCATCGTCTCGTAACATTTTGGCCGAACCACAACTCTGGTTTAGTAGATCGACTACAGAGCACGTGCTTTAATTCAATTTTTAGTGCTGTGCTGTTGTATTGTATTTTTTATAGATGTTCTACAGTTTCACAATTTCTACATGGCTAGTTCACAGAAAATAGCAGTGGCTGCATGCATTTATCTTCATTTAGCAACAATTATGAAAAGAAAAGGAATGAGAGATGTTGTTGGCAAGAAAGATTTCTGCAAAGAAGAAATGGTGGTAAAATATTACGCTGACTGAAGTTTCAGTATGTAAGCGGTATATACAATCATTTTACCCGCATGTCACCAAAAGAGGTCTAAATCCCTCAAGAGAGCTGCTCCTCGATAAATACTATGTACCTTATTCACTGTATTCCATCGCTGAACTTTTTGCAATTATTTTAAGCCTATTAAAACTACACTAAACTAATTACAACTAATAAACAACACATACAGTAAACCATAAGTGCTAGATGTAGATGATGCGCTGATTTTTTATTGTTATTGAAGGAAGTTACGGTGCGATGTTACGAACCTACCACTCACTACCGAGCGCCGAACCGTAACATCCCTTTGATGTGTCAGGGAAAAACCGACAACTGATGGTTCGGGGCTCTGCTCGCCCAGATGCTCGCCACGACGCTCGGTTCGGCGCTCGGATCTACCACACACTAGCGTAACATGTCAAAATCTGTACGGTTCGGCGTTCGGATCTACCACACACTACCATAACATGTCAAAATCTGTTACGGTTAGGCGTTCGGCTCGGTAGTGTGTTATGTTGCAATTTCATTCTTGGTCAAACGCATTTTGTTTGGAAAAAGTCCGTTTGAAAATAACTCGGTAGCGGCCTTAAACAGTTATTTTCAAACGGACTTTTTCCAAACAAAATACGTTTGACTAAGAATGAAATTGCTCGTTGGAATTGTTTTGCAAAGTCCTAATTAGATATATATACCACTGTACGTGTATGGGTAGGTGGGTGGGTTAATACCACTGTACGTGTATGAGTGGGCGGGTGGGTCATCACCATTGTACGTATATGGGTGGGTGGACGGGTCATCACCACTGTACGTGTATAGGTGGGCGGGTGGGTGCAGTTCGATTAAAAATTATGCTAACAGAGATTTACAATTAGCGGCTTACTATGGTTGTATTTATCCTCATATATGGTATACAGCCTTCCAATATGGGGTGCTGAGTCCACTGGTACTAAGCGGGTCTTTCGTTTGCAGAAGAGAGCCTTAAGGGTTATTCTGGGTTTTAAAAATCCCAATCCTACAGAGGCATGTTTACTTTAGCTAACCTGTTAACTTTCCCTAGTCTGTACATCCTAATAACTATATAAAATATTTAGTTTGAAGTTTACACAAAAATACATACACCTATTTTTCAAAAGTAGGCGTATGTATTCAAAATATCAAAAGCAAATCCAATGCGCAATATGATTTAAAATAACACCTCATACACAACTTTTGGTCCATAATGAACAAATATGGATTTGCAAATAACATTGTTCTTATGGGACGAAAACCAACATAACCGACAGCCTCTGCAGACTCGTTAAGATCAATGGAAGAAATAGTAATTATAGTGGGGACATTTTGTTGGGCTCGTTGTTTACTTTTACATTATTGGCAGAACAGTGTATTGGAAGTGCAGTTGTAGTGTATTGTATAGTATTGTGCAATTACGTTGTTGGGAGGTGCAGTGCAGTTGTACATTGATAGAAAACAGGGTGTTTGAAACTCTTTGTCGGGAGACTGTTTAAAAAACAGTAATTAACAGAGGTTCTTTGTCAAATTCAAATTATAATCATCTCAATGAAAACTATCCCTTGTTATAAAATATGCTCCATTATCTTTTTTATTAAAATTAGTCATTTTATCCCCGGACAGATGATCAATATTTACTTATGTGTTTTAGTCAATCTGTCCACTAGAGAACTAGACGACGCGTTTCAAGTTTAAAAACTCATCATCAGGTTATTTGTCTCTATTAAGATGAACTTCAAACTTATTTCATATAAAGTTCACACACAAAACATATATAGGACAAACAGGAAGATCTTTTCACACAAGATCCCAAGCACAATAAACAGAAATCACACGTCGCTCAACACCTCCTTGATACCAATCATTCTCTTTAATCAATAGATGGACATTTACAGATAATTCATTTTTGCCAAAAAAGTAAACTATTAAACACACTAGATGAATACAAAAATTTACAAGTCTAAAATAATCCACATTTACTCAATGATAAGATACATTTTGAATCCAACATATTATTCAACACTCTCATACAAAAAACAAAATTCAATGGTCATAGATGATCCTAATGAAAACAATGATACAGGTGAAGGAGAGGGATAACTGAAGTATACTCCAGTTCTTGTCCGTCTATCACTCACAGGACTATATAAGTGCGTACCAGAATATGTTTTTACGTTTGTGAACTGTACATAAAATAAGTTTCAAGTTCATCTTAATAGTGAGTCTTCATCCTGATCACTTGAATCACGCCGTCTAGTTCTCTAGACTAATTAAAACACGTAGATAAATATATTTTTAGTTCAGGGAAGCATTCTCTGTCAGTGAAGTCGGTTTTTAAGAGTTGAATTGTGCATGAAGAAGGTCCTCCCGTCTACGTTAATTATTTATATCTAATTGTGCCACTTCTAAACTACTGTCGTGACCACTAAGTCGACCAAACAGGCCCCGTTTACCTTTCGGCCCACATTTAGCACGTGTCAGCGGGACACAGGTCGTGAAGCAGTTATTTTAAACAACAATTACTTGTTCTATCATTAACGTTCCGTTCAAAGCGACACTTTTTTAGCCGGGAATGTCTAATTATAGACCAGGACAGACGTCCAAGACTGCAATAGTTTGTTTCATCACTTACTTCAAACAAACATATTGATGTATAGTATTTATTGTCAGTTTTTTTTACTTTTTTCTATATGGCTCTTGCATCTAATGGTAGAAAGTTGTTTTTTAAAGGAAACAAAGAATATAAGTACGAATTAATAGTTGATACTTTGAACTACTCTGTTTGTTGGAACCATCGATCTATATAATACAACTTATATATGTTCTCTTATATAGATCGTTGGTTGGAACAGAACTTTGTTTTTACATTTCAATTAACATTTAAAATTGGACTTACTCGAAATTAAATTAAAAAAATTGATATTGTTTTCTTCAACTGAAGATATAATTACAAAAAAGGAAATGTGTTTTTTTTTTAATTGAACAACTATCCAAATAGATTTATTGAACAAGAAGAGAGGAATAAACCTAAGAAAGCATACAGTCGTGAAGATAATGCAAACAAACCTATAAGACTCTATATACTCTACGTTAAAAACTATTCGGAGAAAATTAAAACAAATAATTTGATTTTCAAAACTAAATTTGATATTCGAACAAATTTTACATCATAAGGAAGCCTTCGTAGTAAATTATCAAAAGTAAAACTAAAAAAATTAAAATCAGTTAATAAAAAATGTTAGATATCTAATTAACAGTAAATTCAATAAAATCTATTTCGGCCAAACGTATATAATACCTATAAGACCTGTAAAAACAAGAATACAAGAACATATATACAATTTTAAAACAACTGAAAATATTGAACAGTCCAAATTAATTGAACACGCCATACATAACAGGCATGCAATTAAATTATGTTAAGAATCATGTATTGTTTATAAAGTAAATTCATATAAAAAGAGAATAAAAATTGAAATTGCATCATGGCATAAAGAAATGACAAAACATTCAACTAACTTTAATAATGTATTTTTACCAATCATTAGAGAAGAATTAGAAAAATCATTCATTTTTAATGTTATCTACTTATCCATTTATGTTAATATTTGTAAAATATATATTTTTAACATATGATTAATAATTGTTTACAATTTGTTTAGTAATATACAGTACAAGTAAACGTCACACAACACAATTTTATTACAATATAAGCACAAAATATATATTTTTATTACAATTTTGTGCTTATATTGTAATAAATGTTGTGTTGTGTGACGTTTACTTGCACTGTATATATACCAACACGTATTATGCTAATTAAAAAACTATTTTTAAATAATATGATGAATGCAAGCTAAAATGTATTTATGAACGAACTAAATTCGTACAATCTATAAATATACTGTCTTTAAATCAATAAAATTGCCACCAATAAGCAAATGAGAAAACTAGAACTTCCTTCACAGTATTCCTTAAGAATGTGACTCAAGGAATTAATCACAGATGGACTTGTTACACCCTGACTGCCTTGTTGGCAAAAGGCGATTGAACCGAGCGCATTCTGTTTAATGGGAACTACTAATGTATTTGATAGGATAACAGATTTTACTATTGTATAGTATA